>AZGY01000017.1:12922-132576 GCA_001636675.1 Moelleriella libera RCEF 2490
ATTTGATTAAATTTACCTTATAAACTTATATACTAATTTAATTAAATTTACCTTATAAACTTATATATAATATATATTAATAAGGTTTAAGTGGGGCACCTAAACCTAAAAAGGTAGGGATACCTACTAACCTAGGGTTAATTATAAAACTTCTACCTAGATTTATTTAATTAATTCAAGAGATAAATATATATATAAAGTTACATTTAATTACTTAAATAGTTATCTTTTAAATAGTAACTTTTTTTTTTATTTTACTACTAAATTTGCCTAAAAAACTAAAGGTTTATTTATTTAAAAAGTTAGACTCTAGTTTTCTTACCCTAGGGTTGCTTTTTATAGTATTTGCCAAAAATTTTAACTTAAATATTCGTGGCATAAGTGATAGGATTTATATTTTTATTATTCTTCTTTATCTAAAAATTTAACAGAAAATTTAGATTTAGAAGAAAAAACCTTAGAATTATCTTCTAATTCTAGTAATTCTAGCTTAGAATAACTTTATATTTAATTATTAATAAATAATGTTTAATTTTTAATTATAAAAAGGTTTTTTTAGTTTAAATAACTAACTTTTAAGCTTATTATTAGTTTTTTTATTTATATAAATTAAACTAAAGTTTTTCTTTATTTTTATTAAATTTTCCTTTATTTTTATTAATTTTATATTAATTTTATTTTATTTAATTTATTATATATTAAGGTTTATAAGTTATAGGCATTATAGCGGTCTAGGCCTGCTAATATAGGCCTTATAGCGGTCTAAGCCTGCTGACACAAGCCTTATAGCGTTCTAGGCCTGCTATAAATTATAGCGGTCTAGGCCTGCCGGCACAGGCCTTTTAGCGGTCTAGGCCCTCTATAAACCTTCTACAGGCGCTAATTATTACAGGGCTTATAGGGCATTATACAATACATTATAATATAATATAATACATTACAAATACTACAAAATGTATTGTATTATAGTCTAATGCTCTGGTAATAGGACACGGGTACTTAGAATAAATAACTAGTACTTATTATAAATAAAACGGGTATTTAGTGGCTACTTTAGTTATAAATAATTAGTAATAATATACTATTACCTATATATTATAAACTATTATTATAAATTTTATTTAGTCTTAGCTAGGCTTAGTCCTAGTTATATATAATTATAATGCCTACCTAACCTATATAATGTGGATTATATAGGCTATAATATATAATAAGTACTTATAATAAGTAATAGCACTAAAACCTAATAAAATAGCACTTATAATAGGTAATATATAATAGGCACTTAATGCTTATAATAATTCCTCTTAATAAGTAATAGGGCTTATTATAGGCAAATAGGTAATAGCTTATAGGCACTTATAATAGGCACTTAGAACTTAATATATACTTTTTATTTTAATTTATATAAATACTCTTATAACTTACTCTTTATTCTATTTACTTAAAAACGTCCTTTAATTTAAGGCACTTATACTAAGATAAATAGGTGCTAAATACTTATAATAAGTAATAGGTAATATATACTAAGCACTTATAATTAGCTAAACTAGCGCTTATAATAGGTAAAATAGGCTATAGGCACTTATAATAAGCACTTATAATAGGAAATAAGTAACTAGCACTTATAATAGGTAATAGACACTAGGCATTTGCAATAAATAATAGATACTAATGACGGGTTTAATTGGCAATAGGCACTAATATATATAATGGGCCATAGTTCTTGCCTTAACTATTATTCTTACCCTAACTATCTTCTTTAAAAAACGTAATAAATGCTTTTAAACTAATTATTTTAACTCCTCTTAGCTTACCCTTAATTTAATCCGTTCAAAATCCTACCTTTAAACTAGGTAAATAAGCACTAAATACTAAAACCTAATAGAATAATACTTATAATAAGCAATAGGTAATGGGCACTTAGCACTTATTATAGTTCCTTTTAACGGGTAATAGGGCTTATAATAGGCACTTATAATAGGCAATAGGCGCTAGGCGCTTATAACCTATAATAAGTACTTATAATAGGCTAATATAAAATAGTGCTTAGAATAAGTAAAACTAGCACTTATAATAAGTATAATAAGTACTTAATAGCTTACTTTAGTTATAAATAACTAATAATAATATATTATTATTTATACTTTATAAACCACTATTATAAAACTTACCTAGCTTTAGTATACTAATATAACTTATATAATATAAGTTATATAGGCTAACCTATATAACCCTAAACCTTTACCTGCGAATTATGCACATATTTTATTACTAAAATGCATATATATAGCTATATTATAATTATAGTAAAATTCTCTTTTAAATAGTGCTTTTTTTATAGCTAACCCTAGCTTTAATACTAAGAATATATTTACTTACTTTATAAAATATGTTTACTCTTATTATTTTTTATAGAGCCCTCTTTTTATATAGCCACTAGGAATAAGCCTAGTAGACATATTCTACGCATTAAGGATAGGTAATTTAATCCCTAACCCTATATAACCCTAAACCTTTGTCCGTAAATTATGCACATATCTTACGGCTAAAATGCATACATATAGCTATATTATAATTACAGCAAAATTCTCTTTTAAATAGTGCCCTTTTTATACCTAACCCTTATATAAACCTTTTATTATATTAACGCTAAACCCTTTATTACATTAACGCCTATTATTTTTTATAGGTCCTTTTTTTTATATGGCGTAGTTTATCACATTAACTTAACATTATCGCCGCATGAATGTTAGGACTATTATTAGCGTTTAAAATTAAACCTTCAAAATGTAAGGGTTCTAAGAACGCAGTACGGTTGGGGCCACAACGGCTTACGTCATCTTCAGCCCTGCTCTTCTCCTCACTCTCTTGGCGCTGTTTTTCTAGCTTGTCCTTTTCCGCCTGCTGCTCCTCGGGCGTTTTCAGGCTTCTTTACCTCGGCTTGCTTCTTTTTAATGTCCTTAATGGTATTCTTCGGGCTTCCGCTGTCGTTGCACGAGTCCCAGGAGCTGGTGCGTCGGTTAATGCCTTCCAGACAGATAGTCATGTCGGCGTGGTCGGGGCGGCGGCTAAGATGCTTTGGTGCTTTCCCATGTCGGGTATATATTGACTGGTTCGTCGACCGCCGTGTATCATAACTCATTGCGTGACATGGATCTGGTTCAAGTATGCGACGGTACGCATCCTATTCTACACTGTCATGCTTCTGTAAATCATGACTTGGCTGGCCACGACAGCGCCATCCAGTGTTAACCAAATGCCCTACACCTAGACTCGCAACTAGGCCAGTGCTTGAGCAGGGTTCCATTATAAGGGTTCTTCACGGTATAGGCATCGGGTTCAGGTTTAAAAAAAGGGTTACAATAGGGATAATAGGTTTTGTATATACCCCTAGAGGCAGTTTTTATAAAAAGTATAGCTTCTATATAAACCTCTAAGGGAATCTGTATTTTGGTTTTTTCATTTACTTAACCCTAATCTAAAGTAGGTCTCTCACGGAATGCCTCGTTTGAGGATATTTCCAAAACTTGTAGAAAAGTGATCCTCTGACTTTGGCTTTGTAACCCTTCTCTCCTTAATGTGCAGTATTGTCAGCAGGCCTTACTATCCTAGCTTCAATGTCGGCCGCGCGTTCTGAGATACCATCGCCTATAGCCGCACACGTCACAATAAGCTAACAATGTCAATCAGACTTCAAGCTATGTATAAAGTCTGTATGGTTGCCGCGTTAGACTACAGTATTGGCATTTATATTGGCCCGTCGCTAGAAAACAATGGCCACCAACCTTAATATTATGCTTGAAATGAGTGCCGTTACTAATTCAAAGCACGAACATTGGCATTTACGCTATGTCGGCCCGGAGCTCGGGCAGATCTTAGAACCGATAATAGACAAGCTGTATGTGGCACAAACTTCCTGGTTATAACTAAGTTTCGCAATCAAATGCCCAAGGAGTTCGCCCATTATGTGCCTGTCTTTGAGCTCATGCTAAGCAAAGGCCGCGGCTATGTTTGTGCAGTAAGGCTCCTAGCTTGTTTGCACAAAGCCTCAACAGTATTTGGCAGAGTGCCATCCATAATAGGGCGGATCTCGAGGCCTCGCATAGTTCTATCCTGAAACTTCTCTCCGAGTTATGTTTCGTGCAGAAAGACATCGCGTGGAGGAGACTTGTGATATTCGCTAGGGAAGCTTAATGCATTGGCATTTGTGGTCTTTGCGGAACTACACGTAATTTCTTGGAGCGTATGTCAAAGTTTTTGATCGAGACACGGCACACGTTACAGGCGCTGTTTGCTCTATACAAACTTTCGGGCCTGTTGAGGCCTGGAAATCATCGAGCGAATGACAGTTAAAAGCTTCTTCACCTTGTTCTCGCGGACCACTGACGCGGACACTAGCGAAAGCTAGCAGCATAAAATCACACTCTAGGCGAGCTATAATTGGGTACTGCTATACGGCTCCATTCTATCGTTCGTCCTGAAACAAGTAGAGCTCAATCTTGAGCGCACTACCTCTTGACATGGAGCTTGTGATTCATGCTAGTCATTAAAACCCATGAAAATCACAAGGGAAAATCCAGGATTCTTTCCTTTGAAGCAGAACCTTTGCGACTACACTTAATGTCATGAGCCAACGTGGCTACTTACATAATTAAAATTTCTATAAATATTTATAAAAACAGTATTCCTCTGCGAGAAGGAAACTCTTCTCTAAAAATATTTACATTCGCTTTATATAATATTTTATTCTTAAATTATTATATTAAGTTATCTTGCCCTGTCTCCCTTGTAAGCATAAGCTTCTAGTCTATTACTCTTAGGACGTTTACTTACCTTCTAACCTTTCTTATAGATTATTAAGTACTTAGTACTAATACCTTACTAGAAGCAGTTAATAGTAAACCTAATGCCTCTGCGAAAATCTAAAATTACGACTATAACCTGCCATTTGTAGTCATAGGTGGCTAATAATAAATGGCCTAAGGCACAGATGTAACGAAAGCAAATACGCAAGTGTGACCTACCCTTTGAGGCCTTTGTTTATGGTAGTACTCCTCAATAGACACTATATAAATCTAATCACAAGCACTCAAACATGCTCTTGAAAATCCTCACTTTCGGCTTCCCACTTCCACAAAGCCACTTAAAGCCATTCTACGGAAAGGAAAGTACTAGAAAATGGTGTCTAAGGCCTTTCTGGGAAGTATCCTAGTCGTTGCATTCACGACTTCTGCCACTTCAATTGTTGTACCGGGGGCTTACATTGTCGAGTTAGCAAGTGGTCATGTATGTCTGTGAGGCGCACTGGCCTTCTGTTTTGCCTGCACAATTTTCTATCGATACATCTCTGTGCAAGCATAGTGTCTAGACTTTGCGTTAACAAGTTTGACAGGACTCTTCATATGTCATTAACTCCCTCGCTGTTGCGGCCAGCGTTCGTTTGAACCTCAAGTATGAGCTGTTTAACGGTGTCTCTTTACAACTCCACGATGTCAAAAGTGCGGAGCAAACGGCAATAACCATTGCTGCAATGCCATCAGTCAAGAATGTATGGCCCGTCGAGCGACTTGCGCCTCTTGAAACAAGAGCCCAAATCGTTCCTGCTCCAGCGAATGATACAGAATCAAATAAGGTTAAGTTCAGTCCGCATTACATGCCTCATGTCATGACCCAAGTCGACAAACTGCATGCAAGGGGCATCACAGGCAGAGGAGTAAAAGTCGCAGTCATTGATACTGGTATTGACTATATGCATCCAGCTATGGGCGGATGCTTTGGTCGAGGCTGTCTAGTCTCATTCGGCACTGACTTCGTCGGCGATAACTATGACGGGACCAACCAGCCAAACCCAAAAGCAGACCCCATGGATTGCGCAGGCCACGGAACACATGTCGCGGGTATTATCGCCGCGCGGCAGAACACTTTGTCGTTCATGGGGGCTGCGCCAGGCGTCACACTGGGTGCATATAAGATCTACGGTTGTACTGGGAGTGTCACAAATGACATCCTTATCGCTGCCTTTCTCCAAGCCTACGAAGATGGTGCTCATATCATCACTACATCTAACGGCGGTTCGAGCGGTTGGGCGAATGACATTCGAGCCGTTGTCTTGGCCCGCATTGTCGATCGCGGGGTGCCCTGCATCGCGTCGGCCGGAAACGACGGTTATCAAGGCTTATTTACTATCAGCAGCCCAGCCACCAACAAAAAGGTTACGGCTGTCGCTTCATTCGAGAATCTCGTAACACCATCGGTCAATATTCGATCGCGTTTCCGAACCCGACGAGGCCGCACTTTTTATTTTGATCTTGCCGCCGGCACACCTCAAGTCTGGGGCATAACAATGCTTCTACGGGCGGTTAGCTTGCAATCTCAAGTCGACAATGATGCTTGCAGCCCGCTGCCATCAGACACACCAGACTTAAGCAACAATATCATACTTGTACGCCGAGGGGGATGTACTTATGCTACCAAAGTAAAGAACGTTGCGAGCAAGGGTGGCAAATACATCATATTTTATAATTTGATGGCAGAAACCGTCCCTTTTGACTTGGAGGATTCGGCATCACTGATCAAAGCTACTGGCATGGTGCCTAATCGAGTCGGTGAAAGCTGGGTCAAGACTTTGGCAGCAGGGGAGCAAATTCTCATGAACGTGCCCAACCCCTTCACTAGAGGTGCTGGGGCAATTGTTGATACGCCAAATCGAGGTTCTGGCGGAGCAGTCAACCAGTTTTCGTCATGGGGCCCTACCTATGATGTTGACCTGAAGCCACAAATAGGTGCGCCTGGTGGCAGCATTATATCCACGTATCCTCGCGCTAAGGGTGGTTACGCTGTCTTGTCCGGAACCTCAATGGCCTGTCCGATGATCACTGCTGTCTACGCATTGATCTTCGAAGCCCGCAGAACTAATAATCCAGGATTCGTCATGAACTTGCTTTCATCAACTGCAAAACAACAACTCCTTCATAATGGCCAAGCTTTTACCAGTTTTCTTGCACCACCTGCACAGCAAGGGGCCGGTATGGTCCAAGCATACGAAGCAGCCCGTCTCACCTCTTATATATCGCCTTCGAGTCTTTCATTCAACGACACAAACAACGCGCCGCCTATTGTGGAAATCACTATCAGCAACGGGGGTAGATATCCGGTCGTCTATACACTAGGTCACGTTCCTTCTGTGGCGTTGTATCCCTTGTCAGAAGGCTCTCCATATCTAGGGGGGACAATTGATGCTGTAGAGGCATTCGCAATTCTTGAATTCTCCCACCGAGGCCGTCCAGTTCAGCGCATCAGACTGAATCCTGGCCAGAGGATTATCCTCAACGTCAAGGCCGTTCCTCCTAGTGAGTTAAAAGCCACCCGGCTGCCAGTCTGGTCCGGTTATATCACTATCAACGGTACCGACGAGTCTGCCTTGTCTATTCCGTACCAGGGAATTGCCGGATCTCTTCAAGACGCCACGATTTGGACACAAAATAGCTTCTTCATGGTATTCAACCAAGGAGACGGGAATTACATAACTCCGCCTCCTAAAACCACCATAAATCTCCCATTGCCGGGAACCAAACGCAACAACGGCGTTGATTTTCGAATCAATGCCTATCCAGCTCTTGGCATTCCTTTATTGGCCGTTGAGGTTGTTCCCCTGGACTCAAGTGTCCCAGGAAACCTTGTACGCGAGGTAATGGGGATCAAAACCATCGGTCAGCCAGCAGGATTTCCTCGTAAATGGCTGAATCGAGGCTTCAATGGATGGTCGTGGACTGGAGAGCTGGCTTCTGGTAACTTTGCCCCTCCTGGACACTATATGATGACGGCGAGGGCATTGAAAATTTTTGGGAATCCTGCGGTGAAAAATGATTGGAACGTAGTCAACTCGCAGTCTTTCTATCTGAAGTACAGTTAATCTACTCGGGTTAGCATGTTTCTTTGGGTAGGTATGAGCTAGGCGTAGCATGTTAGCTTTAGAAATATCGCCTCAGAATTCGCTTTAGTCTGTTTGGCTATCAGTACAACATGCCTCGACAGTCTGAAAACCATCCATAGGGCTTGTGGCATTCTGTGATGAGGCTTAGTCGACACCATGCTTGCCGGTTGAATGAATCACTCTGCCAAAGCTGAGTCCATCGCACGGCCTTCTTCGCACACACAGTGCGACACATCAAGAGATTCTGAATAACCTCAGCCCGCTTAACGTGAGCTATGCTGAGATACATGGATTGAAAATCCACGCCGGCAATGGCGTCGGGCTGTGTGACGTGGTAGAATTTCTAGTCCCAAGACGCGAACCTTCCACCGCTCCACTCCGAGAGCGTCTGACCTGGAGTTTGTTTAGGCATTGGCCGCGTTGAAACCACGACGGGAGCCATGGGCCTGAGGAAACCTCTATTACAGCGAATGAGCACAACACCAATTCGTGTTGGGATCAAGACGAGATTGGACCGCAATGACCCTAAGAACAAGACCGCTCAAGAGGGGCGAATTGCCTCAAAGTCAGTTGAACGGAAGAGAAAAGCGCCTTGAAAGCCGCAATATGCATTAGCGCTACCAGCGAATAGACTAGTCTTGGATGGAAGGCAAGTCTTTCGCATGATTGATTCACCAATATATTTGTATAACCATATGACAGAAATCTATGGTTTGATTAGTGACATTCAAGATGCCCCTAGAATGTGCCGTCTTGTGGCTTAATGCTCGAATAGAAACTCATGTAACCGCTGCTCGAACTCTTGTTTTTTAAAGGTACATGTATTTTATTACTTGGCAATAAGTCAGAGTAGTCAGACCAACATGACACACCGAAAACATGTTCAAGATTATTTTCACGTCGCTTTTTCACCATCATACCATCGACTTTCGTTAGTATGAGGGAACAACAAAGATTAGAGTCATGGTAAGCTGGGCCAAGTTTGTGGTCAAGTTTGTTGAGCTCGCGATCAAGGAACCGCACGAATGTATAACAACGTCAACTAGCGTATTAAGGGAATTATAGAACACTTGGGAGCTATGGAGTGTTCCGGAGTGCATCATGCCAGACTCCCTTGAGCTCAGTTGCTATGGGATACCAAAATGCTGGAGTCCGTGTAATTCAATTGCCACCTGTAAGCTCCGTTCCTTCAAAAAGATCGAGCCAGTCTTCCAATCTCTCCTCGATCAAGATACGCGTGTCTCACGATTCTACCGTCAGAACCTCCTTTGAACCATTCCATAGATATATCTCTGCTTGGGCTTCCTCCCCAGTTGGCTCCTTATTGTCCCCCAAGATAACCGCCTGTGCAAGTACAGCTTTATATGCTTTGCCTTCGAAGTCATCTATTTCCTTCCTTGTATAGTATCGGCAAATTTTTTGAGATATCCGTCGATGGGGTACCCTGAGTGCTCGATACCAGCTGGATAATTATAGCCGCGTAATCGAAACCGAGAAGACCCATAAACCCTGGCCGGGCGGATCATTTAATTGACGGCATTTGCATTCGTAGCGTCGCCTGTCAACACACAAGCGAGAAGCTGCTCGGCACACAACGTCCCATAGATGAATAAGGAGGTTGAATGGCCCGGTAGCCTTTCGCTGTGTCAATGCATTCGTAAGTGCGAAGTTTCCTGCGTTATCATCAGCTTCTTTAAACTTTTGCATGAATGTTTTGCACCTATTTTGAGCTTAAAAGACTAGACGATTTAGCAGCTTGCGGATGCAAAGTAAATTTTCACGTAAACTACATAGTTTGGGTGTAAGTCTGGGCTATTTCGAGTGTGTTAATGCGAAATCGCTGAGCGCCGCTGAACCACGTGCCTTTCGTTGAACTGGGCGTGACTCACTGACGCGTTAATTTTCCAAAATCTTGCTGCTCGCTGAAACTTAACCCGGCGCCCGCAACAGGTTGAGAGAGAAACGCTCAATGATCCAAGCTTCATCTTCTGATCAGTGCAACATGTTGTGTCTAAGTAAGTCATTTGCATAGCCCCAGCGTGATGCCACAGCCGAAGCATTGTGAGTGCTGCAACGCACAAGGGCGACGAGATTTAATGCCCTCATTCCTCCGCCTTCTCAGGACGTTTTTCCGAACTCAAGAATCGGCCTTTATCTCGATCCTCTCCTTAAATCTTAGCCCCTTAAACCCCCGCTAACCCAACGCAGATCAAAAGCTCTCCGTTCCCTCTGATAAATTCTCATCTAATTTTCTTTCTTTTTTTTCAACTCAGCCTTGACAAAGATTCTCCGCGTAAAATGCAGCTGACTTACCCTTCGTTCCTTGCAGTATCGCACATCACACACATGCCGGCATTTCTCCAATCCATCCAGCGCGGGGTGCCGTGACCCTTTCACTGTATCAATCGCAAGACACCTGCTAATACGCCTTCCCCCAGTAAACCATCGGGATTGGGCGCGAAACAGCCAAAGTATTTGGTCTTGCAGGAGCCGGGAGGTTTTTTTCTGTGCACCCAAGCGCCCTTGAACGAGACGGCAGCGTCAATCCCTGAACCCGACACTCCTAGCAGCGGTGTCAACATTCGCCATGCAAAAACCTTCAAAAGAGTCGTGGCCCAAATCGGCTCCAAGTCAAGATTGGTGGGAAGCTTCAAGATTATTTACTTCTTCTTGTCCCTTGTCCGTCACCAGTGTTTAGCCCGCGCTGTTGAAAATCTGCCCCATTCAAACGTCAGGAGCGCTTTTATCAGCGTGCAAATATTCTTACCCGGTCACAAAGACCATGACATTGTCTTGTCCGCGACTGTTGGCATAACCATAAGTGTACTCGCAGCCATGCTTCCGTGATGTTTTTCCCACGCCGCTTCAAGGATTGCCTTGGTCAAGTTCATAAAAGCTGTTGCAGTGGAGATCCCAAATGTTTTCGCGGCGACAGTAAATCTGGGCGCGATAGTGAGCACTATTATACGAGAAGGGATGCCCGGTCGGACTTTTTGCCCACAGACACATTTCAGCTCCCTGCCCGCTTTCTTGTATGGAGAACCTGTGCTGGGGCTTAGTTTTGCAAGAGACGGTGCTTATGGGCTAATAAGGGCGTGTGAATGTTAAGTAGCATGCGCAAGAGATGCAATCTGGAACTTGAGCGACGGCTAGGTTCGAAAGTTGGCAAGATCATCCGAGTGATTGAATTGAATATCAGGTTTTTGCCTCATTTTCATTCTCGATAACGCAGCCGCATCGCTCTTCTTGTCGGATTGGAAGTCATACCTGCCATAAAGGCGCTTCTTCAGGATAGGAGTTATAGAATCGCTCTCGATTGTAGCCGAAAGCACACAATGCAGGCTCTCCGGGTTTGCTGTACGGGTATTATTTCAATCATCTGTAATCTACTCTCACTGGGTGCAAGACACATAAAATGTTTTCGTGAAAGCTTTCCCGTGACAATCATCAAGGTCGCGATGGCAGGAGCACGCTCAAAGCAACTGAAATTCCCTTCAAAGTCGATCCGTGTCGGGACTGCCAAGCCAATCATCTTCACAAAGCGGAAAATAGAAGGACAGGAACCGATTCTCAAGGGGGTATATGCAAATTGTTATCAAATCACTTAGGTCGCGACATACAGCATCTAGGTTGAAAGTCTTCGGCGCTATCCGAACAATTAGACGGAGACGGCTCCAACCCGATACATGAACGAGAGAACGGTCCGACTTGGATTATATAGCGTTCATAGCGAGCAGGAGCCGATGATTTGAAGTCAGATGTTGGACATGAGGTTGATAACCATGAGGGATCCAAACAAATAGGTAGACAGTACTTGCGCTATCGTATGTCGCCGAAAAGAAGGGTGGCGGCCAGGTGTCTACTTTGGGGAAAGGGGGGGGGGTTTGGTTACGGGGTTAGAGGATCTGTATGTTCGTGGGTGCAGAGAAGGAGCGGGGATCGACGTCGGGTTTCATTAAAAGCCAGGAGACTCGACTTGCTTCTACCACGCAGGGGGTCGCGCGAGGCGCTGCCGCCGATCCATTTGGGGACCGGCCGTGCCCGCAAGACTCGACTCTGACCATCTTACCATTTTGCTCCCCTGCCTTCCTCATCGTCATTGTGAGAGCATCTGCAAACGGTCGGCTTGAATTAACGCCATGCTGCACTGAAATAATCATTCTGAGACTCGTCATGGCAGTAGAAATTAGAACATTTGACATAGACATCGTGGGCGGCGGGCTGGCAGGGCTAGTGCTGGCCTCGCGACTATCGGAAATCCCGCTTGCTTAAGTCCTCGTTATCGAAGCCGGCAATGATCTTCTACAGGACTCCCGAGTCGTGACACCTGTCCGATGGCGAGCTCTCATTGAGACAGATGCCGATGAGAACTTCTTGTCTATCCCCAGGTGCAAGTCGAAGATTGTAAATTCGTTTACACACGAGTATACTAACGCGCTGCCTAGATGGCACTCGGATATCGACAAATTTCCTTTCCCCAGGGCTGCACCCTCGGAGGACCGTCAGCCATCAAAGGACAAAATCATAATCCGCCTCCCGAGGTTGAAGTCAACGCCTGGGCCGGCCTCAGAAACGAAGCTTGGCAATGGACCAGCTTTAGCAAGGCCTTGCGAGCATCCACGAAGGATGGCGACGGCCCTGCGCATCTCGCCATTCCACCCCAAACTACCGCGTAGCAGCAAGTATGTGGTCAGACACTTTTCATGCTCGGCTTCACCATGGCCAGTACAGCCAATCTATTTTCAGGACTGTTTTGTGTCGGACTCGTAGTGCCAGTGCAAAGCAGAGGAGCTTTCCGGGAAACACCTACCTGACAACTGCAAGGAAGCGAACATGCAGGCAATTTGAATGATGGTTCATCACCACTACGTAGGTTATCATACATCTATGATAATATGAAGATAAAAGCCCCTGGCGCCATATATCTAGCGAGTAGTTGAGAGCAAGCCGATTAAGATTATTGCAAGTCAGAGTCGGGTTGATTGGTCCATGGCAGCATGGCCCCGTGAGATAGGTCGACGTGGCTCATTGGACTGATACTCTTTGACTAATTCTGAAGATGGCTGGTTCGTGAGATTAGAGATAACAGGGTCGGATACCATTTCGCAGCAATTGGCCCGAGAAGATGGAATAGAGAATCCTGGATTGCCGATGTCCTCATGCGCGACCTTTTAAGGCGATTGTCTCTGGCTCGAAAGATAGGGAGAAGGAGATGATAGAGTGGAGCTCGCGAATGGATCACGGAGCATCCAGCGAAAAAACTTATTCTCGAATGCGCTGCTAGTTCTAGTCGCGTTGGAAAACTTCGGTACCTCTTGAGGCCTGCCCTTTGCTGTACTGCTAGGTACTAGGTAGTACCTCCCTAGGTATCTACTAGGTACCTGGTAGGTAAGCACCCACCTAGTACCTTAAGTTAAGTACTAAGTAAGCATTGATAGGTGCCCCGCCCTGCGTCCAAGATGATCACCTGGCCTAGTGTGCGCATGCACCGAGTGATTTGGGCTATGCCTTCTCATTGCCCCTCCAATCTCGGAAAAGACTAAAACTTCTCGCCTTGACCATCGCCAACATTCTGCGTCAGTCTTCGACAAACGACTTCGTCTCGAAGCAGCTATCATGCCGGAGGTACTCCAACATAGCGGGCGCAAGCCCATTACTGCTCAGTCCGCCATTGAGTTGATCGGCAACACTCCACTCATTCGGTTGAACAAAGTGCCGCAATCACTCGGTATCGAATGCGACGTCTACGCGAAGACGGAGTTCTTTAATGCCGGTGGCAGTGTCAAGGATCGCATCGCTCTTCGTATGATTGAGGAGGCTGAAAAGAATGGCAGAATACGACCGGGTGACACCCTGATAGAGCCTACCAGCGGTAACACGTATGTCTGAGGTCCTTTCCGTTTGTCGAGGCTGGCAGAGTGTCGGGCTCATGTGCGCTAATCTTGAAGGCAGCGGTATTGGTTTAGCGCTTGTCGGTGCCATTAAAGGCTACAAGACCATCATTACGATGCCCGAGAAGATGTCTGCCGAGAAAGTATCTGTACTCCGAGCCTTAGGAGCGACCATCATTCGTACGCCAACACAGGCTGCCTGGGATGCACCAGAATCTCACATTGGCGTCGCCCGCCGTCTTGAAAAGGAAATTCCCAATGCACATATTCTGGATCAGTACGGCAACGCAGACAATCCCTTAGCGCATGAACATGGGACTGCGGAGGAAATATGGGAACAGACTGGTGGAAGAGTGACGGCGGTTATCGCTGGTGCAGGTACGGGCGGTACCATTACTGGTATTGCACGTGGCTTGAAGAGACACAAGGAGAGTATCAAAATAATTGCTGCTGATCCTCAAGGTAGCATCTTGGCTCTGCCGGATGCTCTGAACGAAGCCCAAGCAAATAAGCCTTACAAAGTCGAGGGCATCGGCTATGATTTCGTACCCGAAGTATTGGATCGTGAGATCGTGGACAAGTGGTACAAGACTGATGATCACGAATCATTCGTTTTAGCTAGGCGTCTCATTGCTGAGGAAGGGCTGCTCGTTGGCGGAAGTTCTGGTTCCGCAATGGCTGCTCTGGTCGAGGCCACCAAAGACTTTGGTTTCCAGAAAGGTGACGTCGTGGTTGTGGTCTTACCTGACAGCATTCGAAGCTATCTTTCTAAATTCGCCGATGATGACTGGCTTGCCGCCAACGGTCTACTTGCCGCGAATGGCGTCGAAACGTCGAATCGCAATGGTTCCGAAAGCGACGCTTACGCCCACGCCACCATCGCTTCTCTGCGCCTGAAGCCCATCAGCTCCGTCCTTGACAGTGCGCCATGCTCTGAAGCTATCGAGACTATGCGCGACAAGGGGTTTGACCAATTGCCTGTTCTATCTGCCACTCTCAAACTTGTTGGACTCGTTACCTTGGGCAACTTGCTTGCCTACATTTCACGCGGCCGAGCTACACCGCAAAGCCCTGTGAAGGACGTCATGTTCAACTTCAGCCGACTCGACGAAATCGTTACGGATCCCCGTCAAAGCGCTGCTGCTGCAAAGAGCACCAACCCAAAGCGAAAGTTTGTTGAAATCACACTGGACACACCACTCTCGACGCTCAGCAAGTTTCTCGAATGGAATAGTGCAGCGGTCGTGACCGAAGGTCGTACTGAAAAGCAGTCTTTGTCGAAACCTATCGCCGTGGTGACCAAGGTTGATTTATTGACATGGATGGTCAATAAAAATTAGGTTCAAGTCCGCATTGTTCAACAGGGCGTTCGCATCATATACTAGGAGGCATTGGCGGTTGCAAATCAAATGAGTCTTCAAACTTGGTATGTAACCTTAAGAGAGCAGTGCGAGCTGATGACTGTTGATGATTGTGGCGGTTTCAACTTGCGAACCTTGACTTCTATATGAGACTCTAGTGGGCGAAAGAAACACTTAGATGCCCGGGTTTGCCTGGCAACGCAATGCCTGGATCTCCGGGTATTACCTCGCCGGTACCACTTCGTGTAAGCTCAGCCTCCAATGCGTTGTGCCATCCACCACCACCACTCGTTTATGCCTGGTTCGTCAACTGTAACGCTCCCGCCCATGATTTCAACATCAATCTTGAATTCCATCATTTGTTCAAACGTAAACTTTTCCGCTCCATACCGCCCCAGCCAAGAGTCCTGTTCTTCGGATCCGATCTCATCAGCACCAACACCAGAATCCAGAAGAGCCTTGCTCTTGGTTGTGCGAAGGTGCGTTAATTCGTTTTCCAATTGTTTTCTTACAATATGGACGGGTAACGCCGTGAACAAATCCATTTTGTTTGCGGCAATTAGCACAGAGGGGATTACCCTGGCCTTGCCACTATTATTTGTTGCTTTTTGCAGGTACAATAGTACATCATACAGGAATGCAGCCGTGGGCCCAAGAGAGTCGCGTTCCCCCAACGCTGCAGCGTCCACCATGAACACAATGCCCTTCAACTTTTCAATCTTGCTCAGGCTGGCTATTGCCATATTGCGCAGCTTGCCGTGACCGGGAGTATCATTCAATAAGAATTTCGTATAAGTACCGGTAGTATCGTCGTGATTTCGATATGACGTTTTCAGCTTGGCGTCCGTAGATGCGCTGAGCTCGACGGTTTGAGAGACTTGAGATGAATGTGTTTCGGCCGGCTCGTTACCGCGCTCAAGAAGAGTGAGCAGAGAAGTTTTGCCAGCATTTTCTGGGCCCATCAGCATGATTGTCGGAGCAACAGTATACGTGATCGACGAAGAGAGCAACAGATGCAGCAATATTGGAGCACCAAGAATGAAAAGCACGCCAAGAAAGAGCACCGGCGCGGACGGCGTAAAGAGCATCTCTGCAACATCATGTAATGCTGCCATTGCGAAGTAGTTCGCGCTCGGTCGCTACGATGGCTTTCGGAGAAGCGAAGTGGGTTAAGCAAGCCGTGGCGGAACCGAGCACGCTCGACGAATGCAGCGAGGCGTGAAAGCTTCAGAGACCGCAGATGTTTTGAGTTGGGATAGCTTGGCAGTTAGCACATTGGGCAAGCTGAAGGGCACCGGCTTCTTGAACGAGATCCAAAGATGCGCGACGCGTCTGTGGTGACGAGACCATAGACAAATGTTGGTTCAAACAATGCTAGCCAGCAGGAGGGCTATCGGACACGCCGCACATGCATCCCTTTGATGCTCATCAAGTGTGGTGGGCTGCAGCTGCGACTGATTGAAAACGCAGAAAGCTGATGGTCGGAACTCGCAGTGGAGATCGGTTTGGTGTGTCGCTCGCGCCCGACTGGAAAAGCTCATTGGATCAAAGCTGGCCTTGCCCCTCTAAACGCTCAGTCAGCATCTTCCAAATTAGGTGGTCAGCTTTGCAACGGCGAAAAGGCTTCGTTCATCCGAGGGTGTTTACTACGCGCGTCTACTGAACGCACCTCTAGAAAACAATTCATTCCCTTCAGTCGCTTATCAGCTTCACTCAGCATGCTCTCACGCAAGAATCTCTTGCTTTTGCCTTTTTCTCGGTCATGAGCCTCGCGCCGACAACTCCGTCCATGTTCTTCTGCTCCTACGCGACTGCTGCGACCGGGCCTGGACGTGTGCAATCGCTGTTTCCTCCAAGGATACGACTGTGCAAAGCTCCTCGTCTCCAAAATTCTCCTCGCATTCGCTCGAGCATCGGAACCATCGACTGATTCGGTCTTGATCGTAACGGGGCAGCGGCCCATCGTAGCGAGCCAGCGTATCCCTTCTTCCGCAGCCTCCGAACCTGCGAGCGCACCTTCCGCGGCCTTTACCGTCACGCCCTTCTCTATTCGATTCGTTTTCCCCCTCCCCCTCTGAGGGCTCCTCCAATGAGCACATCTTCACCAGGAAGTCGCTCTGCTGCGTCTGCGGCTACTATCTCCTCTCCGATTCCGCTTGCCACCAAGTCTACTGCTGCCGCTCCTCGGCTCAATAACGAGATGGAGTTGGGAAGTCTTGCAGCTATCGAGGGACAGGCCGAGAGCGTTCCGTCCAGCAATACTGCCGTCGTGGCCGTTGAGCATCAGAATGACATCATGCAGCTTGCCCGAATCGGTGATATCAGTTCAATGGAGAAGCTGTTTGAATCTGGAGAATTCGACGCCACTTACAGTGACGAAGAAGGTATCACGCCTTTGCACGTACGTTCTCGCAGCCCGCAGAGCATTGGGCGTTCTCAGGACGTTGGATTCGGACGTGTGCCTGACATACTGACATTGTGGTAGTGGGCCGCCATCAACAATCAGTTTGCCATGTGCAGGTTTCTCATCGAACACAGCGCCGAAATCAACCACAAGGGTGGAGACTCGGTCGCTACACCTCTGCAATGGGCTGCGCAGAGGTGTCATTACTATACGGTCAATTTGCTCTTGCAACATGGCGCTGACCCTCTGATCACGGATGCTCAAGGCTACAATACCCTTCATATTTCCACCTTCAACGGCAATGTTTTATTGATAGTGCTTCTGCTACACCAGGGTATTCCTGTCGATGTACTGGATAGCTATGGTCATACATCTCTCATGTGGGCTGCGTATAAAGGGTTTCCGTCGTGTGTCGATATGTTCCTGAGGTGGGGAGCTAGCGTACATGCTACTGACGAACAAGGCTTCACGGCCCTACACTGGGCATTAGTAAAAGGCAATCCAGGGTGCATTCAGAAGCTCATCGAGTATGGTGCAGATCGATTTGCCAAAACCGAGAGCGGGAAAACGCCAGCCCTGACTGCCAGCGAACTGAACACTCAACCTGCCTGGCATCGAGCTTTGAGGGAATGTGGTTACGACCAAGAAGGCAACCCAGTCACACCTCCATGGCCGGGCGCTAATTACTTCTTGAAGGATAAAAAAGCCTTCACTTCCAAATTCCTGTTCTTTTGGCCGTGGATAATGATATGGGGAGTGCTGCTTGCTCTGTCACAGGCGGTTGTGTACCTAGGGCTAATCCTAGCTGTTGCTGTTGTGTATTTCTGTTACTGGGGAGCAAGACAGGTGATGGAGTATGCCCCTCCGGATATGCGCCATTTCCACAAGACAGTGAGTATGTTTCAGAACATATGGTACTCGTACATGCTCACATCATTTGTATAGCCCTGGATGGCTGGCATTTTCGCTGGCTCGCTCTTCCTCGTTGGCGTCAATTGGCTGGGTACAGTCTTGTGGAGCACCACTCAAGGCGATAGGCCGCATGCGATACTGAATCTGATGTTCGCCACGCTTTATGGATTGACGACTTTTTTCTACGCGGCGAGCATGCGATACGATCCTGGGTTCGTTCCGAAACTCAATGGTATTGCGGAACAGAGGGCTGTCATCGACGATCTTCTGGCAATCTGGAAATTCGATGAGGCCAATTTTTGCGTCACGTGTATGATACGCTCGCCGCTTCGGAGCAAGCATTGCAGACGCTGCCAAAGATGTGTTGCCAAACATGACCAGTGAGTGCACATGAGTCTGTCTGGCCGCGCAAAATGAAACTCTGCACCCCGCTTACTCAAGATTAGCCATTGTCCATGGGTGTATAACTGCGTTGGCATCAATAACCATAGACACTTTTTTCTTTACCTTGTTTGTCTGACCTTTGGTATTTTATCTTACGACTGGATCCTCTACTACCGTAGGCGCGACGATTACTTCTACGTGGTCAATTTGCTAACGTCGTTCAGATTTCGAACTCCTGACAGTCGATGTTTCCGAGTCTTGCAACTTTCTTGGGCGCACAGCTTGCCAGCTTATCAATGCCGATGCGTATACGTTACTATTGGCTTTCTGGATAACCCTGCAGCTAATCTGGGTCACCATGTTGGTATTTACTCAGCTTGTCCAAGTCTCGCGAGCCATGACTACGTATGAGAATATGGCCGGAATACACACACGTGAGGCTGCTACTGCACTCACCTCGACGGGCACACCACTCGATCCTTCCCTTGCCGCAGCGACCGCGTCTTCTTCGGGCATCACGGGCCATGGTTTGAAGCATAAGGGGGGCGCACTCAAGCAATTGAGCCGCATGCTCGGCGTCGATCCCTTTATAGAGACCATCACGGGTCGGGGAGCTGCCACAGGCAAGAGCCGACGGAGAAAGAAGAACCCCTACAGCCATGGATGTGTCTCGAATTGCAAAGACTTTTGGTGTGATCCTGAACCTGTCTTTGGCCAGCGAGATAATGGTGCCGCAATGCTCGGTGGAGGCAAAGTTTACTACACAGATATGTATGAGACTCCGACGCTGATGCACCTGACCGGCATGAGGACTCGCGGAGCCTACGAAGCTGTGGGAACAGAAGAAGTGTGACCCAAGCTTTGCCTTAACTTGTGTACCTAAATGCTCGAGATGGGTCTCCATTGTGATCTACTAGCAAATTCCGGTGTTCATGGAGATGTCCCAGGGCTTTTCGGCTGCTAGTTGATGACAATTGAAGCATACGGAAGAGACGGTCATGAATGGCAGTGTACATTTTTTCGTTCAATGTTTGGGAGTTACATGAGGTGCAATATTGCTTGTACCCAGCTGATGAGCGCTGATTTAGAATAGAGTTGGTTCAACTTGCACAGCGTCTGGCAATCTTTAAAAGAGCCTTGCTTCAGCAAGACCACCATCCCGCGGTTGTTTTCAGATGACCGGCTCGGTCGCCTTCTTTGGCGATACGCCGCCGGGCACAACATGATATTGGCATTCGAATAAGATCATGTGGTCTTTAACATCTACATGTTTAACAAATAGCTCAGCTACCAATCGAGGTAGATCATTGTCATTATTCGCGACTTTTACGATCATTGCCTAGGTTCATTACTTTTTTCTTGAAATACATCGAAGTGAGATAGCCGGTGCAGGAATGACTTGAGGGCGAAAGCGATCGTGTACGATTTCAGATCAACTGCTAGGTAGATCATAGAGCGTTAGTCTTACAGTCCTGCAGGTTTTATTAGAGACCTTGTCAGCCCGTTGATAGAAATTAAAATGTCTTGTTCGAGGAAGCTGCTCACCGTTTCGATACTGCACGCATCACCCTTTCACCCGTAGGCGCAGTGGTACTCAAGACCATTTCTTTCGCGGCTCGGGGCTGAGCTAGTGACTTTTAATTTCTTGTTGACACGACCGAGCGGCCAGGGAAATTGACTATGGCAACTATATCGCCAGAAGGCCTTCACAGAGCGGCATGTTTGCAAGCAGGAAAATAGCCTGCTATCGTGCACATTGAGATTTTGGAAAAGCTGTCAGCTCCAGTTTCAAGACTAATGAGCACACAATCCGAGCCGATGAGACGGAAATTAATTGGCTGATAAGGCAGCACAATTAATGAAACGGCTCCATCATCAGTAAATTGATGGGCCAAAAGCATGGCACGTTCCCACGACCAAATCGACAGCTGGAGGTATGGTCTTAATCAGCTATGGTGGACTAGTCGCGCTATGTAGCGATTTCAATAGTCTGACCACTATAGCTTCCTGAGGGTTCATCGAAGATAAACGCAAATCTCGCTCTCGTTTTGTATTGGATCTCTCATTTTTAGCAACGGCAAGGTATTGCAGCGCTTATGGAGTGGGTGGGGATATTGCTAGTTTTCTCCTTCACGTGGCACTGTACGGATTAGACAGACAGATGCGGCTAGGGGTTCAAATTCGCACTAGGGCCAGTTCAACCCGCGATTTTGAGACCTCTTTCGCAACTCTCCTGCCCACGCTGGTTTGATGATATGGACCACTGAACGTGTCACGAGCTGTGTGGCGACAGAAACGATCTGCGCCATGTGCGACTTGCCTGGCAATGTCTGTCCTATACGAATGAAGAGACGTCCTTCATGCGTGCCGATGTGAGATTCAGAGCAGGTACCATATCGCGCTCTGGAGCGAGTCAGGCCATGAACAGTATGTGTAATTTTACACGGATCTGTTGCAGGGGAGCGCATGGTACATGTCGTGACAATGCGTTTGCGATTAAGTAGGTAGAGCGTGTGCGATTGTTGACAATATGACCCTGAATATGCGAGTTCTCTGTGCAGCACCTTCCAGTCTTCTGAGCTGCATCTCTGATTCAGCGGTCAACGGAGGCGAGCGGATTTCCTATCTTTTCGCTTCTGACCTGACTGTACTTGGCTGATCGTCAGCCAAAGGCTCAGCCAGAATGCGACCGTTGGTCAAATACTTGTGCATTTTGATCGCTTTCATTGCATCGTCTGAGGCCGAGCCAGATCCTTCCTGCAATGTTCGTGGAACTGGTAGCAGTCAATTCCTGTGCAACGATGAACGTCTTGGGCCCGCAAATCTGCCCGAAGAGTTGTTGCACCTTTTAGACAATTACAGTCGCCTTGGAGGCGAGGATCCTGTTACTTTCTTGTCGAGATGGTCTTCTGGCGGCGATTGGGTTTACCCTGGAGCGAATGGGTTCTTGTTGGACAGCACCGGCGCCGCCATGGCAAAATTCTTGACATTGAAGGTCGGGACCTTGGTCGACCGAATTGGGGCTGAAAACGGTATGCAAATTCGATTTCTACCACTTGCCGATCGTGACAACTAACCCCTAATTCTCTGGCCATTAGGTTCGTACCTGGCGCCAGCAGACACCCCATTTCAGAACCGGGCTATTCCACCAAGCAATCTAAATCCCCAAAAGTCATTGCTCACTGCACTGCCTTACCATCTATATCGTGTAGCAAGGCCATTCAATGTCACCGCAGGCCCAATAGCGCCTTGTTTCGGTCAACCCGGATTGGGCACGCAATTTCTAATTGAAGCAGGCGTCACAGTCCCATTCCTGGTCCAATCGTGCCATCTTCAACGATTGGATAAGCAACGCAAGCCACTCGCAGTACCGGAGTGCGAAGAAGTCTACGAGAAAGCGTACGCGGATACCCGAGGATGACCACCATATCGCAAAAGCTCGCGTACGACATTCCAATTCTTCAGAGAATGTGTTGCACGACATCTCATTTGTCAGGTCGCACAGCAAAGTGGCTCGCTTGTTGTTGTGTCAATTACCCCTTCTGCGTTGAACACGATCCCGCTTTGACAAGTCAGGAGCTACGGGGTTGGCGGAAACAAGAGCTTGCTGTGGCAAACATCACACGGCCTTTTCCGCTTTGAAGCAGCTTGGTTAGCATTGGGACTTGAGTTTGTTGAAGTAGTAGTGAGCCCGAACCAAATTGCGGTTACACTCGGGCAAACGGATTGGAGGACTCCGACCTCATGGCCTATGGCAACGACTTGTGGCAATGGATCGTCATTCTGAGACTACAACTGAGAAAAGATTCGTAGTGTTGTTATACAAAATAAAAAAAAACCCACTTTATGCACTCCTAAAATTCCGCCGCAAGCTACCTAATACAAGCGGTCAATAGACATTTTGATATTGGGAAGGCCTCATTTCAGCGTCGTTCTCACCCAAGTAGAGTCTTTGTGCCGTTTCCAAAGGTCAGGAGAGTCAACTCAGTCATAGCAATTTCCATGGCTATCAGATGAAGTGACCTTGATCCAATTCGCGTCAGATACCTGGCGACTGCATGCCCTGCTTTCCTCGACTTGTTGTCAAAATCGAGCCATATTTTTTCCTCATGTGCATGTCCGCTAAGAGAGAGGCTCAATTTTGGACCAAAGTTCTGAGGGTACCTTGCATCTGACGCTTGCTCATTCAGCCCGAGCGCCAGAGCCTATGACGGTGGGACAACCCCAAATTTGCGCATGAAGAGGACTACATCTCTGGTGCTGGTGCGCCCCGCGACGATGTTCCGATGTTTTTTTTTTAAGCAAGAGTCGCGGTGGGCCGAAGAGGGACGAAGGAGAACCGGGCCGCAGGCTAGGGGCCCTACAACGGTAATAGAACAGGCCTGCTACGGTCTGGTGGGTCTTTGAACTGTGCCGGACATCGCCACGTTGTAATAACCACTCCCCCAATCCTTGTTTGATCATCCCGCAAGGCCAGATTCGTTCTTCAACCCGGTCTTCTAATTTCGATGATGATGCCAATCGAGCGACATGTTCCCAGAGAAGAGAATTTCGCTCGCCACGGTAGCTGAAGAGGCGTCAGTTGAGAGGTTGCCGTCTCGCTTAGCTGAGAAACGTCATCCAAAATCTCCCCCAGTTGCCTACGTCGCATCAGCTCCGTACAAGCTTTGACAACGCGTCATTTGTGCGCTGCGAAAGAGCCTGACTAACTGTGGCTGTAGTCAGGAATAGTCCGTCTTTGCTCTCAAGTGACTGCCCCGGGCTAGATTGCGAATCTCAAACGAGACTCAGATCGCAGGAGTGTTGGGGCCTTTTAACGGGCCGAGGTATCCTGCATTGCGCGACTCTTGCAAGTGGAACCGACTTTCGCCCGGCGGATGCAAAGCAAGACTGACTGTCCACACAGCCTGTGCTAATTGGCATCCGCGGCAATACACCAGGACATCCTATCGGCTTCGTCCATGTAACCCCCGAATTTCCCAATACCTTGTTGGACCCGTCGCGCACGCAGCAGTCACCATTGGTCTCTTTCACAATCCGCTGGCCATGCCTGCTACCCTCATAACCCCATTGTACACTGTGCCACGATATCCTGCCAGCACTCGATGAGAGCGTCTGCTCTAAAAAAAGACTCACGTACGGAACAGATAAGACACAATGGCCGCATGACTCTCAAACAGCTTGAGTCAGCGTCGATGTCCCGACGAGTCAAATGCGTCCAGCACGGAAGACATTCCTCCCCACCACAACAAATCAAGTTCTGTGCTCTGCGCAGTCGTCGGTGAGGCGACTCCTGAGTTGTACTACTCGAATCAAGAGCACAGTCTTACAAGAATGCCATGTGGCCACGCACACTCAACAATTATGCGCCATTTGCCTCTTGATCACGTACCCTACCAACCCCTCAGGTACTCTGCCTGACGTAGGTATCCAGTGTCTCCCTACCACCTAGTATGATACTGGCTTGGGACTAGACAGGTTAGGAAGATAGGTCCCTGCTATCTGCCAGGAACCTAAAGTAAGTACCTACCTGACCTGACTACCTCCTCTTTACCTAGGTAGGTATAAAGGCAGGTGCTCGTTCACTCGCATCCACAAGCATCCTTGCCTTGCGTGAGAGCTGCAGTCCACTCCTACCTAGCCTCGTCGTCCTTTCCTTCCTCTTCTTGCGTCCATGCATATGCGGCCCGCAAGCATCGGAATACGCTGTGATAGTTCCCTCACCAGCTGCATTCTAATGCCCGGTATGAAGCCATTCGTAAACGTTCACAATGGGACACGGACAGAGCACCCCTTTGCAGCAGTGCCTGAGTGCCATCTGTGCGGGCCGCGATGAATGTGTTGGATATCCAAGCGATCCTTTTTTCCAGCTGCGGTGGGTAAAGTCTTACAACAAAGCGATCAGAATCACGCCAGTCGCTGTGTTTCGGCCCAAAACCAGTGCAGAAGTTGCCGAAGCTATCAAGTGCGCAACGCAGAGCAACGTCCATGTGCAAGCTAGGTCAGGTGGTCATTCTTATGGGTCAGTCCTTCGAACTGTCGATCCTGCCGAGCGAGAATGGATCATCATGTGTAGAAGAAAGGACCAAGGAGGAAGTCGTAATCTTTGGAAGACGGCGGCTGACATGTAAGATCGCAATCCAGCAACTTCGGCCTTGGGGGCCAGGACGGCGAGCTCTCGATCGATTTGGTGAACTTCAAAAACTTTACTATGGACACTAGAACCTGGCAAGCGACCTTCGGTGCAGGTTACGAGTTGGGTGAGCTGGATCAGCGGTTGCATCAACATGGACAACGAGCGATGGCACACGGAACCTGCCCCGGTGTCGGAGTCGGAGGGCATGCTACCATTGTGCGTTTAAAGATTTCAAACTATTAAATCTTCAGGATGGCTCGCTGACATTTTTTCTGTCAGGGTGGCATAGGCCCTTCGTCGAGAATGTGGGGAACCTCCCTGGATCATGTACTTGAGGTTGAAGTTGTGACTGCTAATGGCGAGATCCGAATCGCAAGTCAGACCGAAAACGAAGATCTGTTCTGGGCACTTCGCGGAGCGGGAGCAAGTTTCGGCATCATCACGCAATTCACCGTACGCACCCAGCCCGAGCCGGCAAAGGTTCTTGAATATACTTACGCATTCAGTTTTGGGAAACAAAAGGACCTGTCTCCCGTGTTCGCGGAGTGGCAGAATGTCGTCCTCAATCCCAAACTAGATAGGCGGTTCTCGACCTTATTCATCGCTCAACCCCTTGGCGCCATTATCACTGGAACCTTCTTCGGTACTCGGGAGGAGTATGAGTCGACCGGCATAGCCCGGAAACTCCCTGTTGGTGGCTTTCTTGAGCTGAAAGTCACGGACTGGCTTGGTTCGCTTGTTCACATGGCCGAAAAGACCGGACTCTCGCTCAGTCACATTCCAACCGAATTCTACAGTAAATCCTTGGCCTTACGTCAGCAGGATGCTCTAACACGCAGGACCATTGACAGTCTATTCGAGTACACTGGGTCCACGGATCCTGGAACGCTCCTCTGGACCATGATTTTTGACTCTGAGGGTGGTGCCATCAATGATGTGCCGTCTGACTCAACCGCCTATCCTCATCGCGACAAGCTGTTGATGTATCAATCATACGTCATCGGGCTGCCTTTGAACGCAAAGGCTAAGCAATTTGCCGATGGAATCCATAACGTTATCCAAACGGGCTCACCCCATGCGAAGACGCGATACGCCGGTTATGTGGATCCAGAACTTGGGAGATCTGATGCACAACGGACGTACTGGAGCGATAAACTATCCCGACTGCAACGGATTAAAGCTCAGTGGGACCCCAACGACGTATTCCACAATCCGCAAAGCATCGACCCCTCCCACAAACTTGTCATGAATCATAGCGAGGCAAGATGAATGTTGGACAACCAAATTCGTGTAACATCTTGGCCGGCATAATAGATGCGCACGAATGATGTGGCCACGCCTCAAAGACCTTTGTTATTGTACCACCGTTATTAATTAGCTTCACGTATAGCCGTTACGAAAAGCGATAAAGACTACGAATAGCAATGCAGACAACATCCAAAAACATTGTTATATTGAATGCCGCGAGGTTCCATTTCCTCCAAGATGATTGCACTTTGTTCCGTGATAGGTCTAATGTTCCTAGCTTATTCCTAAAGTCTCTGACTGAATATAATGCGAGTGAAAGATTCGACACTGTCATCTTGATCCTTTCATTATTTCAACTCCCCTGCCATTCTATTGAATCAATGCTTTACGAGATAACATCGTAGCTACGCTCTTAGGGGGATTTTCATTTTGAGAACTATTAGACCTGAGGAATACCGCGGCGGAGAGGCTAAGCAGGGATCGACGTCTGATTTCGTGGAAGGACACCATGCACCCTTTATAGGTACTACGGTCATACTCACTTTAATCACGACAAAGGGGCTACTCTCGATTACCCAGCAAACGAGCCTTGCTATTCAGCGTGGGAAAATCATTCATCCATGCCCACGGCCAGAGACCAAGAGGAGCATGTTAACATGAGGACTCAGTGGATCCGCGCCCCGGGGGGTTCCTGTCCCTTGTGTGCGGGGTCAGAAGAGGCTCGGCGCTACCTTTTTTTTTTTTTTTCCTCGCTAGGTTATTAGTCTCGTCCTTCGTTCTGATCCGCGACGCGCGCACGTCAAGAAATGCAAGCTGTTTCTGAGCTTTGACATATTAATCGTCTTTTGCTCATTCGAAAACTAGGCATGATCATGGAAAAGACTCTTCCTAACGCCATGGACCAATTCCAAGCAGCGGATGCGCTGCTGAAATATGTCTTTTCAGGCGCGCTCGGCCCAACCAACGGCATGGGCGTGGATTATGCTATAATGCGCACCACGGACAGCGCATTTACCTTCTCAGCGACACTCGAGCCTCCTGAAGGTACAGAGAATCCTCTCGATAGGTACCAGATCGAAATTGATAGGCAAAGCGGAGAGCCCTCAGCTCCAAAGAAGATCGAGATCACGGACGAGGACATGCAAAAAGCTATTCTAGCGGCAACAGGCAATACTATTGCATCATCTCGCAGATTCACCAATGGAGGTTTTAGCATCTCATATCAAGTGGCTGTGATGGATAAACCTGATACGATTTACATTATCCAGCTACGCTTTCATGGTAACGTGGCATCTATGGACGCCATAATGAAGTTCGTTCGTGCCCACAACAAGCCGGGCGTAATACCCATGCCTGCCGTGTATTCTATCCCAGGCGAGGCGGAGCATCAGAAAGCTACAGGACTCGGAAGGCAAATAACACAATTTGTTCCTGGGATCATAGCAGAGTCAGTCTATCCAGACATGCCTCATGCCGACAAACTCGGTCTTGTGCGAAAGATGGCTCTAGCTTGGCAGGCTTGCTGGGACTTGCCCCTTCCATCACCACGCCAGATTGGCTAACTACTTGCTGTCGATAACAATGGCAGCATTAATCTTACTGTGGGCCCTGACCGGCATTTCAGTCTCGGCGGGCCGTTCACGTCCGTACGCGAATGGCTCAAAGCTCGGCTTCGGCATGCTGTTGCTAGCTTGGATAGAGCAAGTGGCATTGATGATTATAAGGAAGAGTACATGACCTCGATCCAAGCATTTGTGGACAACAGATTGGACCAAATGCCGCAAACTATCGAGGAGTGTCCGATCGTTGCTCTTCATGTTGATATGGGCCTTCACAACTTAATAGTGGCGGAGCATGACTACCAGGAAATTAACAGCATTATTGATTGGGAGCTCTGTGCTAGCGCTCCGTTCCTTGCAGCTTACTCATGCCTTGAAATGCTTTTCCGAAGGGGAGCTCCGAATGGCTTTGGAGCTGAGTATCCGCAAGCTGATCTGCTTCGTAGTGCGTTTTGGGATACTATTCCTAAGTGGAAGGCTTATTGGGAGAGCCAGAGCGCAAGGGATTTTATGGAATGGTTTCGGTTTTCTCTGTTTCTGAAACCCGAATATTGCTCCGCTAAGATGCCCAAGGCCGAGAAAATGGAATTCTGGGCGGAGAATATCCGCGTTGTTGAGGGCATGTTGAAAAAGTACGGTGTGGAGGAGAGGTAGAGAGTGCCTCGATTCCATATTTTAGACGAGTATGGTAAAGGGACGATGAGGAGAGTACACGCTTGAATCCCATCCTGTGTTATTTTCTGATGCTTTCAGAACTCGTGGAATATCATGTTCACTTGTAGCCTTTTCCCGAATATCCCGTTTTCCCATCCATGAATCTGGCTTCCGCAATTACTATGACTCATTCCAGGGTTGGCACGGGCGCTAACTCGGCCTTATAGGGCTCGAGGAGTTAGAACCAGATGAATTTAAAATACATAAACAAACACGGAATATGTTGATCCCATCTTTGTTATGCTTTGCCTTGCCATTTTATATTATCTCGATGTTGATCCCGCCTATAGATACTTTTTGACCGTAGAGATTAGCCACGAGGTTATATCTATCTGCCTGCAAGTAACCCCTTTGTCACTCGATGCTGCCGAAATCTCGCAAGAAGTTTGAGAGAAAAAATACATGCTTACTACGTAAGTATATAAAGAAAAGGAAAAAAAAAGAACTGAGATGTCCGAGGAAAGTGTTGCAATCAAGCTGGTTGGATCCGTTGAGATGTCCAAAAGCCACAAGCTACTAGTAGCCGAGAGGGATGGAACGTGGTGGGCACGGAGAAGAGTTAAGAAGCTGTTGCGAGAAAAGACGCAGGCGCTGGCAGCTTCGGCACAGCTTCATCGGCCGCGGTAGTTGCCACATGCAGAGTGACTGACGAGGCAGTCAACAAGGCTCTGTGACGATTTAAATGAGCGGGATTGCGCCGGGTCGTGTGAACATGCCACATATAATGCGCGTACTGAGGATCACGGATGTCGAGCAAGACTGCACAGCCAATGCTACGGAGCAACGTGTCACACTCTCAGCCTCACTGTGTCAAGTGAGCGTGCCGCGTATGTAGAGGGGTCTCCCATCTACCTAGCTCAGTTTCATTCTGGCACTGGATAATCTTGATAAGTGAGGTTACTTGCCAGCAACAGGGGCTCCATAATTCAACATTGTTGGCGCGGTGGAGAGGTGCCAGGGCTGCTACAGTTCAGTAGGCAGCCTAGGGTAAGGTTGTTTGCCAAAGAAGATGACCCAACCGCTAAAGATGGTGTTGGGGTGCAAGATGACTAGACTGTCACATCGCCAGCCACTGCTCATTGTAGTTGGCGTACCTTTGATGCGATTTCCGATACCCCTGGCGGAAGAGTTTGCCCTTCTGACTGCAGTGAACAGTTCCTCGACCTGACCCTGCCATGGCCTTGCAACGTTGGACACCACCGGGTACGTCAGTCCCTAGTTCCCTAAACGGCGTCTTCAGTTGTGCTTTTGCTATCGCCATCATCGACCCTACCAGCACGACGCGTGGGGCACAGGCTGCTGCTGGAGCGCGTGAAATTTTGCATGGCGATGTGTTCGAACCTTAAGGGCCAATGACAAACCGCTAGGTTACTGTACTCAGGATCAGGGCTTCCATTCAAGCCGGAAGGCGGCACACTATTCAGGATAGCACGCGTCGGCTATATATGCTAGAGGATCGAGACGTCTGTCTGGCAGGGGCTGACCACCACCCAATTCCCGATCGGTGACCACTGATTGGTGGTGGGTGACAAGCTTGTTGGTAGGGTGACCTTGGAAATGAGCGTCTCGGGAGCCTTGAAACAGTGATTGCAAGCCACGTCGCTGAATAGCATTACCAGATGGATCTTTCCGCTCGGTCATCCTTTTTCTTTCCGTGTAATATCCCTGTACTCTTTTCATCTTTGATTCGACTGACGTGCTCGAAAATCCCGGGCAGCAACCGCAGCTCCATTCCACGAGGGGTATATCTCCTGACGCAATTCCCAACTTTTACCTGTATCACCAAACCCGCGGTAGGAGCCATAGCGACTTTCAGACCGTTCCCTCAGGACATACGTTTTGTTGAATGGGTTCGTCTCGCATATTCAAAGCAATAATATCTATCGCCCGGTGTGTAACAGAGCCTCCGACAGTTGCCGTTGGGGTCAGGTGCTCAGCAATGCACCGGATGAGTACTTGGACCAACGAGTCGAGATCACGTTGTTTAGAGTTGTTTATTCAATTAACACGGCGAAAAGGTACCGCATATTCTTATGTCTTCCGTGTCATCTTGTTGTGCATCTAGTTTCCCATTGCATAGATTCTCTTTGATGGCCAAAATCCGCCACAGGGATGCACATATGTGCCTGCTGGTAACGCCTTTGTAACTTGCCACTGCCACGATCTCGCTAAGAGGACGAGCGAAATGATCTACGCCTATTATGCAAGTATTCTTTGCAGATGATATTTGTTTATTTCCTGACTTATCATCCCTGCAGCGTCCGCAGAGTAAGAATAGAACCGCAAAGCAACGTGGTCTCCATGTGCCAAAGGGTATTGTCGAGAAGGTTGGATCTGATTACAATGCAAGAAAAGCGCTGGCGGCCGATAAGTGGTTGCGGAGCTTGATCAAGGCGTACCCTAACATGCCGCCGACTGATAGGGCCGAAATCCACCAGCATTGCCACTCGCGTGCCCTGCAGTCTAACAAAGTCCACAGAGATATTGCAATTTGTCGCTACGTGCAGGATCGATATACAGCGTTTGGGTCTCTCTCTCCCGCTGAGCTAAATGCGGAAACATCTACCGGGGCACGCCAAGCGACTAATAAGACCCTGTCGATCTGGAAGGGCACAGGATGATGCTTCTGCCAAGTCAAACGGAGACTCCGCTGTTGAAATCTTATCAATATCTAGCGCTACCGTCCTTGATGTCTGGTTGTTGGTACTATTACCATCGTCTACGCACAGTGACCATCAGCTGAATGCAGTCTCATGTGTTACCTAGGCTGACTTGGTGAAGGGGGGATGGCTATCCAAGTCTCATGGCAATAAAGTCGAACAGAGGGTGAGCGTTCCCATTTCTCGTCGCAGCCTGGATCTAGGCGTTTAGTATTTCCACCTCCGCCCGCGACCAACCGAGTTCCCACCATTGTGCAAAGCCACTGAATAGATAGAGAAAAACTTCACAAAATGGAAGGAGATATTTTCTTTTCCTGAATCCATGATTTCATTGGCCTATCCTTGGCATGCTATAAATCTCTTATTCCCGTCCTTGATCATCTGGCGATTCTTAATCTTTTTTGAACGTCTCTGTTTGACTTGGTCAGACGACTGGAGCGCCACATCGTGGACCTTGCGAACATCATTCCTGAAGATGGTCCAAGTGCTGAAATTGAATCTCTGCGCCTTGGGGTGATAGCACTTCATCAACCCACCGCGCCGTTTAGCGAGCTCCCGCTCTTCCAGATGGGCCTTGTTAAAGTGATCGTTCTTAATGGTAGGTCGACAGTGTGGAAACTGTACCCTTTCATTAAAGTATGCACTATTGAAGGTTGTCCACCTCGGATCGTGCCTCATCAATTGATCACGGACAGCGTCCGACGCATTCCCTGTATTCTTTAGTCAAAGCACTGGGCGTTATATAGCGTGAACGTACCATTGGCTGCGTTTGTTGCGCCTCGGCGAAAAGCTTTCGGACCTATCGACTCTTCAAACCAGCATCTAGCGTCTACCTTTCCATATCGTCTCTCAGCTTGTGGTATGGAAGAGCTTTGTGGTGAGATGTCGTGGCGCCTTCGAAGCCACGAAGAATTGGCCTTTTCAGCCACTCGCTCTTCCATCGAAGTGGAGTGCAAAGCATGGAACCTCGGCTTCTTATATTCAACACTTGAGCCAAGGTGCAAAGGTTTTGAGCGGCAAACGCCTTGTCAGCGAGGCCAAGGCTGACAACAATCAGAATAGGGCAGAGTATTAGTCTGCTTGCCAGAGTGGAGGAAAAGGAGTTCTGCCATACGCGAGAGGAGTTAGATTACGTACCAGAGAAAATCGAGGTCACTTACGGTTTAGGTTTGTCGTCACAACCTTTGTGATGGATCAACTTGATGGCCATGGCCAGCAAGTCTTCGCCAGTGTTCGGTACGCGTACAAGTATCAACGAAACATCCTCGTAGCAAAGCGATTTAGGGCGGTCGCGACGTTCAGTTTCTTCCGAAAGCAGTCTTTCTAGGAGCGCTACATTTTCGTCTGCCATCGTCTCCAACTACTTGTATTCATCCTGTGGGTTCGTACGGCGGCTCCAGAGTTCTTCGTATGACCCGTCTTTGGGCTTGTTCTTTTCGTGATCCACAATTTCCGCTGGGCGTGCACCCGTGCAAGCGAGAAGCGAATAGACCCGGACAGGTTCAGTCGATGTCGCTCATTGGGAAATACTCCAATATCGTATGCAATGTTGAACGTTTGCAAGGCCAACAGATCATCTACGCCCAAGACAGGTTTCCCATCAATATTTGCCACTTTATGTAGTTTTTAATTCTTGTGGTAGGTCTAGTGGTAGATAGATGCAGCATGTTGCAACTTACCTTGAGCACCTCTTTGCTATCGTTTCTGCCCACATATCTCCTTGTGACACTACAATACAATTATATATGACACCTCCCAAAAGGACGCCATCTACCTCTCTGTTGAGACCTCCAAAGGCGGCGGCAGATGCTGCCTTATTTGGTGGCTCCAACAGCGCTTTCTCGCTTTAGAGTGTGAACCAAGCTCTAGTTCGTTGTCTACACTAGATGGGATAGAATCATTAGCATCAATAGTAATTGATTGCTTACTGACCGCGCGGTCTACTGTATCGCCTTTATTAAGAGGATTATCATCGCCGGGGCCTGCTTTATCAGCGCTTCCAGCCAAAACATCTCGCTCGATATCCTGCTCAACATCAGCCACGCTTGCGAATAGCTTGAAAGGGACACAAGCATCGCTATTGCCTAGTCCTTTATTCAGGAAAAAGCTTCACTCCTAATCTAGACCGATTTATTGCGATTGAGATGAAAAATAAAAAAAGTACCAGGCATGTCCATATCCATTGTCGACGGCTAAAAATATTCGTTAAGGTAGCTCGTCTCTTAGGGTTCGAATGCTTAGCCAAGATTTGCTAACACTTTAAGCCAGGGTTATGGTTTCGCGACCTTGCCCAATAGCAAACCCACGTTTGATACGCTAAACTATGCTGACTCAACGACGAAAGCCCAAATAGCGGCTTACCTTTGGGTTGCTAGGTGATGTTCAAGACGAGAGAGCCAATTATTCTCTCGTTTGACTGCTAGCCTAGTGCCAGGCGCGCATGTTGCTCACATATTGAGATTCTCACATATTGAGATTCATGTAGACTTATCACGCTTCAAGACAGGCAGAAATCATTGCACCGTAGTTTTTGCAACTACTCATCGCCTTTTCCGCCTTGCTTACCGGCAGAAAGAGACTACACGGTTAACGGCGGCCTGGCACTGAAATGAGCGGTTATTGCATTCATTGAGACTAGGGCCTGCGAAGGTGCTGCGCCGATGTGGAAGCGCCCGCCCGGAAAACCCCAAACCTCCTCGCCTTCCCTCCACGGACACCCAAAGGCTAGTTAATTCCAGTTCAGAGCACCAAATACCGACCAATACTCGACCACTGAGAAGTTCAAAGGCAGGGATGAGATCTCTCATATATGTCAAGGGTTTGCCGAGGGCTACAATACGTCCTGCAGCGAGTACGAGCATACTCATATGTCACCAGACCAGACACCGGAAGCCTGGTTGGGTCGGGAGGTTTTTGGGGATGGGGGGGCCCGTTCGATCAGGGCATGCGCAGCCCAGGAATTTCCAGTTCGTACATACGCTATGGTGCTGAAACTGGGCATGCTAGAGTTCGCAGGCCCGGCCTGTCCAGTTATCATAGCTCAAGACAGGACGGTCGCTTATCCTTCAAATATAAACACCTTGCTCTCTCGCTTGATCCGCCACGCGCCGCTACTGGGTTCTTCGAGCAAGCCAACATGCGGTCGTCTGTCTGACAGGTCAATCTTGACAATCGGATTGCACTGCACTTGTAAGCGGCACTGCGCTCGACCCATCTCTCGGTCGACCAGACAGCAAATCTTGTAGTTGCCGGTTCGTCCAGTCTGGTAATTCGAGCATGCTCGCCCCATCAACAGTCTATTCTAGCTTGGTGTCAATTCCAGTCCCAGCTCAGGGCACCCCGCTTGTTATGGGCAAAATGGTAAACACACTAATGGCCCCCGCTAATGATTCCCTGGAACGAACAACATGCTCTTCTACTCCAGCCACTCTTCACATGCCGTTCTCATCCCATTCGTTGTCTCTCACATCTCAAAGCCGACAGAATGAGGATTGTCCAAGTCGGCCACTTTTTAATCGCCAGTGCAATCCATCGATATAATTTGCTGCAGCTTCAGGGCTCCATCACGACAGTTCATTCGTCACCACATTGACCAGTAATTATTTGTCCCGAGATTTGGACCTCAAACACGCCCTAAAATGTGGCACGCCGATCTCCGCTAGTATGACTCTGTCAGGCTAATGCCAACCCTCTGGACCTGGACGCATTCGACTACTCACTCAAGTCACTAGCGCTTCTGACTTTACGACGAGTGCACGTTGTACATGTAGTTCCCGATCAGCCGAACCCATGGAATGTTGAAATGTTGCGCCGAGTCCCCTCTATCAATGCCCGCTAAGCTCCTAGCGTCTCAAGAGTCTTTATGTCCTGAGCCTATAAGTTGCCCTCGGTTTCTCTCTTGCCAACTCAAGGTCGAACCCTGCTTATTGCCCTATTTTCGCTAGGTTCAAGAATACGGGCAGAGATCATGAGAGTCGAGGTTTTCGTCGCTGCTGGAGTCAGCCTCTTGGCTTATAAAATTCGAGCTATCGAGCCTCGGCAGACCGCCAATCAGGGTCTCAGCCCAAATGACGTTCTAGCGGCCTTGGATAACATTGGAAAGATATCAGGCGAGACGAGGGATATCTTCCAGCAAGTGAAGGACAGCAGGACTACACAGCTCATCCCGGTATTGATGCTCTTTTCTGCCTGTTTCACAATGAATAGCAGTGCTAATCACTTCCGCAGAGAACCTTGAATAATCTCCAAGCGTTCACCACTGGCGCACTTAGCACCAGCTTGCGAATACAAAAGGCTGACCACCCAGAATTTTTGGAGGATGACCAGGATGCCATTTGCGGCACTTTTTCCAGTGTATGTCAACCGCAGTCCAGTTGATTTCACGTTGGCCAAATACAAGACAGTTGACGCGAGTCTGCCAGTTTCTTGCCGTTCATCAAGCTCTCCAGCAGTCCATCATTGATGCAAAGGGTGCCTTGGCAACGAGTCCATTCACAGCTCCTCTGGCATCTATCTCTCGGATAATTCAGATCACTATTGATAATTTGGTATTTAGCGTCAACGGCTTAGTTCCAGCATGTGCGTGGGAGTTTCAAGCGGCCCAAGCATCTTTGGAAAGAACTTTGGATCAAGTTGTGCAGACATATCAGCTCTCCCAGACCAAGAAGAAATAAAAAGCGATATCAAGACCTTGTAAGAAGAGTAGCATTGGATAATACAGTAATGATTCATGGCTCACCATTACCTGTTATTGAGTCCAACCCACCCTTTCCTTTCTGACAAGCAAAGATACCGCGCAGTAACGGTCACCCAGAGAGCTCGTCGTCCAAATATGTATAGAGAAGGCGTTCAGAGCCACAGTTTTGAATCGTCGAATGCAGGATAAAGGTAGATGCCGACGCAGATGGAGGTTTTAGCACCTTTTGAACACGACGGTGCCCTCGAATTGGTCTGTATGGGTATTTTGGTACCAATCGATCTTCAGTGCCGAAGCCTTTTGATTGAGGCCTCGAACAAATTCCGCCTTGTGATGGACACCAGGGATCATGTCTTCCAGCCAGCCCGCAGAAGCCAGCCAATGTTCATCGTAAACGTGCCTTAATTTCAGACCGTAGTGCCAGGTTGTCTCTGGGCGCTCGATGAGAAGCATTCCCTTCTCCATCTGCCAGTCTTCCCTTATATTTGCGGTGACATTCAGATCGCCGTAACTGTTGGAGCAGTATTTACCCTCGTAATCTCTCATGGTGACGTTCGGCGACACTGGCACAGCCGTGCGGTTATTGAAATAATACCTGGAAGCCTTGTCGAACTTTGCCGCGTAGGGTGTTCCCGATCCGATGCCACTGCGACAGTTTCCAATTGAGTATACGGTCTTGTTTGCTTTCAAATGCGCTTCAACTTACCCGTCTTTTATTCCAGATTTTTTGGTCGTCTCTTCGGCAGTCCAGCCAAATTTTGTCCCAATGAGCCTCCACGCAATTCTGGTATTAGCGTCCTCTGCCCCATCTGCATTACCGAACAAGACGAGTCCGAAGTTGTCTTCAGGAAACCAGTAGACAATCGACTTTTGCCCAATCATAGAACCGTCATGCCAGTAGTAGACCTTATCGTCAATTGTCTGTCGAAACCAGGCAAGCGAATATTGTCGCACATCGGTAGCATTTGTTCGGGGCTTGCGGATATCTTGGTGTACCTCTCGAGAAAGAGGTCCTGACTGGGAAAGAAGTGCCCTTACCCACTTGGCGTAATCCCTGACGCTTGATATGACCGCCGCGGCGCCAGAGACATCGGTCAGGGGCATTCGCTCAGCTTGTATGTACTTGCGATCGAAACCCCACATGTAGCCATTGGCCAATCGTTGATATGCGGTCTCATTTTTTTTGACCTCCTCCAGTCCAAAGAAAGTCGACTTCATATCTAGAGGCTCCCAGAGTGTCTCCCTCATGATTTGCGCGAGAGGCTTACCAATGAGTTTCTCCATGACATACGACAAAGTGATAAACATGTAATTCCCGTAGATCCATTTCTCTCGCGGCTTGCCCGGGAATGGTAGATTTGCCATGTTGCGGACTATCTCCTTCGTGGAGAACGGTTTGCCGGTCGTCGCGTTTCTCTGTTGCAATGATGGATCGTGGCGTGGCAGTCCAGTACGGTGGCTGACTGCGTCGTCCAGAGTAACCATCTTCGTTGCATTTTGATTGTGCAACTTGAAATCGTCCTTGAGAATATACGATATTGGGGTCGACCAGTTGACGTCTGGATGCTGGCCACTATGAATGAGGTGAGAAAGGCAGGCTGCCGTTTGAGCCTTGGTGGTGGATCCGGCAAGAAACAGCGTGTCGGCTGTAACGTTGATATCAGGATTCATACTTGCTAGGCCGAAACCCTAGAAAACAGAGTCGTCAGCAAACCCACACTAGATTATGAAATGGACGACTACGACATACTCGTGAGAAATCCCTTTCACCATCGATAACAGCGATAGACATGCCAGGCACCTTCCATTTGTCCATTGTTTCAACAATATACCTAACGTTCTCATCGCTGAAAAATGTGACATTCTGCCGCAGTGGGCCAGTGCTGTTGCTGTGTCTAGCTACTGCCGCCGCAATCGAGTGTCCGATCAGGCCCAAGACCAGGAAGGTGAAATGAATGTGTCCCATCGTTACGTGTAGAGCTAGGACCTTCAAGGTCGAGAATGAGAAATGAGGATGATAGGAATACCAGATCAATGCAAGTCGTTGGAACACTGAAGTCTTCCTTTTATATTCAAGATTGTAGAATGTGGATCTGAGTTCTTTAACCTTATGAAGGGTTAAGAATAGAGTGAAGTTCTATGGAGATAACACTGCCCAACATGACAAGGCGCTGTCTTTTGCCTCTATGGATAGCATGCAGAACGTCATATAATCTCCCTGACTCGCGGCCTGATCATGCATGGAAAAAGATCTGGGGGCCCGACAACGGTCCGTCTTCCCTTGATCACAAGTCGAGTCTTACCTAAGCCGAATATGTCCGGCACACGCACCGTTTCGGGCATCAGAGTGAAAAGAAGCTGCCGCGCCGTAGCGGCGAGGGGATGGCACATTGCCGATAACAAGTAGTTTTTTTTTCTGAGTCCAACCCACATCACCCAGCAGCGTCAAAGTGCATGGTCTGCCAAGACGCCCAAGTACGATTTTCTGCAGCTAATTGAAGGTCGCTCACTGTTTCCGAATTCTTCAACGGGCAAACCCGATCTTTGACTAAGATCATGGATCAGACAATCAGAGATTTTTCAAGGTACGCGCAACACCACAAGCCGCAATGCCTCATCCGGGACAGGAGCAAAGAGTTGTTCCAGCTCTGGTCACTAGAACGGCCATGAGCCTCTCCACCCATAATGTCTTGTATGGTATGCTGCGCGGCCCGAATTCCTAGAGTAAGCCTGCTGATATTGACTCGAGTACAGAGAGTCGACTTTCCTTATGTTGCTAATTCTGCGTGTTGCCTAAAGCATATCATCCCACAAGGCGTGACCGCGTCTTCGCTTCATTTTCATTCAACCTTGAATAGACTGAGAGTGGGTCCAGGGGCATCATGCAGTTCGCGTGCCGCTGCGCTGGTTTCTTCCTCCAAGAATTTCATCGACGGACCGTAGCGGCTGCAAAGCCCCGGAGTAAAGGAGGCCGCCGACCAGCACAAGTGCTCGGCGCGGTCGAGTGGCGGTGCTTGCTGATTAGTGCAGCAGGGAAAGCAGAGAAGACTGGGTACACCTTGCGTCTACAATCGTCTTCTCTTCGCTTATCCGCCGAATTCAGCAACAGGGCTTAGAGCGTCGCTCTGAGTCATGCACAGGGGTTTCCACCTGATCGATGACTTGCATGCTCAATGGCGAAAAGAGCCACGGCCCAGAATCCCATCTCTTTAGCGTAGGTGCTCCAACGTGCCTGCGATCGCATGCGTCTTTGTCTGGTGGCATGCCGAATCTGGACCTTCCTGGTCTCGCATCCAACTCACCATAAACCCGAAGTCCTGGTTAGTCCTGACAATTAATCGTCGTAATATGTTTTTGAAGCAGGGCAAGGGCAAAGTAAAACGTGGCGATGCGACTACACGGTGCTCCATCACATTGTGATGTACCCAGTTCAAGACTTGCAACTCGGCTCAGCGTTGCGCAATTTCTGGACACATCATACGTGCATCTTTTTTATAATTCCAGTGTCATCCCTTATTGCAAGACCTCTCTTATCTACACGCTACGCGCGACGTCATGACTTCGAGCAAACAGAGCAAATCACTCCTTTGCCTTTCAGACTATCCATCAGCGACGCAAATCGCACCACATACAGATTCCCGATGACGAGCACCAGGAACCTTGCCCGACCCCACAGGCGCACTAGGCCAAGGCTACCCTGTCCCACCAACTCGTGGCGCAATATTGGCGGCCTCCAACCTTCGTGGGCCCTGGAAGCTCACGGGCGTGATCGCGAAATCCGAAACCTCGTATTACCATTTTCAATGAGTCTATGAGATGAACTGGATCATGTATACGTCCGATAAGCTGAGTGCGGCTCTGGCGATGAAGAAATGCGAATGCGAATGGATCTGACCAGGCCATTTTGTTGGCACTCATGCCCATCCTTTTACAATCGTGGCCGTCTCACCGGCAACTTATGCACGACGCACAACAAAACCGTGTTGCAGATAGATAAGTTACTGTGTCTTTACTTTGATGTTTTCATTTTTTCATGTTTTTGTGTTGATACATCAAGGTCATCTTACCACAGTCGCTAGCTTACCGTGCGTTACCACGATCTGATTATGGCTAAATTCCCATTTTCTTGATCGCATATCCGCGCCATTCGGTCGCCTAAGGTGTATAAAGGAAAGCACAGCATCCACCTGACACATGACTTGGATCTGTTATTGCTTATATGTAGAGCTTCAGCGACACCCGGCGAGTAGTGGTAAAAGGATGCTTCTGCCGGATCAACTCGGTATGCTCACGTAAAGTGAGAAAATTCGAAAAAAGCGAGCTTGGAAGAGAATTGATTACTTTGGCGGACCTCGAAGACTCTTAGTAAATGAGTGCATTTACCATCCGTAAGCGCGTGGGGGGGCCGAACAAGTTTACGCTAACGCTTTAACGGTCCGATTGCCATATACAATGCCGTCCTTGTCTGTTACCTGGTCCCAAACGCCATGCAAACCCACCACCCGCAAATCTACGTTCATACCCTTGGGCAAGTCTGGCGATAGACTGAATAAAGCAACCGAAATAGGCTCCTTCGTATAGTAGGTTGACGTCATCGTCTCAATACCGCCGTCGATGAAGACTTCGAGAATAGAGCGGTCCAGAACACCGCTCACAGACCACGTGCCGTTATCATGCGGGCTACTAACGGAGAATCTTTGAGTGAAAAATGTGTGATCGAATCCTTTAGCGCCTCCTCTGTCGAGGAAAAATGGTGTGTCGCCGCCGAAAAGGTCAAAGTCTACGGCACCAAACACGTAGCCGAGGCGGACGTTTTCAGCCGTCGACGGGCTGACAAAAGATACATTCAGGGAAAGAGATCGCGGCTCTCTGTCAGGAATGCCAGTGAGGTGAATTTCCCAGTAAATCGCCTTTGATTCGACACCAGAGAACTCGACGGCGACGACCTCTTTAGTCAGATTTTTTTCGACCACCAGGGTTTCTGACACCATACGATCCAAATTGTATGGTCGGCTGACCAGCTTCCAGCCAGCACCCTTGACTTTCGTCATGAAGTGTTCTCGAGGCAGGCTCATAGAACTTCGCCACCCTTCTTGCGCAGTGGGTACGAGTTGTGTATATTGCCAGTTTGATGCCCAAGCAATTGAAACTGGAGACTCAACATCAGTGCCAGGTCCTACGTTGTTGAAGAATTGCATGGCGTAGAAATCCTTTGCAGAATCGATACTCCGCGCAGCCGAGTCCACGGGCTCAAAGTGCGTGCCGTTGAAAGATCCGGGGTAATACTGCACGACTGCTCCGCCAAGGGGTCCTCCGGGGTTAATGTTGACGAACAATGTCCAGATGTTGTCCTGCTTTTGCCCTTTTTGGTCATAGTATGGCATGTGTATCAGATTTGGGCATTCCCATTGGGCACCCAAAAGACCGGTAAGGGAAAAATTGCTCGCGTGCGTCCAATTAATCAAATTTCGCGACGTGAAAATGCCGACAGTGTAGTCTCGAGAATAGGCAATAACCATGACCCAATGGTCTTTGTAGGCCATGACCCGGGGGTCACGAAAATTTGTGGAGGTGCTATTTATTACAGGATTATGTTGGTAAAGTTGATAGGTGAAGCCGCCGTCATGAGAATAAGCAAGAGCTTGTGTCTGTGGACCACCATAGCCGCCATCGGGGTCTTTGCCGGCAAGTGTCTGAGTGTACTGGTCAGCGGTCCGCTCTCAATTGGGAACGGATACGACGGAGCCATTTTGGGTCCCGACAGATGGTCTACTTACAAAGATTGCTACCACACCATTGTCCTGACCAGGGAAAAGTCCGGAGGTGTTGTTCTTATCGACCACTGCGCTTCCCGAGAAGAGGGCTACCGACTTGCTCGGCGGACCCAGAGCGATGGGCTGATTCGTCCAATGATACAAATCTTTTGAGGTAGCATGGCCCCAATGCTGATTCCCAAACCCCAAACCGAGGGGATTGTATTGGTAGTATAGGTGCCACGTGCCGTTGTTGTCGCGGAAAATGCCATTTGGATCACTCATGAAATGCTGCGGGGCCGAGTAATGGACCTGGGGTCGGTATTGTCCCCCATAGTCGCCTGGAAACGGCGTCCCAGATGGATAATTTGCAGCCACAGACGCCGAGCCGGATGCTGACACTGCTGGGCTGGCAACCGAGCCAAGGCAGCTCACTGCGAGATGCAGGGCCGTGAAGAGCAATGCAGACGGATGATTGGGCGAGAGCTGCATTTTCAAAGACGATTGGCGATTTGGCGACCAACTTTTGGCTTCAACGACGCTGCCGCACGACTATATATTTCCGGCCAGGCTGCAGCCTCGGAGCAGAGGAGTGGAAAAAATTTTTCTCATCATCCGCAGCTCAATCATCATTTCGGCAGAGTTGCATTCGATTGCCGTTTTCCCTGTCTGACAGAAGACTCTGGGCGGGATGACGAGGACGGAGATCTCTTGCAGAAAAGTTGTGCAACTTGACCATGATTCATTATTGGTGAGCTCCAAGATACGGTGATACAACATTGCAGGCTTCGAAGTCACTTCATGTCCCAGTCTGCACTGCATGATTGCTGATTCGATATATCGCGTCTTCCCGATCGAGACGCGCGAGCGCTGCGTGACTTTGCGGGTCATTCGATAGGACTCCTCGAGAAGGTTTGCCAAAAGTTCCTTTTCATTCATGCACGAGGGCCTAGCCGGCGAACAGCGACGTCATCCCGCCCAGATGACCTGGCGGTGAGCCAAGCCGAGCCGCTGGATTGAAGAAACGAGCACTCTGAGCCGTGGCAGAGGGAATTTCGGACAGAAAGTGGGGGGCTAGGAAGGAGACTGAGGACCGAGATTGCAGCATTTGTCCGTGTCAGACGAACGCTGTCTCCTGCCAGGCCCGGTGCCCTTCAAGACTGGGGCTCAGTAAGGCCTTTGCAAGGATTGGTGTCACAAAGGGCAATTTCTCGATTCAATGACCTATGGGCATGATCTGAGTTCCAGTCATCGAATTCCGTTCAATAGCATCATCGAATGAAACCGTAGACCCTGAGCAATCCTGCAGCCTGCGGCGGCGGCGGCCGGATTGATTCTCCTATGGGTACTTGCAGCTAGACTAGACGTCATTCTCGCCGTTTCCCGGCAGAACTGCAGACGAGGTACATTCTCAGCGCAGCATGGATCAGTATCTGTTCAGCCTTTTCCCGCGGCTCGAGAGCCGTTTTCGGCATGCGAGAAAGCGGGGCATGGAATTGTCCCCATAACGCAGGAAATCACAACATGTCTTATCGGTTCCGTTTGAACACAGCTCCCGGGCCGACTTGTGAATGTTATGCTGCAAGAGATCCAAGGCCTTGGAGCCTTGATAGCTTCTTCAAATGGCCGTTCCGTTCGGTCTGGTAGTTTCACCCCACTCCGTCTTCACGTTCCGCCATTGGTTCATGATTCAGAGCGTGATTGGTGAGCGCTCTCCTAAAAGTCGGCTGCCCGTGGTTTTTGATCTTCAGATATTCCGTCGCGACACGCTTGCGTGCTGCGTTGAGTGATCATGTGTTCTTTCCTGTTCACAGGCGATGACTTTCAAGGACGAGGATTCCAAAGTGTCAACATATATCTCGACGTATAAGTGCCCAAAACTCTGCTGATCGTCCCGCTCAGCTCTGAGTGCTTTCCCTGCTATATTACACAACTTGTTTGCATTCTTCCGCGCATTTCCCACGTCCATTTGACGTACCTCCATCCAACCAACTACTGCAGAACTCTCGAAGTTGGAGGAAACCATTTCCGAACCAAATGCATGGCATGTTAAGGTGTCTGCAGTTTCATCGCTGGAACAGCATTCACCAAAGAGGAATTGAAGTTAATGAAAAGCATTATCTCGGATGGATTAATTTGATTGGAGCACTTAGTGGCAATGCTGCCCATCGCATGGGCGGAATCCGCTAGAAATGTCGAGCTCGATCATTTTGCCGGAAGATAGTACTTGCCAAACTACATATCGTGGACAGGTTAGTTCAGTAACAGTTGATCGAGTGTGATCGATGGCGAAATGTATTCTCGACCTTTTTTCGCTTTCAATGTTGTCGTTCGATCAAACCAACGCTGCCCTCTTCTCATTCCGCCTTCGCCATGGCTGCTTTCAAGACTTGTAGAACTCGATGGGCCTCTTTTGCATGAACCCGGAGATCACATTCACGAGCATCTACGTCACAAGAAGCGAACCTCATTGCGGCTCGAGGGTTAGGGTTAACCCTAAAAAAAATCCATGACAAAATGTTCCATGCTCAGTATGATCTCATCGATGATTTAACTCCCAACTTCGACTCATTCGATCACGTTGGCATTCGCTTAGTGTCTAGAGTTCAAAGTAGGAATGAAAGCAGAAAGAAAAGATCTTGGAGGTTTCAAATTGGATCCTACGCGAAGCTATGCACCACGGAAGCAGGGCCTCTGTGCCCATGAACCCGTGTCGACCGACTTTGACGCACAACAATAGGGCCAGAAAGCTTTTGTGTTCAAAGATACTATCAGGTTTCTTTGAGCCCAAATGGCTCCAGCCCCGGGGTTCGCGGCCATTAGCTCGATTCCTCATCTTATCTTCTATTTGCTCTGGGATTCCTTCTCAAGAGGTAATGAAGGGAGTAGTATGATACCGAGCCCGTGAGACACATCCCACTGATGACTCCAAACCCCAGCACATATTTGGGGCCGTCATCTGAAGGAAAAAGATAGGCGCCATATATCTGAGCTAGATTCCCCATCGCATTTACGAATGCCAGAGAAACCGCCCTTGCCTCAATCGGCATGGTCCCGAATGTGACAGATGCGTACGAGAGAGCCAGCCCATTCGATGCCCAAAGCGCCGAAGCCATAACAACTAACAGTACATAGCGCGTTTTGAGATTAAATATCGTGCATATAAGAATGGCGCACAACATCGCGATGCTCATCAGGGATCCAAGAATCGCGCCCCGCCATGTTGTTTTCTTATCTGCGAAATACCCAATCGTAGCTGTTGCAAAAAATGCAACAGCAAAAATGGGAACAGTCATGAACTGCGCGAGAATGCTGTTATAACCGAGGCCTATTACGAGCGTGGGATAGAAATACGATAGAGTTGACGACCCCACGATTGCCTAATGCTTTATTAGTAATGGGGTCATGACTACATTAACGTGAACGTGCTCTCAGACAAACCATGTATCCCAGAACGAACAACCAAGTTTTGAAGTTTGTCAATCCAAGTCTCAAAGCTGTCAGATGAGTCACTCGTGCTTCTCTCGCATCAGGCTCTGAGGCAGACCGGAGTCTCTCAATTGCAAGCTGGCGTTCTTGATCATTGAATTTTTTTCGTGAAGTGTTCTCGGGGAAATCTGGAAGGACGAAGGCAGAGACCATGGCGACGACGATGGTGATTGCTCCCTCTATGATGAACAGCCATCTCCATCCTCTGATGCCTCGGAATTGGTCGAGTTTGTCGGTGATCACTCCCGCAAGAATGCCACCAAAGGCGCCAGAAATGATCGCTGCCGAGATGTAGATCGCGAAGCGCTTGCCCTGCTCTTCTTTTCTGTACCATGACGAAAGAAGAACCAAGACGCCGGGAGCAAAGCCTGATTCCAGAAGGCCCATTACGAAACGAAAGCCTACCAATGCGCGGTAGTTCGGACTGAACGCCATTCCGATGGTCACGGCCCCCCACAGCATCATTATCGTGCTCAAATACAGACTAGGTCGTGTTCTGGACAGAATCATGTTTGACGGTATCTCAAATATGACGTAGCTCACAAAAAATATAATCAGAGCGATTGAATATCTGTCCGAGTCGAGTTCGAGGTCGGTGTCCATGCCTGCCACTCTGGCATTTCCGATGCTGTTTTGTGGCAATAGTCATTAGCATAGCCAGGGTCCTTGAATTGCAAGCTCGACTTACTTAGTCCTGTCCATATATGAAAAAAAGTACATTATCCACACACACGGGAAAATGTACAAGTCAATTTTGCGTACCAGAGCTTTCTCTAGCTGCACCGGGGAAAGAACACGATTTGTTTCGAAAGGTATCCCTTCTGTGACGTGTTCATGCTCGCTAAAATGAATCTTTTCCATTGTTCACAACTTCGTTTTCGTTTCCCCGTTCGCGTCACGATGATCGTTAGACGCTTGCTCGTTCTCCTCTGACTAGAGCGCCAGCATGGGTTATCGACGGAAAATAATGATGAGAGGTCGGTGCTATGTAATATTCGCACCAAATTGTCAGACTCCCAAAATGTCAACAAAACGTCATTGGGTTCATGGAACTTCGAAACATCGGCTTGACTGACCCCGGTCGATCTGCATTCGTAAAGGTGGGAACCTGGGGTGAGCCGTAATGCGGGAGATGTAAATGCTGAACAATCTGTGGCACCTGACTGGGCGCGTCTCGGGGACAGACGCATTCCCGCGTCTCGAGGTACCTGCCACCAACATGGTCAGGCGGCCATTGCATGCAGCCGGTCTGCTTTCGATGGTTTTTTTTTTTCCCCAAAATCGTAGACTGCGATACAGCGTGAATCTGAGTTCAATGGCTTACCCAAGGACATTTCGTACCGGCACCATATCAGAAAAAAAATAAAAGCCTTGGCCTTTTTTCCGAGTAGTCCGCTAAAGATGCTGACCATCTTTCTTTTCTGATAGTGCTTGATCCTGATTCATTTGTCTGACCATCAACCTCCTCTTTTTGACCCAGCGAATAAGACAGGCGATGGCAACCCAAAATGATGCGCACTGTACCCCTAGGAACAACCCGAAGGACCAGAACACGAGTCTGAGTACACTGCCGGGTCCAAATCATGACTGGTCCATTTCCTTGAAGCATAAGATCATCGCAGGTGAGAAGCTTTCGATTGATGTTGGAGAGCGGACTGTATGCTTATTGGCACGATGACGCAAACAGTCACAGGTGCAAATCAAGGGATCGGTCTGGGGATTGCGGAAGTTTGCCTTGCAAATGGAGCTGAACACGTTTTCGACCTGGACATCTCCGAGCCCGGAAAACCATTCGCCGATCTCGCGTCGCAATATCCTGGTAGACTGGGTTTCAAGAAATGTGACGTAACATCCGAGCGAGACGTGTCGGTGGTTCTCGAGGAGATTGTAAACGGAAAAGGTCGGCTCGACGGCATGGTTGCCAATGCGGGTGCCACTCGACATCAAGCAGCTCTCGCCTTCTCTTTGGAGCAGGTCAAGAGTCTTTTCGAGCTGAACGTCTATGGGTCCTGGAACTGTGCAACCGCCGCTGCCAAGGTGTTCATCAAACTTGGCTGCAAAGGAAGCATAGTTTTCACAGCGAGTATGACTTCGTATCGTCCGAATCGGGTCAGCAAACTAGCACATGAGTTCCTGGGGTTCTGCAGCTGACGATACCGGAAAGGCAGCACCATCCGCGCCGTATGGAGCAACCAAAGCGGCAGTGCGTAACATGACGCACACTCTCGCCATGGAATGGGCAAAATATGGCATTCGGGTGAACAGCGTTTCGCCCGGATTCGTCAAAACGGCGCTGACGTACTATATCGAAACAAGTCCTGATTGGGATGTGAAGATGGAGTCCTACGGTGGCATGCCGCGTTTGGCGCTACCACAGGAGCTCGGTGGCGCATATGTCTATCTCCTAAGCGACACCGCTACTTACACGACAGGTATCGACATTCCGATTGCTGGCATCGTCGGGGCATGGTAAGAACAAGGTTGGACATTAGATGTAGCAAGTAGGCCCTCGCGCGGCTCGAGCAGGAAAGTTTCTTGAGGAATGTTACGAAGTCCGTGGCGGTCAATTGCGGTCTCTACTATTATCCAATTGATGCCATCACCAGTCTGGGCTGTTGGGACGGGGCTGAGAGATTGAGCTGGGTCAAAAGATGCACCAAGTTCTGTTATGGATGTGATTTTTATTGTCATCGTAGCCTTAGCTTGATCAACGTCCAGGATCACATGCTCGCCGCCGCAAAAAGAAAAAAACCGGAAACAGGAGAAAAAAAGAGAGAGTTAAGTAATTTGGCTGCAAAAGTCATTTTTGGTTTCATTTTATATTTGTATCGTGATCCGACTCCGTATTGACAAAGGCAATATGTCTTAGACGCCTCATCATCTGATCAGGGCTCATACGAGCATACATGGATTGTATACTCTTGGCGGGTCTGACTCGGAGATGAATCATGAGTCGCTCAAAGCGAGTCGGCAACGTGTTTGTCGTCGTTGGACATCGAGTCAGCGAAAAGCGGGATCTCTCAGCTCCATGCTAAACTTAGGCTGATCGACCGAGTGGGATCTTGAAAGTGCGTCGTAACAGTTGAATAGTCCAAGCTAAAACGAAACTACTCGGAGGGGCCAATTAGCCAATCCAAAGTCTTGGATTGCATGCAGCGCGTGCCTCCCTAAAACCTAGCACACGAGGGCCGCGCCAAGAGCTCATCGATTGAAAGGACAATTATCCATCATTTCCATCATGTTAACCAGCAGTGGCTTGCAAAAAACAAATGCTCCATCCGCAGTTAGAGGTCGTGATGCGTAAAACAGAAAAAATGTTCATTTCGGTCTATGATCTACTTCGGTAATGTCAGGACATGTTCTATGACAAATTGGGATTCGGCTGGAAATGTTGAAAGTAACAGATCGGTCCAGCCGTTTTCAGCCGTATCCAGCCTAAAACTCGAAGCTATAGGGCTTGGGCGTCCAGGTGGTGGGATCACGAGCGTTGTACTTCATGACCTCTTTGGCATTTTTAAGTGTCTCGGGCTTGACGTAGAGCTTTGTCTTAGAGATAAAGAATCGGACGTTCTCGTCGCAGGGGTGGGTTGTCAATGAGCCCTCGTATCTTTTCACGGATTAGCGTCTGTTCGAGCATGATAAATCAGGTCGAGATTTCTTACGTGAGTGATGCCTGGGCCTGAATAGTAGCAGCCAACTCAGCCATCTTCAGCGCGCCAGTTTTCTCTGTCTGGTGCATCTTTTTTACCAGTAGAGCCTTCTCGAGGGCCATATCAAGCACTTGGTTAGGTTTCTGAGACCCGGATGCCGCGTCAATCAGAACACCCATCACAGCTCTGCTGACATCCTTGCCTGATCCAGTTTGATGAACGAAGTGAACTTCCATTTCTGACTTCTTGCCGTCAAAAGAATGTTCACTTGGCGTATGAAAGTGGAAGGAATCGAGAGCCCATGTTAGTGCATCACCTGACTTCTTCTTAATCGACAACGATCCTTTGGGCCCTTTCACATAGATAGCCGGGCCATGATTCTCGATGGAGGCCGAGTTCACGTCTTCCCATTTGAGGGTGATGGCATTGCGCTCAACGTCAAGAACGCCGTCCATGCCTTTTGCAAGATCAATGGGGGACTGATGCTGGCCAGTGGCACAGAGACCACCCCATGACTTGCCCTGTGTGGTTGTCAATGCATAGCCCGACAGATACATCGAGCGTAAGACTCACTGATGGATCCGAGTAGTCAATGGGTCCGCCAGCTCTTGGGCTGATGATGGCATGGGAGAGTACATGCTGGGCACTAATGGCCAGGAAAGCGAGGAGAGTCTTGGACAACATTTTGTCGGTGTTTTTCTTTCGCGAGCTGCAGAGTCTTGAAGTGTCTGGAAGAAGAAAGAGAAGTAGAAAACGAGAGTGTGGTAATGAGTGTATGAATGAAGAAGTGAGTGATGTGATGATGAGAAAGTGGGATTATGAGAGGGCGAGATGGGACTATTTGTATTCGTGGGAACGGCTTAGAAGAAATCCATTACCAGTGCGTGAGTGATATCTTTGCAGGTAATCTCACGATAATACGCCAGGATGTATCATCTTTTCTGCTGACGCCGCCACGTAATCCCAGGAGGCATTCATGAATCGCTGCAATGCCAACTGTGTTCGCATCACTTCAAGCCCTTGTTAGTAGTTGTCGGTAGAATACTCTGCCAAAAAGGGAAGCTACCGTGAAGTCGTGGACAATGCATCCACAGGTACATCTTGGCTCGGATCCTTTCTCACGATAACAATGCCAAGTTGAGTCATGGGATACGTTTCAGGCCAGCTCTGCTCACTCGTAAAGTATATGTGAGCCTTGGCATGATTATCTCCGTGAGCATAATGCTTAGAGCATCTGGACGGGACTCGGCAGATTTATCGTGCAATCCCCAAAAAGCCACATGGGTGCATCTAGTACGTCTCTGCCGCGCTTCGAGTGGTCAAGCATGATCTTGACAGCGGCATCTCCTCAAAAGGGAAGCAACATGACTTATGACTCCGATGCCTTCCTCATCGAGGCGAGCCACGGCTTTGAATCACCCCGTGTTTTTCGTACCAATCGGAGATTTGTTGTAACGACGTAAATTCATGCCTAGCCGAGCACCATTCGGCACTTTACTTCTTCAAATTTTCATCATCATCTCGCGTAGTTGGGCACTCCTTAGTTGCTTTATACGAAGACTAATAACATGAGAGACACTAATCCGTGGGGCTTGAAGATTGTCCTCAAACAGCGTACCTCCTGCATTCATGATATTATATGCAATAACCGAAGTCAGCATTATTGTTAAAAAAAAAAAGATTCAGTAAGCATGGGTGCGTAATTATGCTAGAGAAAACTCATCCATTCCCCTAATTTGGATCTCCTCCTTGTCTTTTGTGGGCAGCGGCCTTGGCTGCATTGTGTTAAATCTCGCGCCAACGAGACCCTCACTTCCACGATTGGGAGTCTCAATTTTCTAGCATTGGTCTCAGACCACTGTGCTCGACGTTTTGGCAGGGAGTGACTGGGTCTTTCCTTCTCTTGGCAGAATTAAAAATCGCCTTTGTGCAAGTTCACACTTTGGTCAGACTTCTTACACAAGCAGGACAATTTAATCGCGCGTATGCTGATCTGGGTCTTTTTGCCCGTGCCGGAGCTCAGATGCCGAATCATCTTTCCCTTGTACACATGCGCCACCATGATTCAAATATACCTTTCCCTCCGATCTCAGGCGGTGCACGGCACACTTTCTCCTGGAGAAGGTTCACTCCGGCGTAAGCCGGTTTTGCCCGCCAGCGGAATCAGAAGTTTGACGTGTATTCTAGACCGTGGGGTAAATCGAGCCCCACCAAACTAGGATGGGCGGAGGGGGCAATGATATGCAGAGATTGACGTGGGTGAAGCTATGTGACGTGGCTTACCAGAAATACTCAATTAATTAAATTGCTTATCGTTAACCAAAGACTCTCGCTCTGGTATATTTGGTGCTAATGGACGCGTAGTATAATACGAGCTGCGTCGCAAGCAGGCCACATCAGCTTATACTTGGATTTTGATGAATGCCCAGGCCAACGCGCATGAAGGCAATTACTACATCCGTGCTCTCAGCCACGCCCCTAAAGGGAAGGGGGGGCTGCTGCTGCGCGCATCTTCTTTTGACCAGAGGCAATCATGCCGCTTGCTGCCGGGCGAGCCGCGAGCCTGCAATAGCACGCGACACGCAAGGGTATATATTAACACAGCAAATCCCCCTTGATACTGGCCAAGGCCAGACCCTTAGATCTCGTATCAATGGGGCGATCCAGATTTTGACAGTCTCTCTGTTCTCTCCACCTTCCACCCTTCCCCCCCCGTTCTCAGAATTTTCAGCCATGCTGCATGAACACGCGTGACTACAAGCGGCCCAGGTCAACACCGCCAGCTGCCGAAAGATCTCGGGTCTAGGTCACTGGGTCGAAGCGCCTCGTGTCGGTAACACCTACAACATCGGACGGAGGCCCCAAACCTGACCGACTTCGGACTGTCCCGCCCGCGTGTCGTGCCCATAGAAGCAGCGAATCGGGACACCGGCCATTCGCGTGGGCAGGCTCGCAATGCTTGACATATCATGCCCAGCCAACGTCTTGAGGCGCATCAGCAGATAATGTAGGACCGAGTAGCCCAAGGCCGCTGCACTGCTACCATACGGCGCGGTGCAGGAGATTTTGCAGAGACGCACCAGCTCGCTGCCCATCGCCGATGGACATGTGCGAGTCTAGCAAGTTCCCAGTTGCCCACAGATTCTTGATATTGAGGCCACCTTCTACCTCTTCTGCTCTAATTCCATTGCATGATGCCTGGCCAGCTCCCAGCTGCGCCCGGACTTCTGCAATCGAAGCCATCTTCTGCCACTCCTGCTCCAACTCAATCGCATGATGCCGGGCTGGGATTTGACTAAAAATAAAACCTACCAGATCCTGAAGGCTGCCGAGGATGGAGCCTACGGAGTACTTGCGCCGGTGGCATACAACCTCGAGCACATCGTGGCGTTCATCCGCGCTGCTGAACTCAAGCGCAGTCCTCTCATCATTCAAGTGTTTCCTTGGGCAGTCGCATTCTCGTCCGGTCTTATTGTTCATGCCGCCGCGCACGCCGCCCGGAACGCTTCGGTGCCCGTCGCAGTCCATCTCGACCACGCCCAAGACGAGACCTTGATCCGGCATGCCGCTGTCAACTTGCCCTTCGACAGCATCATGATCGACATGAGTCACCATGACATGCAGGAAAATCTGAAGCGAACGAGACATCTCGTACAAATCTGCCATGACCATGGTGTCGCAACCGAGGCAGAGCCAGGGAGAATCGAAGGCGGGGAAGACGGCATTGCAAATCCTGATAAATTCCAAGCTTCTCTGACAACGGAAGAAGAGATTGACAGCTTCATAGCCACTGGCGCAGACTTTCTGGCCCCATGTATCGGCAACGTTCACGGCGATTATTCGGCTAGCGGGCCAAACTTGGACTTCGATCTGTAAGTAGCCCCAGTCCCACCACTCATCGAGCCAAGCATCGCACAGCTGATGATTGAGAAAAGCCTAGCCAGGATCCGGAAAAGGTCACTCGGCAGAACGACACTGGTTCTACACGGGACCAATGATTTTTCGGGCAAGCTGATGGAAAAGTGTATCAGGGGAGGGTTCTCCAAAGTGAATGTAAACAAATTAGTACTTACCGAATATCTTGATCATCTCAACCGGAACGCGTCAAACTTGCCACTGACTTCGTTGATGGAAGCGGGCGCTGCAAAGATACAATTGTCAGTAGAACGACAGATGGACGCGTGCGGATGCAGCGGAAAGGCCAAAATATGACCCAGCTCTGGCATCCCTGCGCAAATTGGCGTCAGGCGGTTCTGTATAGCTGATATTACACTTGGCGCTCGAAGTGGCGGAAAATTCTGAGGACTTTTCTCAATTCTCCCCGAGTCTGAACTTTTTTTCCGTTTACGTACTTCGTCGATGAAATGTTATTCATTTCCTAAATCTGCCTTTGCCCAAGCTTCTCGTAAGTCAGCCCTCCAAACGGCCATAGGGGCCCAACCGACGCGTAATTCACACTCTTCAATCATGTGAAGAACCTGATTTCGCTTCTCGGGCTCCTGGAGACAAAGTCCCGCGCCATAGAGACATTGTGCCGAGAGCACCTGGGAGCCTTCCGCCCGCAGCTCCATGGCGACCCCGCAGATGGTGTTGATCGCCACGGAGAGGGTTTTCTGCATCTTTACATAAGCATCAAATCCTGTTTGATCAGGACTGTGCAAAGTGATGAGGATTAGCGCCAGGCTATACGCTTGCAAAGCGGACGCAAATGATGGGGGATGCACCCATATGGGCTGGAAAACGCTGGAGGATTCGCTGGCCACTGGCAACCGCAGGGTGATCTCAGTACCGAAACAGACCTTCCATCGTTCTAGATCGTCGAGGAGACTCTGTTTTGCATTAGTCAACTGCATCGATTTTGATAGCCAGGCGCTTTCCAGCGGCGACGACGCCCGTTCTCGTTGGTGCTGGCGCGCTGTGGCGCTGTAGTTGACCGCCTGAGAAAGCAGGTACAGAGCATGATTGGCCAATCCGTGCTTATCAAGCTCATCCAAGTTTTTGCCTGGCGTCCAGATCGTTTGACAAGGCCTTTGTTCTCGAAACGCCGCCCATATGTCCTGCCGAAGCCAGGCCCACCAGACGGACTGGCGCAATCCGCCGCATCCCCCATCAACATTCTGAGATCTCTGGATCCAGAAAATACCTTTGAGATGGCGCTGCCAATTGCCCGAACCATTGGCCTCTTCCAGCATTTCATACGCGGAAATGATCAGTGTCGTGGCAAGAAGTTCCTCAGAGTGGGAGTAGCTGGAATATTGAAGGGCCTCGCGCACGTAATGTAGAGTTTCGTAGTAGTAATGCACTTGAATATCGTCTCCATCGCTCCTCGAATCACTCATTGAACAGCTGGCGCTTCTTGTCTGGTGATTGGCAGACAGCGCCAGGATGGCCTTCATTAAACCCACATTCCGAAGCGCCAAGCGGATAGCGTACGTCGAAAATAGGCTGTGCGGATCAAGCAAGTCCAACCAGGTTGCACATCTTTCAGCGAAATGTCGGAACAACAGGGCTTCAAAGTGCGACAAGACAATGTCCTCACTGCGTTGCCACTCCTGTCGCTCAGACTCTGGGTCCAGGTCCTCGGGCAGCGTGGCTTGACCGTTAAGAAGAGCCGGTGACGAATGGACGCGAAGGTGTTGATTCAACGACCTGCTCTTGCGCTCCTCGGCACGTGCTATAGGGTGAGGAGGCAGGTGGATGAAGTTGCTGGGATCGGCTTGCTCCCCAGCGTCGTTTGCCAACAGGTCCCACCAACAGCTTGAAGCTACGTGCGCGGTCCACTCGGCAGCTGGATCCTCATGACAACAACCTGCGCCTGCTGTTCTGACGGGACTCTTGTTGGGTTCGACCGGGATGCCATTGCTTTGGAATGTTGTCGCCAAAGGATCCGTATGAGCATCTCCCCTTTGCTCCTTTCCGGGAAAAACGCAACATCGATCAGCCACTGCGCATGGCCCACAGACAGGCTGCCTTTCGTCGCATTTCTTGTGTCTTCTGCGGCACGTCAAGCTGTGGGCCCCAGATTGCAATTGTCAGTGAACGCCTAGTGTGCTACTCAAAACCATCACGCAGAGGATGCCCGATGTGTGTAGTATGTATAGATCACGCCATACCAACCTGTGGTCGTCCGCAAGCCTTTGCCGCGAGATCGGCGAGCGCGTTTCCGGGGTGGCGCCATTGTAGTTGAATCGCCAAATGGCTTGACCGGGCTCTTCTTCGTCGACCTTGACCTCGCGTGTCGAGTCAAAGTCTCCCGATCCCCTCGCCATTGTCGGGTCAGAAAGGCGCAGCTCACAGTTGTCTGCGGGGGTCGGGACTGCCGATGTGCGGGATTGATTGGCTCTGGGTTATCGTAAGCCCGTCACCAAGGTTGCGCGCAGCACCACGTAACCCATCATTAAGACGATTGGGCACAAAGTCTTCCGCTCCTGGTCATCCGAGCCGATAGTGCCCCCTCGCTCGCATGGCGGCAAGCGACCACGTATTGACACCGGACGAACCCATCCGTGAACAGTCCTTGCGGTCTGATGAACGTGCCCTCAAGCGTCTTATGAACTGTGTGCAAGTTTACAGCGTAATTTTGTTTTCGGAAACCGACCCAGGCTTTCCGTTCGGGAATGGTCTCAGGCTCCTGCCATTTTGGTCTGTCAAAGTACAATCGGGTGGAGCGTGGAGCGGTCCATATCGACCAGGCCCGCGCCACTCCCACCATTGCCGGCCACTGCCAATGTCGCTGCTACCTCTCGCTCACCTAACCCACCACATTGGAGGTGACCCGCTACTTCCTCAATGCAAGTTCGTCCCATCTCTTCAAGCTTCCATTTCTGTCACTTTCATCTCCCAAGCACACAGTCTAACACATCACAGGCGGTACGTCTACGATGAAAATAGCTCGAAGAGCTGCACAAGTCTCGCATGCAACGGCTTCTTGGCCACGAGGCTGAATAATCACAGAGTCTTATCTTGTCCTTCTCGTTATGCGCACGGGTTGGAGGGGCGAATATCCGTGGTAATGCCGAGCGAGCAAGGGTTTCCACATTGACTGTCTCGTATCCCAGTGAGCCGGTACAAGAACTCCAGCGGTACAGGCTTGGCAGTCAAATTAAGTGCACAATCGATCAGGCTGATGAGCCAGCTGTAAAGCGACGTTGATCAATAGGGTGCTCTCCGAGCCGAAACATGACGAGATCTGAAAGTCAAACACAATGAGGAAGAAAGGCAGAGAAAGAAGGCTTCATCCATGGTTATCCCGTTGCCAACACATTGCTGGGCCAAAAGGCCCGAGTCAGCGGCAATTACGGGGCCGAGTGTTTGTTCATTGTAAAAGCTCTGGCACAGGTCTCGTTACGTTCCGCAATGCGAGCCCAATGCAAGAACGGCCTCGCGGGATTTTCTCCCACCGACATTTCCGATTTCTTGCTGTCAAGCAGCTTCCGAAATGACATGTAGATAGAAAGTCTCGGAAAGGGTCTTGCAGACCTGAAGGCACAAACATATAAATATACCAATTCCTGGCGATGCGAATGAAAATTGAAACAACTGCGATTTGATGTTCTTCTGATTCTTTTCAAAAGCAAGCACGACACAATTTCACCATGCGATCTCTCGCCGCCATTATTCTAGTCGGTTTCCTGCCGCTAGCGCTAGCCAGACCACAAAACCCACCGTCTCGTGTTTGTGGTGTCGAGGGCGTTTCTGACACGCTGCTAGCCGCTCATCGTGGGGAATTGGCCTCGGAGTTGGATCAGCTTGTTCGCCGAAATGATTCGACAGAGGCCGAAGAACCGATCGCTATCGATACCTATATACATGTCATCTCAACATCGGAGACGGCAGACGAACACCACAGTGTGAGTCCTGCACATGGTGCAGAGCGATGCCGTGAAACGAATCGAAGAAGAGGTTGAAATCAAATCGCTGATGATTGATCGAATAGAATGAGACGATTCAACAACAAATGAAGTTGCTGAATGAAGGTTTCCGGCCAGCAAAAATATCGTTTACACTCAAGAGCGTAAACTGGAACGTCAAGCCATATTTGGCCTTGGGAAAAGACAATAGACGCCAGAATTATCTCTTCCACAAGGGTGACAACAGACATCTGAACATCTATTACGCCCAACGAACTTATCGCCGCAATGCCGCCTTTGCTCGGACTCCAGATTATGTGAACAACTACACCGCGATTCTGGAGGATGGCGTAACCTTGCCGCTTTGGGTGCCCTACTTTGACACGCAATTCACAATCGTTCACGAAGTTGGCCACTGGTTTGGTTTATTGCATACCTGGGGGAAGAAATCGGGAGAGGGCTGCACTGGTGACGGCGACTTTGTCGATGACACACCGGCCCACATAGGCCCGTCTGGCAATTGCCGCGACACGAAGCAGGACACCTGTCCAAATATACCTGGTCGCGATCCCATTTACAATTACATGAACTACGTCGATGAGTATGCTAGCCTATTGTTTCTACTCAACCCTGGCTGAAGAATGCAAATCTCTAACCATCAACGGGAATTTTCTAGTGGTTGCTATAAGAATCCTGAGGATCCGAAGGATCCGGGCTTTACCAGGGGACAGATCAACCGCATGCACCAAATGTGGAAACGATACCGATCTCAGCCTGTCCCGATCCCTGACTGGCCCAATGAAATGAAGCGGCTCGAACCGATCAAAAAGGGCGGCAAAATGCCATACTATCCGGAGCCAGTCAATACGAAGCTGACTTATCTGGAATGTCTTTCTAGTGATGACGGCAATCTCGGTGAGATCAAGGAAGAGATCTGTGGATCCAGAAGTGTTTGCTCCGTTGCGGCCAAGAAGCAAGAAGCCGACGCCACTTCTCCCAAGCATGAAGCTGCTTACCGCGACTGTATGGTGAAGAGGATCTCGCCATTGGGATCGGGGCCAGAGTCGGTCTCGGCCTTCGTGGGGGTGAACTCACTCAATTGAAGATTTTGAGCATTTGTACTTTCCCCCTCAGTGCGTTCATAAGAGCACGTCGCGTAGTGGAGTCGCGTGAGGGGGTCGCGTGGAGTAGGAGCTGTTGCAAGAGACGGTAATCGCAACAAGTTTGGAATTGGCAAGATTCAAGTAAATGGATTGAGGAATTTTGCTCATGCCAAACTCCCTCCCCATTACAACTTGGATCTATATCTTGATTCATGTATCTTCCTCGGCCCGCGAGGGGAGGAGGGGACAGGGGAATGGCAGCAGACTTCTGTCAATTGAATGTGTGGCCTGGTAAGCCGACGTGCGCACGCAGGCGAGTCAGCAAATAGGTGACGTGTGCTAGCCGTCAAAGTTCCTTACCAGGTACCGTACCCAGGGGTACTCAGTAGGTTTGTCAGGGGGGCGAACGGCAAGTATTAGCGCCACCTCTCCGCCTACAGAAACGTCAAGCAACCCGAGACCGTGGGGTCTAGACTTTTCTGCCTTGCTGAATATTGACGACATGGGCAACAATGATTCTTGAAGCACCAACTGCGACTGTGGTGAGCTGGCTGATGGGCATGGTCCAAGCCTTCAAACCTGTGCCAGCTACGCAGTCGAGGTGCGAACCTGTTGAAACCGTTGGTCAGCGCAGTGATGCGACTATTTGGCTCTGAAACCGGCGTTGTTGGTCTTGCCGCAGTTCTGGCGCAGCCGTCAAGATCGGGGATTGTTCATGGAAAATGCGGGGATGAAGAAGATACAATGCTCTCCAATTCAAGGTTTGATGTGTATCATATGTTCATATATGGCTTGATGGCGGCAGCATTGCAAACTTCGAAGTCAACGATCTGGCGCATAATGCAGGCGTCCATCATCTCGTTTGCATTGGCGACACAGATCATGCGCCGGCAATCATTGTCCAACTTTTTCATGTCTGGAATATTTGTTCGGGACAATAGAACTACAGCTCGCATGTTAACTCTGAATATAGGATTGGGAGATCCTGAAAGGAGACCGTGGACGCCAGTCACAATTCTAGTTATGCCGAAGAAGTGTGTCCCCAATTGAGGCGCTCCCACGACGCCCCCACATTTTCTCTTCACAATCAAACCTGTCGCAACCAGAACCACGCTTATAAGGTGCAATCAAGCCACCAATACAGAGATCGGTCGACTGGCCCGATTTTCGGTGTGACAGAACCAAAATATTTACTCGCTCATTAGCGACATCCCCCACTACGATCGCAAAGCCCGGGCGTGCATATAAGTTCATGGCACGCATCGCGCAGATAAGCCGAACGACTGACGTGCTTAAGATCGCAGCGGCTATCAGCATGTGCATGGTTTGCCATTGTCTCGCAACGAGACTACCAGCGGAACCACGCCTGTCGCTTTTTCAATGCGCTTTTTTGAGGCGTTCAGCCGACGATCTTACGTAACCGCGGAAGTATTCTTGCAGGATGTTGACCGACAAACCCCGAAGCTACACGCACGACAAGCGTTCGTTCCTTCTCTACTGGTACAATACTTGAACATGATGGCTTGGGTCACGCTGATCAGTCTGGCCAAAGAAGAAAATTATCGCGCTATGGAACTATGCATGAATGGCGAAAATCTGGAGCGTAGTGCGTGGCTGTGATCAACGATTTTTGATCAAAGTGTCACCATTTCGTGAATATGACAGCGAACACGCACTAGGGGCAGGATGAAGACCCGCCAAGGAAGAAGAGCTTGCTGGCAAGCGCGGGTGCATGAAGGTTTCCTTCAGAAAAGACTGTCACCCACGGAGAACCTCTTGTTTTTCGCTGAGTCCTCCCTCGCTGAATACGTCGACCTGCGGCCGACTAATAAATAGTATGGTGATGGCAACTCGACTGAAGAAGGGCTTCCACAAGAGGTGACTTGGTATTTTTCCCCTGGAGCACAAATCACGGGGGCAAGACCTAGTGATCATCTAGCTAGTCGTGCAGCGGCCGTCGGATGCTACCATTAAAACGAGTTTCGTGAAAGAGCGTGGGCGCAAGCTGATTGACTGATTCGGACAGCACGGGCTCCATCCGAAGTTGCAAGTTGTCACTGTGCATTCGCAAAAAGAGTTCTCGATCTGTTCCATTGCAATGATCATTACGATGAAAGCCATCCGCCCACTACGCGGCCATCGGAGCTAATGATGCGGCTCGCATGTGTTGTGAAGAAACGGGGCAAGGAGCTCGCTTCTCAACACCTTTGCGAGAAGAAAAAACCTTCAAGTCTAGTGACAAGCTGATCAAATTTTCCTCTAAGCCCTTCGACTAGAAACTATGGAGACCAACGAGGTGAATTGACGGCTCATTTTGGTACGAATAATGGACATACCGAACATTTCGACGACCCGCGAACAATCTTGGCAAGAAGCTGGGCGAAATGACAAGATCTGCAGCTCGATGCTGGAAATCGCTCGTTCTTGCAGTAATGGCGAGAATCGCCATCGCCCTCTTCCGGGTCATTTGCGGGCGAGGCGGCCGAGGCGTGTCACAGCTAGAGCTTCCGTACGCTGGCCATCGGAATGGTTGCCACCAATCGTGGATCAAGTTCATGTCGAGCGACTACCCGCGTGACGACTAATTTTCAGGTTTTTTTTCCCGGCTTGTACGCCTCGGAAAATCGAGTTGAAATTCCACGGAGGCGCTGGCTGCATCGGTGCGTCTGCAGATGAAGGTACGACATCAGTCCATTATGCCGATGCGTTTCACCATATGACCAGAGCCTCTAGAGAAGGGTAGCAATATCTCGTATTCAATGCAGATTCTCTAAGAAAGAATAATGTGACTGAAAAGAGTAAGGCATTCAATGTAGTGTCCCTTGGCGTCGTGAGTGATATTGCTTCCTGACGATTGCATGCCTCTCTGGCTCGGTCGCTGTGCGACGATGACAAGTAGACCAATTGCATCCTGGTATACAGCCAGATCAAATGCAAAAAGAATGAACACTGGGAACAGGTGAAGATCTCTTTTCTATAGAAGATTGTCTCCCTCTCGCTCTTTCATAACGAATGCACACTTATACCAGACGAAATGTTCGCATTCAAGGGTGTCTCGTATTGGCCACGGGCTTGTCCGATTCTTCCTTTTCTCTGGTGCGGCCTCATAGCCGAAGGAAGTCTTTGTGGACCAAGCGAGGGATCATGCGCCGAGGGATTCTGTTGCTCAGAATCCGGCTTTTGCGGAAACACAGCAGACTATTGTAGCGGCCCGCAATGCCAGCTCGACTACAGTCACACTTGCGATACATTGTAAGATCTTCAATCTCTTGACAGAGCTCCGTGATAGTCACTGATATTCATAAAATAGACGGATCCCGGCCGGAAAAGACACATCGATGATTCCGCGACCCAAAATCGGAGACGTTCCGTATCCGGATTGGATGATCACATCTTGTGCAAGGCCTGGAATGCTGGCAATTACATATGATGATGGCCCTTACATCTACACGGAGGCACTGTTGAACCTTTTGCGCAGTGTCGAAGTCCAAGCCACATTCTTTGTCACTGGTAGCAATCTGGGCAAGGGACAGATTGACGACCCGTCCACTCCTTGGCCAGGCATTCTACGTCGCATGCATGACGCCGGGCACCAAGTCGGCAGTCATACATGGACTCATCGGGATCTCAACCAAGCCAACGCGACTATCCGCCGCGCTGAGATCATACATAATGAGATGGCTTTGCGGAATATCTTTGATTGGATTCCGACTTACTTTAGACCGCCTTACCTCGAGTGCGATGTGGCATCTGGATGCGGCAGAATGATCAGCGATTTCTCGTATCATTCGGTCTCCACTAACTTGGACACGAAGGATTACATGTTCGACCAACCAGAGTCGATTCAGCAGTCCAAAGATCGATTTCTGGACGGTCTTCCAGAGGACCCAAGTAAGGGCTCTTATATTGTTCTGGCGCACGATACTCATGAACAAACAGTTGTCAACCTGACATCCTTCATGGTTCAGGTGGCGCGGCAGAGAGGATATCGCCTGGTCACGATCGGGGAATGCTTGGGAGACCCTCGGCAAAACTGGTATCGAATTGTGGACAATCTTGAGTAGTTGATAATCAATTTTTCGGGAAAGCCCGAGCACTTAAAGTTATGGCATTTGGGGAAAATGGTTTAACAGCAATGGATACGTCTGCAAACAGTAATGTCAAGAAATTGACCGTAGGCGTCAATAGCCCTTCAGCTTCATTCAGGAAGCAACACTAGTACTAGCTTCAGCTCTCATATCTTCATTCATTGATTTTCGCCGACTCCACCCTTTCCTGTTGTTTCTCCAGGTCAGACTTGATCTTTCGCTTGACACCCCAATGCAGAATTCCAGCTGGCTTCGAGTAACATCATCCCTTGAACTCTCTGTTCCCTTGAACATGAAGGCCACACGGCGCAGAAGTTTGTGCCCAATTCCTCAAGTCAGGGACAGATCCTGGGCATAGCTAAGGTACTTGGCACGATTGCTCAGGGCATTTATGCCACGATCACCCACTCGTCCTGAGTACATACATGTCCCCCATCGGCTTTCACTTTTCCAGGTACCGTATGGACGAGCGGCTTTGCATGACCTTTTTCGGCCTCGTACTTCACGTCCAATAGACAGATCCTGCCAACTGCAGAAGAAGGCTCTTCTGAGTGCCACCTCGAACTATATTCATTTCAGGTAGGCTTTTAGCTAATTCGAAGCACTCTTCAAAGGCTCTATTCATCTCAAGGCTTTTCCATCTCTATGTAATTTTTGCGAACGTTTATGTCGCTGACCGTGCGAGTGAATTCGACTCGAGTGAAGCGAGGGGCATTGTGATGGATGCCAAAGAGTGAGACGTATTACGAAAGGCTTGGTCTGTGGTCCCACGGTTGGACAACCTGTCTGAGCGACAGGTGACTGCGAGTTTCGATCGCCGTATTAAGGCGTTACCTGATATGAAGCGGAGCTCGAGGGATGCGTGGCAAAGTGTTCACGGGAGCAGAACCGTTTGTGGGGGCTGGGATGGTCGGGACCTTGGGGCTGCGAACCTCGTGCCAGCGGAGGTCTTTCATCTGAAAGTAAAAGTTTTCGAACGCTTTAGGGTTCTTCGCGACAAACGATTCGCATGTCGGTTCCTTTGTAACTTTGTCGCATGTGACGCCACTGCCGCCATCCAGTTCTGTCCAGAACTGTTTGGTTCCTGGGGGATTCCCGCACACTGGAAGTGTGAACAATATCTTTTGCTCCTGGAACGCTCTGTTGATGCCGCAGTGAGCTCTTTTGATATGAACGGAAGGTTTTCCCCAAGAGGAGACAGAAATGTTGTTCTGGGCCAAATTTTTGGATGCTAGATGGTGCGGCCACGTGAAGATCTTGATGTAATCATTTGTCCTCACAAGGGCCTCTGTAGACATCAGACATCGTCAGTCATCCTTCGTGGCATGAGATTATGGCATGAGACTTACGAATACCCCCAGCCTCTGAAGCCCAAATGCCGTTGACCGTTTCCTCGGACTGACAGCCTTGCCCTAACCATTGGCTGTATCCGTTGCCAAACGTGTTATCACAATTTGTCGAGATAGCATTGGCAGTCTGATCTTGCGGGTTGACCGTGCAATTCCCTGCTATACTTGGAGATCCGACATGGATAGCAGGCTTGTTGTTCGTGTTAAGGTTCCAGCCCTCGTACAAGTCTATCTCGCCAGCGTTGGGCCATTGCCCCTCGTCTAGAGTCCAGCTATCATTGTGATTAGCGACGGATTCAAGGTCAGTCTTTTCATACTTTACGCACTATGCTGGCCAGCCTCCGCAGACACGATTTGGTAGGTGGGTAAAGTTTGCAATGAGCAAGCCTTGCTTAACAGTCTTTCGCGAAACGACGCGCAAACTGTCTCTGCCAGCCGCTGACGTCGAGAGCTGACTCGTATGGTCTACTCCAAGGTATACTTGACCATCCCGCACTCTGGCCAGTCCCTTCTTCGCGGCATTCTCGAGATTCTGGTATTGTACCCATGACCAGTTGTCGTCTCTTTGACTGGTCACAGTTCCGGTCTTTGTAAGGCTTTTCAGTGTCCGACGTGGGGTTTAAGAGCACAGGGAATTTGGGTGGCGTACGTTGTTGAACGCGAATTCGTCGAAAAAATTCGTCGCATCATATGTTTTGCGAAGATAGAAGCTATCTGCAGCCGCCTTGGGGACAACTGCCGCGAGCGCTAGGCAGAGTTGGCTCAAAATTGACGGGTTCGGCATATTTGTCGTCTTGGTTGCAGTCGTTTGACACAGTCTCGAAACAAGCACTGCGGAGGTCGGCATGAACAGCTCTAGATCATCTTTTTTCCCTGTCTACTGCCCAAGAAAATGTGAAAATGGAACTTAATCTGCTGATAATGAAAGGCTGGGATCGTGCCGCATCCTGACCAGGATTGGCTTGCTAACTAAACAATGTTCTCTTCTGGTCTGAGCTCGTGGGAATCTCATTGGTTGTAAGCGCTTCTGTCATGACATTTTGAACTCCTATCCGTGTATTAAGCTGATAGTTCAGCAAGAAGAATCCTTCTCTTTTCGCCTTTGGATGAAACGATAATGCGAGTCATTTCCGGAGAGTTGAAGCAGGCAAACTACCAAGCTGAGCAGAACGGGCTACGAGCACACAACATGAGTGCGCATCATTCCCTTCAATAAAAGCGAAGAATGCAACTGACCAGACCTCGCATCTTCTGCAGCAAAGTTTTCTTCTTCGGCGAATGGTGTTAGGGTCATCGAGATCGGACGTTTTGTCACTGAGATGTGATGATGAGGACTGAATGGCTGGAATAGTCTCGTAATGCTCTTTTCCACCTTCAACAGCCGTAGGCATGCCGCAAAAACGAGAACGTAGCTTAATTTGCTTTTCGACTAAAGGGTCCCCATAATTGGGCCGTTCGTTCTTCCCTAAAGGGAAATCGATGTGCAGATCGACATACCTTAGGTGGGTCGATGCCGTTGGTCAGTGCGAGAAGGTGACTGAAGGTGACTCTGACTCGCTCTCGATGACAGAGTCATACGATGCCCTTCTGCAACGAACAGTGCCAACGGCAATTGAAGGCCATCGAACGAGGGACTTTTGCCTCGCTCGCCTCATAACTCAGGACAGGCCTTATTGGGCAATGGCTGCGCGTCATGCAACGAACCACTTTCTTATGTAGATTATGTTGACTTGTCGTTGCAAAGGTTTTGCTTCTCATAGCTGCTTCGCACCGAAGATGGATGTGCCGCGGCGCTTGCGGCTCCGAACGGGGCGCATGATGCTAGGGATCTTCAATTTTCTCGTATGCGTCAAGTGTCACACCCGCGCTGAGTACGGTGAAGCCCATTGATACGCGACTAGGCCTTGGTAAAGTCGGTCTCCGCTCCTAATGGTTATCATTGTAATGGTCTGAAAAGCCTATATCGTAGCATTTGGGGCACCATGTACTCCATGAACAGTTTTCATCCTCCCAAAAATATGGATATGACAAGATCACTAGCAATCATTCCCTGACTCGATGACTCTGTAATCATCGGTTGAAGTCTTGAGCTAATCAACTTGCTTCAAAAGAAAAGGCGTACATGGTGATGCACCACTAACTGTAAGAACTGTCCCTAAGAATATTGGCCATTTCCCAATGTTATAGCCAAGAGAACAGCAGTTCGTAACATGGGGACTCGTCTCGAAGCACAGGAGTGAGAGATTATTTCATTATTTTATTATTAATGGCAGGGATGCGTGAGACGGGAATCTTGTACGCCAACAAGATCACCCATCACTGACTTGCTGAGTTGCATGATCCATAGCTGCGATCATCTTCCAGCTTCGAGTTGCTCGATGCGCACGGCGAAAAGATAATGATGAAATGAGTCGCTAGTGCTGACAAACCCCTCATCACTCGGGACTTTGCGTCGTATCTCCGTTCTGTTTTTAATCGCCACCTACCTCTTCTTTCCGACAAAAGTACCATTGTTCGAGTCTGTGTAAAAAGAGACCAAGTCCGACGAGTTCTTATACGAATTACGACACAGTTTTGTGAAACCTTGGAACATGTCGGCACGTTCTTGCAAGTATCTTCCGAGGCCTTCTGCCGAGCAACTTTGACCAGGTCCGTCTAGACATCCTGGCAGAACCTGAGGGCTTTGGTTGAGCAGGGCCCGATAAAAAGTCGCTCCCATTGTCTTCGACGAGCTACTATTAGCGCTACCGGTCGACACAGCATAGTTCCCTGTGCAGTTCATGCGTTCAATTGCTATGTTCGACAAGAACGGCAGAATGCGGCTGGACTCCCAGGCGCGATTGTAGTTGACTTGATCCAAAGGCATTGTCTCGTTCACGTTATTGTTGCCAGAAAATTGGCTGTTGTTGAGCATGCCCATCGCGACGAGAACGGCTGGCGGAAGCTCACGATGTGTGAACGATACGTACAAGTCTTGAGTTGCAGTATCTGATGTCAGAAGGTCGACTGTCGTTTTGAGCCAGGGAAAGCCTATAGCACCCGAGTAGGGGCTGCCGTAGCCCGTATTGAAATGATAATGAATGTCTTGGCTGTACTCAAATTGAAGCCATTCGTCGGCAGAGAACAGAGCCGTCGAGCAAAAGGGAGAAGATCCGCGAATGACAGTGTCGTAGCCACACATGGCTTGCATCGCTGTGACATCTCCAGAGGTGAAATTGAAGCCGGGAGCAAGGGCTTTGAGGCGTGCGATGATGGGTTTCGTGTAGATACTGACGTACTTGCTCTGTTGTTCAGAACCCACACTCGAACCATAAGCCTTGCAACTCTTGTACGGCGTCAAGCTATCCGCCCCCTGTTCCTTTCCTTCTGGGATCTCGACGAGGTTAATCGTGTTATCATCCATCTCCAGACCTCTGATGAGACTTTTTGCACTTTGTGTCGTGCGTTCCGCGGATGAGGACCATACCCTTTGTGGCAATCTGAGTCTCGGGTATCTATACGAAATGGAAAGACCCAACTGATTAGCTTCGACCTTGCCCGTTCTTGTGAGCAGCTCCTGTTCCTCAAATGACGGCGGCTCCCAGACGGCTAAAAAGGAAAGGTGAGGTATCTTGGACCAATCCACAGTCGAGTTGCCAAGTTTGTGGATGAAAGGCTCCAAATACGTTTCGTAGTCGAAGTCATTCGCATTGATGGCGGCATGGCGCACGAGATACGCTGCCCGGGTAACAGTGCATCCCTGAGGAGGCTTCGGGTCACGCGGGGGATCTGCTGGCTCAAAATATGGTGCAATGCCAGCCAGGTGCTGCAGAGGGTTGAAGGCATACGATGAGTACAAGGGCGTCTCAAACTGTACTGCTCTCGCACTGATGGCAGCAGCCAATGCGAGAAATGAACTGGACTTCATTTTCGGCGTCACTTTCCCGTTTGTAGTTTCGGTTCTCTGAGACAACGGATTGTTCACTTGAGAAAACAAAGAAACACCCGTAGCTGCGTCTGAAAGATGGTGAATCGAGGTAACAGGAGTTCTTCACATGAACAAGAGAGCTCACACCTGATTGAAAGGGTGGAGGAGGTAGCAACAAGCTAATAAAAGGGCTGGGACCTTGCATCGCTGCGAGACTAATGAATGGGTAGCACCGCAAGTGTGCAGCTCACCACGTCGCATTCGATAGAAATCCTTGAGGGAAAGCTCGGAGCTGTGTGGGGGTTTTCCCCTTTTCGGACGGCTATGCAAGTTTTCGTGATTCGCCTTAGACGGAAATAATACGGCGAGCAGGGTTGCCCTAGCTCGGCAGGCTATGTCAGTGGGAACTCGAAAGAGTCTTGCTTTGCCAAATGATTTCAAGAACTCAGTCAGACGAGATGACGACTGCTGTTCCAGCTCTGCTCCAATGAGAATGCGGTCTGACATGCGTGCCCGCGCACCGAGAAACCGTGGTGGTATAAGAACTGACCTGTGGTCGGGTACTTTTTACGAGCACAGGTTAGGTGACCCACCCGACCACAGGTCAGTTTCTGTTTTCCCTCCGAGAAACCTGGTATTGTCCAGCTGGAAAACCCAGTTCGAGCCCCATCAATGTACGTCATGGACGGCAGCCAAAGGGATGAACCAACGTGGGTGCGCGGGGCGCGCAGCACTGAGATGACCGGGAGGCAGCCCGTTTAGTCTTAGCCCCAGGTGCATTTGCGCCGCTGCTTGCGGAGACGGGGGAAATGGGTACAACTCATCCACATCCGGATTGCACTGCCGCCATACCCCAACGTGCCTAGGGACTCGATGTTGTTTTTCTTTTGTATCCACCCGTCGACCTCGCATCGCGTCGAGCTTTGCGTCTACTCCCCAATCACTACGATGTATTTATCCAACGACTCGTACCACTGGAGCGCACTTCCAAAGCTGAACGCTGCAGAGGCCCATATCAGAGACAGCTGGCTCTGATACTCGCACCAGTCGGGTTTGCAGTATCCGAAGGAAGCAGCCAGTGTCCAGCCAATACCGCCGACCAAATTCCACGCACCCACGTGCCATCCAATCTTGCGCGGCTGTGGCGTATACCAGTTGGGCTGCGTCTCCAATATGTACAATACGGAAGAGACCACGAACAGTACTCCACCGAGGAGGTAACAAAAATAATACACCCCTTGGAGGACTCCCTCGCCGAGTTTTTCAAAGACACCCGGCAGCGCCAGGATCCCACAGACGTAAAAGACCGTGGCGCCGATGGACATGATGAATGATGCAAGGAAACCCGTCTCGTACAGGTAGTGTGTCCTGACGTCGTCCCAAGACGGCCACCACTGCCATTCACGCTCGGCATGAGTCTTGTCTTTCCAATCGCGGCTTGCCAAAACGTTCGCTTTGGTGTCTTCCTGGCCAGCGGCGGCGGCGGCGACGAAGACTTCGCCATCGCGCGTGGACAGAAGTCTGTGGAGACTACCATTTCTTGCCGGGACTTGTCCAGGAGCTTTTTCTATGTCGAAATGCTGACAACGATGGCTCTTCACACGTCGTGCGATTCCGAGACGGTTCACAAAGAGATGCTCCATCGCCCCGCCAAATTGGGTTTCTGCGCGGTCGTTGTATGACTCCAAGAGCAGCAACACCGCACCGATCTGAAAGAGGGTCGCGCCGATGAAGGAGCTCACACCTCCCGCCACAGACGACTCACGAGGGAAGGCTGTATTCGGAAAGGCGATTGGCAACCAGTAGAAGAGCCCAGAAGCGACGAAGATCAGGCATCCAATCGTGAAGGAGAGGCCAATCAGCCAGGAGACATCCCAGTAGGGATAAAGCGTGAACATGCGGACGATACCAAGGAGAACTTTGTGAGAACCTGACCTCTTTTGCAGCCGGGAAGCAAGAGGAGCAGCACGTGGTAGAATCAGCACATGGCGTCCTGCATCCTTGCTCCGTTAGGCTGGTTCTGCGGAAGGGGGAACTGGGGAAGAGCATTATACAATACCTTTCCGATAATCTCGCGCATTCCATTGCAATTTTGCTCTTTCTTTTCTAATGGCGTCCGTGATGTCGGAGAGGTCATCGGTCGTTCCTCCGGATCCCTCGTCACCATTGATATCATACACCGCCGTCGTGGGGTTGAAGAAGCTCAACGCTCCGGCGACACTGCTCTTGCGCAACGTCAGAGAAGGGCCAGATGGCACCCATGGACTGTCCGCAAATGAGTCACTGCGCATCTCGTCTTTTGCAAATGACTGTTGCCGAGGGAAGCTATCCACGGCACATGATAGATTATTCACGACTACGTCGAGCAAATCTGGGGAAGGGACCTTTTGTACAAAAGACTTTCGAGTCGAGAACTCACGCTAGCCTCGAGAAGTTTTCTAGGATGGAGACTACAGCTGCCCATAACTCGACTTGGCTTTGTAGCGCCTCAAAGACGCATTGTGCTCTGCGTCGGTGCATTTTCAATGACCTCGATACACTTCCGCCAATCAGTCTCAAGGGATGTGCCAGACGATTATGCAGCCAAGGGTAATGAACAGGACAGTGGAGCCACCACCGCCAGTTAGTAAGGGGAAAGGAAAGACACCGCTAAGCATGCACCGACCTCTTCCTGTCTGACATTTGGCATCACCTGTCCACCCGTTAAGACCATCCGTACTCTTTCGATTCGTTCATTCAATAAAAGTGGCTGCGACCGCTCCCTGATCCTGGAATGGGAGGTTGATGCCCTTCTCTAAACACAACCACCGATGTTCCTCGAAGCATGTACGCTACGTCTGAACAGGATCGAGTCGGCAGTAGCAGTGTAGTGCACAAACTGCTGCGAAGTAAGACGTGCAAAAAGGCTTGCTGTAGCCAGCTGTCCGTATCTCAGTCGCTCGATGAATGGATGAGTATCTCAGCAATCATGTCACGCGGGCTAAGGGTTGCACTAACCAGCCACTGTCTGGCTCATGCAAAAAGGTAATTCAGTGCATGTGCCCTGTATTGTAGTAACTGGTCGACCTCCGGTGCAGCGTAGCTTGCTAAGGCTGGAGACATCTATCGCTTATTCGGAAATGCGTGAGAGCTGCCAATTTCCCTTCCATGAACAGTCGAGAGTCTTGCACACATTGATTCCCTTATCACGCAGCTCAGCCCGGCATAAGTTGACAAGCGTCAATTCGAGTCATTGTAGCGCCATGAAAACGGCTCAAATAGTAGCCGCACGTCAGATCATTTCTGAAGCATCTCAAGTAGATAGTCAAAATTGTGGCGGGGAAGTCGATGGAATACCTGCGATGCATGCTCCCAGACACCCACTGTTACTTTTAGTGCCGGACTTAGCCGCGAAGATCGGAACTTTTTGACTAAGAAACATGTGTAACTTTGTTCTTACATCTGATGGGGCGTGCAGGCTACGCATCGTCGCACCATCGCGAGGCGCCGCAACTTCAGGACGCAAGGACAATTTGACCGATGGCAAGCTTCAGAGCCGCATTTCCTGCGAAATGCATGATTCCTAAGCACAACATTTTCTGCTACAGCCGTCCGAGTTCCCTGGCGCGCACACCCCAACGCGCTGTAACCCTGAATCCCTGTCGGCAATCAACTCAGCGCCTTGCTATGCATACAAATGCCTCGGAGTGGTGTTTCTTGGACCGGAGCGATTGGGCCAACATGCGCCCAGAGGTTTTGATTCGTGTGGCCAAGTTTCACTGCGTCACCGGTCGCCATAGTGCTCTAGTAGATTTTGAGGTGGCTCAGCTTTCATAGTTGCTCCTCCAACTTCAGGGAGTCTAGCTTACATCTGCAATGTCTTTACGGCCCATCTAGCTGGTCAGGTAAGCACTGTGAGTACATCCGCTGTGCTATGGGGAAAGTCAGCACGTATTCATTGATCCATCGCAACGAAAGCTGGTTTCAACAAGGTCATGAAAAGTTTAAGCATAATTGGCGATGCAGGTCCCTGAAGGGTTGCGCACTACTTGAAAACTACTCGAGTCGCTTCTCCTGAGGACAAATCCGCAGGTGTAACGCCAGGTTCGAAGCGTGCACTGCGGCAGATTGAACGCCTGGGACATTACGGAGCATTCGACTGATCTTGCGATTGGGCACTTCGGTGGCTGTTGTAAAGACTCACGAGAAAGAGGTACGTCTGCATAGCAAAACGTAGACGTACAAATGCGCTTCGTTCATCTGCTCGTGCAGTTTGGACATCCATTGTGACATCTTCACCTCCTGCCTGACGGTCTATCCGCGCAGCTCGGCAACCTGCGGAAGCAAATCATCGGGTGCCTCCAGCTCCTGGGGCTTGCTGTATCCAGATAGCTCGCAAGGCTTGGTCAGGAAACGACCCTCCAATCCAACGCCGTCTCCTGCGACGATAGAGAACATGGCAAGTCGCGACGATGAATATGGCCAAGCCGCCTCCAACTCCTCTTGCAATGTTACTCGTCGGAGGGGTGTAATCTGGCGCTGCCAGTGCTTGCGATGAGATAGGCCGAGGTAAAGACAGCGGCACTGCCGATGAAAGTCAGCGACTTCGGCAGTTGCCACAAAGCATGCACAGCCAATCAGCATTGCCGTCCCGGAAATAATCCCTTGACCTCCCAACTACTCTCTCGTGTAGCCACCAGTTCCTTCTCCTCATAACAGCCAGAAGACTTTCTTGACGATCTGGGTATTGTATTCCTTTTTGCTTACCAATCGCAGCTACTGTCTGGTGTTTGATATGCTCAAGCTGTTGCTCCATTCAAGTTCTGTCATGTCCAGGATTCCCATTGCGCTAATCGATGGGTGATTTCCTTCCCATTGCTTTGACTACTCAAGGCCACCAGAAATGAGCGTTTGCCTATTCTCAGCCATAGTGCGTGCATGACCTATACGACTTGACGTACTTGTGTTGGCTCTGAATCATTTGGTCCCTGGTACGGCTGAGTGGAAAGTTTCGCTGAGCGTTTCACTGCCATGCAATCCTGCGTGGATGACTATTGGGTGAGCTGACCACATTCCTTGTTTAGCAAACCAACTTATCTCGAATTGAACCCGGTCTTTCGTTGTTCTGCTTCTTATGTTCCATATATGCTGTTACGAAAATGAGGACTTACAGCACACACAATCCCGACTTTGAGGCACATCGCCGGTAGATATCTGCCACTTCCAAACCCTCGACTTTGTGTTCCAAAAAACAAACATTGATGAGGCCATTTGATGTCACCCTCCAACTCATTGACAAAAAAGATGAGCGGTTATCCAGATACGCCCGGCACATGTATAGCTGCCCCGGATCGCGACGCGCTATCGAGAGACATGGCCACTACCGAACATGCCTATCGTTCTGAGAGGTCATTTCAGTCAAACGTTCGTCGACACTAACGCTCCCATATTCACCTGGTTTTTTCGAATCAGGCTTTGAGAAAGATTTCGCCGCATGCTACCTCTAAAACGATAGGAAAACGCTGGGGCTGGATTCATCGATATGGGTGGGTAGCTTACACGGGGCAGAAGATGTTCCATGGTAGCGTTGAATTTATTCTTCGATGTAGGATATGGCTCTCTAAGATAAAATAGAGAACGTGTATTTGACCCGTCGAGAAGTAACGCCAGCGAATCTTCGCAGAAGTCTAATCGATCGTGCTCAGCAGCATACGCTTCATTTTTTATTGCCACTGTCCCGTGTCTCCAGTCAGACATCTGGCCACTGTCGAGGCTCAGGTAGTCTCCAGCAATGGCGACTTGAAAGTAGGGCGATTTGGCAGCCCGAAATGAGAAGACGATTTTCTAGGGCCCAGAAGAGAGCCAAGGTCTTCTTTGGAAAGGCCTCCGTAGCAAGCTGTTCGCCTCTTACGGGTAGTGCATTGTGACTGTTGCGAAATTACTGAAGACAAGCCAATGTTACTTGTGGCAGCCTTTGATCATAGGCTGCAGGTCGCCGTTACTTGGAAGCCGCACGCAAGCACCAAAGTTGAGGGTGGGACGCCGGTTTCGAACAGAAAATCAGGAGCAAGGTGAATGTTGGGCTTGTAAGGATGAGTCTGACACTTCCTGACAGCTAACCCCTATCGCTTCGTCCTGAAGTAGCATTGATCGCGGCGGTGCTGACCTACATGTAGCAGGCCCCGTCGCGAAATAGCCCAAGCCGATGGAAAACATGATGGCTTGTCAGTAGAGATACTTGGCACAAGATGACCAGACCCTTGTTTCCAACGGCATATTTATGATCTCACTGTCCAATTGTCCCCTGTCCCTAATCCCCATCGCAAATCTTTGAGTGGCGATGACGCCGAAATTTCTGCGCTCGGCGTAAAACTGAAATTAGAAGCCAACTGGACGACGCGTTTTCGCGCTATTCCTTGTAGCGGCGGCTTTGAGTGGGTGGGGCACCTCGTGACCAGCCCAATTCGAACGTGCCACCAGTCAAACTTGCGAGTGAATCGGCAAGATCCTCGATGCTGCTAACCTAATTGCCATGCTGTATTTACCCACAGTCTGCGCGGATAAGGTAAATTTAAGTGACCGGAATACAGGCTCGCAAAGGGCTACAATGCGAGCCAGCTGCCCACCAAAGCCAAAGCGCTTGGGGGAAATCTGTCCTTGAACTATATCATATCGAAAAACACTGACATATCATTTTGAGAGAATTGAAGGTTTTTTTTAGACTTTCTGGCGTTGCTAGATTCCGTCTTTCTGACGCGTTGCCCCGCGATCCCATGGCAACCTACTTTTTTCAGATCACCCATCGCTGACTTCAGTGCCCTCAACGTCATGTTGAAAAGCATCAGGCTTGCGTGCCTCTCATCTGCTAGCTTGAGGCCACAGGTTTCCCCGTCATTCAGACACGTGTTTCTGGCGTCGCTCTGTTGTTGATTTTACCTAGAAATTGTTGTCTATTGCCATTTTTCTACGCCGCCTCAAGCAGCCACCTACCCTAGGCCAGTACACCTACTGTGCATTTTACCCCGACATTGTTGTGCTGCAGGGGCAAGGGGGTCAGGCGAGATGGAAATGGCGCGCGGCAAGAACGTGTACCCTGCTCGGCCAACCAAAACCCGCGAATCTCTTGCCCCTCGGCACTCCGTACTGCTCATTTGGTTTCCACGCCGACTCATTCCATAAACCACTCTACATCTCAAAATATCGCGCAAATAAGCGTCTGCCCCCAAGCATTGAGCTATTCAAGAAAGACGCACGCCCTCTGCGTGGTCTTCTTCCCGTCCGACGCCGCTCTTGGTCAGACGCGTGGCTAGGGTGTCACTTTTCTGTCCAAGCCCAGACACGCACTAATTCAGTCCGTGACCCAAGGGTCGTACCCGTGACGATCCCATCGCCCAAGACCCTTCCCGGCGAATTCTGGTGCGGACTGCGCACCCTCGGCATCAGCACGGGACCTCGATCCCCCACGCATAATACTCGGACCGACAGTTTCGCTCGCGGGACATCCTCTTCACGCGCTTCAGATCATGAATGGCAGTCGCAAGGGCAGCTCATTTTGCCCGAGACCTGCCAGGCGGATACTCCACCGCGATAGCTTATCTTGACAGGGCCTGAAAGAACCTCGCCAAGCGACAAGGCCAACAGCCTTTATTTGGACTCGACGTTTCGTTTGCGCGCCATCATACTGGCCTTTGCTCCGGCGAAGTCATGCCGGACGATTATGTTCCTGGTCCGGGGTCGTCAGTAATCATCGAAAACACTCCGGCGAAGACGCTTGTCGACACCACGTCCCAGATTCACCACAATGACCTTTTTCGGGTGCCTGCTGCCGACGCGTTGCGACTGTTGATCGCCAGTGTCGAGATGCTCGTTCGCATCACAGGTGACATACCTCCAACACCACCGCCGACGACGCACACAAACCCACAAATGAGCGACATGCAAGCCGAGAAAGCCGACATTGTGCGTTCACACACGGCGCAAACCCTTGTGCGGATGCGGCAGCAGTCTGGAGCAGCAGCGAAGGGTCATTCTGATACGGACTTGAGCGCCCGATCTGTATCACCACAGAATATGAGCAGGCTGCAGGCTTACAGTGCCAGCATGTCGGCTCAGTTGATGGCGCAACAACAGAGTTCCATATGCACATCGCCGCACCCCACACCGTCAGCACCGTCGTCGACAGAGATCATTGACGGCGTCAAACTCCGACAATCTCCTCTCGCTGCCGAGCCAGAACCGTACATTATCATAGGTGCCGATTCTCAGCCTGTGAACTTGCAACATGGCGCCATTGCGCGAAAATTCTACAGCAAGAAGGAACCGCCAGTCACTATAAGCCAGTATATCTGGCGGTTGCACAGATACTGTCCCATGAGCACAGCAGTCTACCTTGCTGCATCATTGTACATACACCGACTAGCTGTGGATGAGCGAGCGATTCCTGTGACGAAACGCAACGCTCACAGGCTAGTCTTGGCTGGCCTTCGAGTTGCCATGAAAGCCCTCGAAGATAATGCATACTCCCATACCAGGTTCGCCCAAGTCGGCGGCGTGAGCGGACTGGAGCTGGCCCGACTAGAGATCAGTTTCTGTTTCTTGGCGGGTTTCGAGCTGGCTGTCGGCGAAGAGGCCCTTCGCAGACACTGGCAGGAGCTGAATGCTGGCAAGGCACAGCAAATTTTGAAGAGCTTGGAAATCGTCCCTACATTGAGATTGAGTAGGAGACCACGGGACGTCTCTCCCGCGACTGGCTGAAGGAGATTTACGTATCGGAGCGTCATCTTGGGTTGTACATAGGTTTCTATTGGATATTTGTCATATTTGGGCAAGCGATGGTCGCATGGACAGCAGGCAGCGTCTCTTTGAATTTTTCTCGCGAACACAACACTTTTCTGCTGATTTGATGGTAATCCAATGGACTGATAAGTCAACCACAAAAGCACTCGTATGGATGAATTGCACGGGCGGGCGATATATATTTCACTCAAGGAGGTGACTGCTTCATTCGCGACGCTGATTGATTGGTAGAACGCTAATTTTGAGCTCGATCGCAACATGATCTGCGGTTTCCTGTTCAAGCAATTTTCACAAATGATATTTCAAAAGTAGAATTGTATTATTTTTGCGCTATGAATACTAATCGCTTTTCGTAAAATGTTGCGTTGTGGACATGCGAGATAGTGACAATGTTACAAAAATTGCAAATGTATGCGAAGCCATGCTTTAATATGATCTGAAAACGTCTCAAACAAATTGAGCAATTTATTGGATGGCGATGCGGCGGGTGCCGTGCTTCTTAGCTTTAGGCACCACAATATTCAAGATGCCATCCTTGAATCCGGCAGAAACAGCTTCCTGGTTTACAGGCGATGGGAAGTTGAAGGTGCGAGAGAATTCGCCGACACTGCGCTCCGACAACCAGAATTTGGCGTTCTGGTCGGTAGCTTTGCCGTTGCCGTTGTTGTGGTTGTTGGATTTCTGGACCTGCTTGTGCGCATCAGTCTGAACGGCGCGATTGGCATTGTCGTCCGTGGCGTCTTCGACGGAAGCTTTGTGCGAGTTGTGTTCGCCGCTTTCGGTGATGGCCCCTTTGTTGGAAGACTCCAGCAGGCCAGATGGCGGCGTGCCCGACGAGTAAGATCTTTCCACCTTGCCGCGCACGACCAACGACTGCGGCTCGGTGAACTCGATGTGGACGTTGTCCTTGTTTATGCCAGGTAGTTCCCCGTGCAGCTCATAATTGTCTCCAGTCTCTCGGACATCGAACTTGGGCTGCCAGAAAGTTCCGCCGGCCCGCTTGCCCTGTTGTTGTCCGCCCTGACGCGAGTAGTTGTCAAAATCGTCAAGCAAGCGGAAGAGAGGAGTAAAGGAAGAAGAGTCGTCGTAGAAGGCACGAGGGAAGAAAGCCATTTTGCGTGTTTGTGGTTTTGTGAGGCGTTGAAGAAGTGGTAGTCGTAGTGTTTTGAGAATGCCTGAAGGGCGAATTGTTCAGCTTGTTTGCATGTAATTGCTTGAAAACTGTTGTGTTGTGTATTGATGATGATCATGAGCACCGAGGGATCAAGCAGGACAATTTATACTCGAGGCCAAAGCCGAGAGATTCTTTCTTCCATTGAATAGGAAGTCACGCGAAAGATGCCGAAGCATCTCGAATGCCTTTCCATGAGGCCAACTGTAGTCCTTCCAGAGCCTTCGCGATACCGCCTGCAACCGATTGCAACGTTCTGCACCATGCAAGCATCTGTCAGGAGGTGCTAGGCGCGCCCCGAAGGTGCTAGAAAATGCTGGAGCCGTCGACGCGGAGCCAGGGACCCACCCGCCTTGGCTCTCCAGCATCCGAGGCCTTGCCCACCTTAGCCCCGTTTTGTGGTCTGAAATGTCCCCCGCCTGGCCCACCAACGGATGACCAGCTTGCCGGTCCATTCACCTAACCCCGACTGCAATCCGATGAATCTCACGCATGAATCATGGTGTGGCTGGGTACACCAGATCGTGGTCCGCTGGGTCTCCCCACCGAATGCGACGAGCTCCAGATAATGCCATCATCGGCCGCATCTCTCGAACCGCAGACATGCGCAGCCAAAGTAGCACGAGGGAATGGCCGATCTGAGCATGCCTCTCTCATCTGACCTTACGTCGCAGACTCAATGGTCTACCTTGGAGTCCATGAGAAGGCTTCAAGACGGGGTTGAAGTCTCTTCAAATGACTCGCTGCGGCTCTGAGTTCTGCGTTGACGTGCGGCTTATACTAATGCTGCAAACCACCACCAATCTACCGAATTCTTCTCCGACGTTTGCTCGGAAGAGACAAAATCGGGCAATAATGATGCAATTTTCATATACATTACGTCTCAATAAAGCGAGCAGGCCTCTGCGTGTAAAGAAGCGACGGATCAAGCAGTAGGGCAAGCCTTTCATGGCTATAGCAATCGTCGGCGCACTACATGGCCGGACCACTATTCACGGAGAGCCGTGACTGAAACTCGGGCAAGAGCGCGCAGCGGACCGTTCGCATTCAACTGGCACCTCCACAAGAGGCGTGAGCAGTTCTCAAGCCGGCAAGATTTTATGCTTCAATGGCTCTGGTGCTATAGTATCTACCAAGCTAGGTACTGGGTAGGTAGGTACTAGGTAGACAACGAAATAGTAGGCCAGGTGACATTGGCTCATAACGGTGATTTATCACCTCACTCATGTTGACCTCGCCCAAAAAAAAAAATCAAAAAAATCGGACGTCAATCGCAATCGATATTTTGAAATGTTCCGTCATCCTCCATGAACAGCGTACGCCTCCCGAAGGCTGTCGTTTCCGTGATCTACCCTGGCCACCTCGCGCGGGTGACGCGCGTCTCACAGTAGCCCACAAAATAAAGATGACAAGATAGTCTCGCCTGTGAGATGCGCGACAAGCCGATTCGGATGTGGAAAAGCCATACAACTCGGCATTTCGATCCGGGTTGGCAAGGATGTAGCTTCGCAAGACTGCGTTTCGGCGCCTGGTGAGGCCCGCGATAATGCGGGGGCGCTTGCTAGATTAAATGTCAATTGGTATGGGTCGCGAGAGATCTTTATCTTCATAGATGAAGTAGTTAGACTTCAGAACAAGTCTTTGCAAATATACGGAGTAGTGGTAATGCTTGAAAAGGGGGATCAAAGTCAGATTCCAAAGATGAACGCTGCCTCCCTGCCCCCTTTCCAGCTTCCCATGCAATGCTGTCAATCCAGCATGTGCAGGTAATACCGACACCAAATTTACACAGCGATTTCATCGGAAGTACCTGCAGGACCCACTCAACGGGACTGCCGTATTGATAGAGACCGTGGTACGTTAACATGAGAGCGGCAGGTGCAACAGTCGAGTCATGCACTGGCCAATCATGCACGTAAGTCTTGAATTCAAATAGCGTGGTATTGCGTACTCGTCATTATATCGTTCCGCGGCAATCTATCATGGTCTGACTGCCCATACTGAAATTGGAGATACATTGCACGTGGCTGTAGACGCGATGTGCGTCGCGCATAGGTAGAAGTGCTTGTGCATAGGCGAACCAACTGATTATGCTATTATGCGTTGCTCTCAGTGACTCCAAGACTTCGGATTGCACATGACTTGATAGTGCGGCTAGTCATTTTTGAAACGGGCTGAAAAGCTAAAATAGAGTACAAGGACAAGATCGGAAATAAAAGGGAAGACGGAAGATGGCAAACTCAATTGACGCGGTTACTTAACGGGTTATCAAAAATCGTCAGCTCACATGTAAAACCTCTTTGCTGGCGTTGATGGCTCGCGCGACTCTGATCGCTTCGACTAGTGCGCGGCGTGATCATTGATCTCTGGCTGGGAATAACGAAGATCTAGGTTGGTCGAGTTTCAAGGGCTGGTCGCGGGGGAATCTATGTGGGTCTTTCCCATGTAAAGTATGTTTCGCCGAACGAAATTAAGCTCTGAATGAATGCGAGGCGGTGCTATTGAACTGGCATCGGAATTGCTTATGCGAATGGTGATAGCCTGCTTGGCAGACGGCGGAAGATGGATGTCGTTGATGCTTCTTTGTCGATTTTATTCCCGAGGAGCAATCTACTGACAAAGTGCAAGCAAGGTCAGGGTTATCTCGAAGAATGAATATATTATATGTCAAAGATGCTGCCCGAAATCGTGAAATGTCTGCTCAGGTGCAACTTCAACAGTCTAGTCTACGCTGTCATCGCACTCATCCGTCGAAATGCGCACCTGCTTCTTCACAACTTGTCTGGCGTTGGGAGTCAGCGCCGGGACATCGTTCGCCAGCGACGATGCCCTTTCAGTCCGAACACAGCCAGACACGAGAAAGCCGCCGGCAGAGTTGATTGCCTTCCACAAAATGCAAGCGGGAGGGGGCCTATCCCGGCGCGAAGATGGTGGGCCGAAGCCGACCAGCGTCGACGTAGTGTTCCACATACTGCGATCGAAAGATGGACAAAAACAGACCACTGTGAGTCGAATCTTGCCCAACATCGGTCGATCACCTTGACTGACCAGACGCGTTCCGCTCGGCAGGATTCACAAGTCCAAGATTCGATGAAGGAGCTTAATGACGCATTCAAGCCTGTTCAAATAAGCTTCAATCTCGTCAACCAGACTTACACGGTCAACGAAAATTGGGCAACGTATGGGGACAAGACCGCCAGGAAAAAGGCTCTTCGCCAAGGAGACAAGAAGACTCTCAACATCTACGGCTTGGAAAAAGTCCTGCTGTCAAGCGATTCCAACACAACTATGAATGGGAAAGGCTCTTATCCGCAAGGCAGTCTGTTCAACCCAGACGAAGTCTTTAATGACTCCGTGGAGCTGGACATCCAAGTTCTAAAGGGCGGTGCGCGCTATATCGGTGGGAGCGTTGTGCATGAAGTTGGTCACTGGTTCGGCCTGCTGCACACATTCGAGGGAGGCTGCAAGGGATTCGGCGACGGGGTTGACGACACTCCCCCTGAGGCAGATGCCCACTGGGATTGCAAGTCCCGAAGCAGCTGCCCTGGCTTCCAAGACTCCATCCACAACTTCATGAGCTACACCGAAAAGTATGTCGCGCCCCCTTTTTTCCCCCCCTCACTTGCTCCTCCCCTTTGACCTGTTGTAACCCTGCGAATCGCGTCATGTGGCTGACTGTTGGCCCCATAGCTGCCGAAACGAATTCACCCCTGGCCAAATCACTCGCATGCACGACTGCTGGAACACGTTCCGCGGCGATGCTGCACCGACGCCACAACCTTTCCAACCAGAGAACATGTCACTCCCAGAGTGTCAAAACAAGCCGACTGATTCTGTCGGGGAAAATTGCATAGGTACCGACAAATACTGCAAAAGAATCACGGGAGGCGACCAGGTTGCGACAGATATGTGCGTCATGGCGCGTGTCAGGCTCTCCAACCTAAAGCCAATCAAGAACAAAATGATTACGACAAAGAAGCAGGCTACAAGGCGACCCAGTCGAGGCTGAAGCATTTCTCAACAAAGACTAGCTGTTCAGACTGCTAAGCAGCTTGGGTCCAAAGGACAATCGACCTCATTGCTTGATTTTTTTTCAATAATGAAATAATGAAATCTCTTCTTTTCTATAATGAAGTCCATGAATACAAAACTTTTTTTCATGTTTCGGCGAGCGGGCATGTGCGCCTTTTTTTTTTTTTGCTGACTGTAATGCGAGTGATCCACGGCGCGCACCGGGGCAGATCAAGGGATTGACGGAGCCATCGACAGGTTATCAATCAGGCGACGACAGCAGTAAACCATTCCCAAGGGGCTGGAGAGCGGGTCTCACACAATTCTGACAGCGACCGCGCGACGGGCCGCCAAAGTCAAAGTCAAAAGAAAAGGCAATTGTGTCAAGTCATCTCATCTGAATCGAGCTTTCTGTTGGGCTGCATGACGTCGGCGACCGGAGGTAGCCCGATCAATGAGACGGGCTAGATGTTTCACTGAAGCATGAGATGCGAACTTGATTCATGACACTAGCCCTGAATTGACAGACAGGACGCTGCGCATCGCTGCCAAGATCCATTCATGTTATATTTTCTCCTGACAAGGTTCATCTCGTGAAATAGAGAAGGAAAATAGAAAGCACGAAAAGGAGGATCGACAACACAGCCCGACCGTCGTCACGTCAAAGCAATTCTATAATTGGCTCTGCCAAGAAGCTATACAGGGTGTTGCACGTTCAAAGCAGAATTAACCAAAGGCGCCGCTTGCTAGTACGGCGTCATCCCGTTACAAAGTCTTTTGCCGCACCTTATTCCCATCTGTAGACACCCTCATCATACTGAACTCGGTGTCGACGACTGCCGGGACCAACTGTGGCTCTTCGTCGAGGAACCATGCGCTGTAGTAGCCGGTCGCGCTGAGCTGCGTCCTCATCGTATGGTGCAAAATGCCGCTTGTCCTTGATGTCCAAATCCCGGATCCGGTCAAGAAGCTCGTCTTCTCTCTCTTGGGAGAAATGAGCTGTCTTGGCTCCTGTCGAGGTCGATGAACGATGGAAAGGTACCGGCCTGAGAGGCACCGCTGGGCGACTTGCGATTTCTCTGTTCGCCCTATCTATTTTTCTCTGCTTTTCCAACTGCCTTCTCAGCTGTTCATCTGCTTCTGCATCTTCTTCGTCCTGGCAGGGCCTGTTCCATCCCTGCCGAGCTTTCTCGAGTTGGCGTCGGCAGCGCCGCAGTTCTTCGACTTCTGCAATGCCCTGCATTGATTGACGGCTCTCGTGTGAGCTGGTGGATGATCGATGTGCGCGTCTGCCTTTTCGGCGTCCGTGAGAAACTTCAACGTGAATGTGAGCACCGGTCCCATCATGACGTTGCCGCTCATCAACAATGACTGGCCGTCGACCAGAATGACGAGGGGAACAGCCACGCGGGGAGGCATCAATAATCACCGGTGACGTGTTGGGGAAGCTCGGCGAGGAGGGTGCAGAACGCGGGAATGCAAAAGCCTGCGGCGGCGTGCGAGGAGTCGGAGGATTATCCACCAGAAGAATACGTTCTCGAGGATCTCGATTAGGGCTGCGGTGACCAGGGTCTATTATCTGTCCATTGATCGAAATTCCGCATCTCCTGCGCCGACTGCTCGACGAGCTATGGTAGGACCGCTCCGAGTCATCACCGGAGCGATAACTCGTCATAGACCTGCGTGGACTATAGCTATGTGGTGAAGGTAGATAGCCATAGTAGGACGACTGATAGCCCGACCCCATGGCATATGCTGGCGCAACGGGGTGACCGAAAGGAACTGATTGAGAGCCGTGCTGGAAGACGACGTTGTTTATACAAGGTCTGCCATAGCAAGACGAGGAGCACAGCGACGGCCTGCTGATTGTTTCCTGTCGGCCGTCTGGGTAAACGTAGGTGTGAATGTCGGTAGTGCACATTATGAAGCTTTGGGCAAATGGGGACCGCGCCGCACGCAACTTTTGGCAGCGGTGCCCTTTGAAGCCAATAACAACAAAGATTCAGAGAAGGCAGGAGCTGGCCTGGCTTTGAGTCAAGGCTTGTGAGCTTCGAAAAAGGAGTGAACCAAGCAGAGCTGTCGCAGTAATAGTCGAGTGGACTAGACAGAGCGAGTGAGGTCCGCCGTTCTGACAGAATAATCAAGGCTGCAATGTTTGATCCTTCTTGACTTGGTATATGGATCATGCAAGACTGGGTCGTATGACGCAGATGAAGGCCTCAGTCTGAGCAGGTAATTTATGAGCCGAAAGTGGCAGAAGAGTTCGCATGGCTGCCTAAAAGGAAAATGGCAGTAGGCGGCGGCATCGCGCATCTTTAAGCAAGAGACGTTTGACACGAAATTGTGTTCCCCCACTTTCCAGCAGCTAGATCAATTGCCCAATCCCATCATGACTGGGTTTCTAGGACTCGTTTCTGCCTTGTGAGCGACCCGCCGGCTTCTGCTGGATGCGGCTCAAAATGGAGGCCGCTCGGCAAGGGGGTTTTTCTGTATGGCGGAAGCATTTTGATGGCACTGACAATAGCACGTGTTGGCCCGCCATCCGGGCAGCAGAACTGCCCAAAAAAAGAGACGGGCGTCTCGCTCGTCAAGTCGATGAACCAACACCATCACTCATGGGCGCTCCCGCGCTTCCGCAAATACAAACGTTCGTGTTGGTCGTTGAAGTGCAGTTTTGTTTGGTTCATTGATTTCGGTTCATCTTTCGGACCCTGGCAAGCACAGGTCCTGCTAACCTGGCCAGTGCGCAGGTACCGTGATTTATTGTGGCGCCACAGCCAGTTGACTCATACCGGCCATGCACGCCTCACTCTTTGCAGACAAGAACCGGGCTGCATCATCGTACATACTACACTTGCCAATCTTCCAAACGCTATAAACGCCGCACAGTCATCACCAGAGCAACTTGATCCATGGAAGATTTCTGCCTTGGGGGGGCAGTGCTGGCGCCGTCCTAGCGGACTAGGTCTCCGTGTCGATGTAGATCCGTTACTCCCGTACAACGATCCAGGCTGCCGTTCCCCATACAACACCCCTCAGCCTTCCCGAAAGCGCCGTCCGTCCACACGGATGCTTCAACACTCGATTGGGTATAGTGTCCCGTATCTACCGGGATTTTCAAAGCGCTTGCTGTGCCTCACCAACAGGAAACAATGGCTTCGCCAAAGTCGTCACTTGGCAGTTGTCATTGTTTTTTGCCAGCTGTCAAGCCGCAAGTCTCTTGCGTCAAGGCAATTGACTTGAAAACTGACTGACTGCACGAATTAACTTTCGGGACGCCTTTGACGCTCGCTGTCAGTACTGAGCCAAGCTTTGCATCGACTCAGCGCTTCGGGTTCAAGGTTGGCACCAGGATCTGGTCGGCGGTATTTCCATGGTCTTGGGCATGGCTTGCTCGCCTCTTCGCCGTTCCAAACGACAGTCACCGATATTCCAAAAGGGACTCAGCACGCCGAGTGAACCTGCTTGATGCGATGAGCGGGCTCCCTCCCGGCGCCCGCGTGGCCCTTGGCGCTACCCAGCCGTCTCCTGCTTAGGTACCCCTGTAGTGATGGAATCACGCCGGATTCTTCAGCTCTTCAGCCTCGCGCCTGCGCCTCCGCCACCGCTGGATTGCTAGGGCGGTACAAATTAGGACACTAATGAACACCGAATCGTGTGGGCAACAGTATGGGTAGGCCAGGCAACTGCATTGCACACGATACGCCAAAATCAACAAAGATTGGTCGCGCAATCCCCTACGATGGACAAAGACAATCAGTTGCACCGACACTTATCTATGTCAGTACCCTAGCGACTCGCTGTTCAAGCTCTGCTTCGGAAAGCTCTGCCATCATGTAGCTGGTCGTCTTGCCTTGCCCACACGACAGATCTGGATGCAGCCAAGACATGATTCATCTGCGTTCCTTGCAGCAGATCATGTACGATACGTATGTCCTACCCCAGCCTGCATACGTACGGAGTACCTGCTCGACGAATCGAACACTTGGCAGGCTGCCAAATCTATCAACGAACCAGGGTGGGATTCTTCGATAGTCTGGATCAACGGAGTGGCCGCGGCAAGTTTGTCCGGATAAGCGCTAGGTGGCGGGTCGCACCCCAGCCGACCTGCAGCTCCCTGTTTGGCCGTCAAACCATTGAGAGGCATTCATAGGTCCGATTTGCTCCGTCATAACGAGAAGGACGCAGGTTCGTGTATTGCAATTTGTTGTTGGTATCAGGTGTTTGGCCAAGAAATCCAGCAAACAAGCCTCAGCCAATCATCCGGCAACGTTCCCACCTCCGCGGGACGGGCCACGGGCACTGCCGCGCGCCTCGTATCAGGGTATCATGCTTGGCGTTAGCCGCCATGTTCACGCTTGCTACGCCATTCAATCATTCGTGTGCTCTGTAGTGTAGACAGTGCCCGCTCGAACGGCCCTGCCTTCACCTAATATTGCCAGAATTACTCCGTACAGCCGAAGCCGCCTTTGCCTATTGGGAACGTCTACTCTCAAAGCTTCGACCGCGCGCGAGTTTATCTCTTGGGAGCTCGACTCCACGCACTCTGCTTACACAGTTTCATCTGCTTCATGAAGGACGACAAAACAATGAGCCGAGGTGCAGACCAGACAGAAAACTCTGGAAAGTTCTTGTCCCTGCACCGCGCTTTCTTGTCCCTGCACTACGCTTTCTTCATTTATGATTATTAGTCACAATTTACAGCGCCGACGCTTCGTAATTCAGCGCTAGCTTTGGCTGGGCCCCTGCGCACGAGCTGACTTCCTCGGGCCAGCCATTCGGGTCGAGGATCTAACGAATCATTCTTTCCTAATTCTCATGTTTTTTGAGAGCATAATCCACTGAAGCCATGGCCCAGATCCATCAGCAGAAAGTTGGAGAACGTGAGCCGACACCTGAACGCCCATTAAGCTACTTGCCTTCCTAGGTATCTAGCATGCGACGAGTGAGAGCTCGAGTCGCAGCGACTTCATCTAGCGAAATTGCCCGACCAAGCAAGCTTGCGAGAAGCATCAAACGAGCCATTCCATGCCGATGCAATCAAGGCGCAGGCTAGGCGGAGTTCTCGAGAAGATGCACCAGTCGGCCACGCTTCATAGCCCACACGTAGAAGTGGGCTTGACGCCATCCAACAAAATCGCTCAGGTTCTTTTCTTTTGGGGGACAAAACCTCAAAGTCTGTCTAGCGATTCGCAACTGTCCACGGCCTGGAGGCAGACCATCCTCCACTCGTCGATGAACAAATGAGCTGTTCAAAATGAGCCATTGAAAATCACGAAGGGCTTGCGCTGTTTCTCATGGGCTGATTAGAAGATCTCCCATCTGGCACTCGAACATGCTGCCTTGATAAGTGCATATTTCTCGTAGCTTTTGGCGTATCTAACGATCTTGACAATCTATGGTTGGCTAACAATCACACCAAAATCTCGAAAGCACACTGAGGAATGCCATGCGACGTCTTTTCGCTTACTGCGTTCCACTATATTTGCAGCTGATCAAAATTACCACGCCAGATTGACTACTGATATGCCGACAACTAGTCTGATGTCGTGCCCTGTCAGCCCACGTTGTCAAGTTGACAGTCTCTTCTGACTGCATTGCTTCGCAGGAACTTAGTGTCTCTTGGCTACCATTGATGTTACTTCCTGCGGCCAATGCACATCTGGGCTTTGATTGAGAATATTTATGACGATTTGCCTCCATAAAGTCATCTGAATTCAAGCGACACGCCGCGAAAGTACGAGACCGCTGATGGCGTGCCCCGACTGTCATACAAGCCCCTGCCGCCTCAAGAGCGCCGAGGGGCTTTATGTGGACGTTCGCGCATAAGGAAAAGCGTCAACGCAAATGCCATTAACGGGACGCAAAACCAAGCCTCGATGAGCGTCAATGCAATCGGCCACACAAAGGATGTCCTTAAAATTCATAGAAATGAGATCAGAATACCGCAGCGAGCATTTGCTTAGAGGAAAAGCAACATGAGCCTGAACGGCCCAGCATATTGTAGGCATATGTAGGAGTATGCAATTTTCTGCTCGCAATGGCCAAAGATCAGCGCTGTTACCCGGTTCAAACAGCGCTTTCAAAGACATGTGTGCCAATCGCGAAGAAAGTTCAACAGTGAGCCGACTTTGACAGGTACCAGCGTCGCCTAATACGGTGAGAGTCTCGTCATACAGTGCTGATGCGCGCGCCCATAAGTTCATATACCTCACGTACAAACGAGGACCTTGGTGGTGAGTCGCGGTTGTTGTAACAAGCGAACTAACCGAAAGCCTGTCTACTCGACACATGCCCTAAGTGACCCACTGCGCAGACATCAAACCACGACAATTGAGTAATCCTGAAGCATTCCATTGACGACCCGTATGTTGTTTTCGCGCAGTCTGCTCGATGAATGGGGCAAGCGACAGATCAGCTACGTGGACGGCTGTATGGCTGCGAGGCCGACTGTCCACTTAGCAGGCAGCCGATGACGGCGCTGACGGCGAATTGAGGCGCACGCATTTTTGAGGGAAACGTTTGTTGGACAGATTGCTCAGGACGTTTAATTCTTAAAGCTGCCCAGACCTACTGCGTCTGTCGGCCAGACTGGTGCAATTGAGCGAGGCAGTGCTATCACCATCCGTTGCGTTTATTGCAAGGATTCATCGATTAGAAAATTACCTCATCGTCCAATCGCTCTGGGCGCGGCGATTTCCGCAGTCTCACCATCGCATATAATCGTCAAGTGCCGATCTGGCCGCCTCGTGAAATTCGCAGATGGGTACTTTTGACTGGAAATGAATCTTATGAGGGCGTAAGCGAAAGCTACGCTGATGTGAGTTGTTTTCGGACTATTCAGGAGGCAAGGAGTTCCCTGACAAATGTGATACCACTGGAGGCGTGATGTCCATTTTTCTTTGCGCTGGAATCCAGAAATGTCTTCATCGATCGAGATTAGAAACATCTTTCAAACACTGACGAAGCACACCGTGAGGGTGTTACCAGATTTCTTTCGCGCTAGGATCTCGAGCATCCCAATGACACCATCCACTCGGCCATTGGTACCCTTGATATACTTGACAGCTCGTGAGTTGTCCATACTGATCACAGCAGGTGACTTCGACTGCTGTGGATTTTGTCTGGCGACAAAAGTCCCAATATAGAATTAAACGACATGCTGTAGCATCGCATCTGCTGCGGTCTTCGGCAATAAATGCGAGATGTATAGGGCCGTCAGGCAGGCCGGTATGCTGTGAAGGAACGGGTTCCCAGATTATCAATTGGGCCTGTCGCGATAATATGACTTCATCGCGTGGTGGAGAATGGCAAAAAATGGCAGGCAGCCATCAATCGAATCGCCTAACGAAACACTTGTTGCAACCTAGGATCTGTGTACAGTGACAGGGCAAGCGAAAGTGACGCTGCTCCCCTGCAAACGTCACGCCGATGCATCCTCTAGTGACACCACGCGACTGAAAGTCGGATAAGGTATCTCACGCTTTGAGGCTCGTCACGATGAGTATCAGACTTGAAAATCTTCTCATCGGCTCACCAAAGGAGCATTATTGACTAAATGCGAATCGTACAGGGCGAGAGATGTTTCGCTTCGATGAAGCAGTGTTTGAGGATTAACCCTTTGTGGAAGATGTCTTCTCCGACATAAATATGTTCAAAGGTTGCTGCTCGCCCTGTTTTTTTGCCAGTCGACTATCCATTATAGGCCCAATTCTGCCCTTTTCGCCTTCCCATATGAACTGGGACGAACACAATCGTCATGTTAGCTCACGTTGCGTTGCCAGTCGCCTTCGTTTTCTACCAATTAGCCAAAATACTCTACAATTTGTATTTTCACCCTCTCGCGAAGTTTCCTGGTCCAAAGCTTGCGGCTGCAACGCATGCTTACGAGTTTTACTGGTCAGTCATCCGAGATGGGCAGTTCATCTGGGAAATTGAGCGACTGCACAAAAAATACGGTAGAGCTTCACCTACGCACGATGAGGAGGGGCCTAATCTCCGCGTAACGCTGACCAAACAAAGGCCCAATCGTGCGAATCACTCCCCGTGAACTCCATATCGCCGATCCTTCATTCCACAGTGAAATATACGCCAGCTCTCCGAGGCGAGTGAATGGTGACTATCGCTTCATCAGAACTAGCGGTGTGACGAAGTCCATGTTCGCCGCCATCGATCATGATCTGCACCACATACGCCGAGGCAGCTTGACAAAATTCTTCTCAAAGCGATCAGTTCATAGCATTCAGCCCATGATTCAGGATAAAGTAGAGCTCGTCATCAAGAAGCTGCAAGAGGCCGCCCTGACCACGTCCCCAGTCAATCTCAACAAGATAAACGCTGCGTTCACCGCCGACATCATCTCGCACTATGCGTATGGCGTTTCTCTCGGGTGCTTGGATGGCGGCATGAGAGAAAATATGTTGAGCGATGCAACGCACGCAATTGCAGGCCTGTCTCAATGGCTCAAGTTCATACCGATCAACTTTACCAAGATCAAAAAGCTTCATCCTGCACTGATCCAGAAGATATCTCCCACCGCAGCGATGATATTGAATACGCATCGAACTATCAGCTCGCTTGCAATCGACGTCCTTCGGTCGACGGAGCCCAAGGAACTCCGCAAGAACATCTTCGCCACACTTGCCGATGCTAAGCTCCCTGCCGAGGAGAGATCACTAGATCGGCTGGAGGAGGAAGGATTCGTTCTCCTGGTTGCTGGGACCGAGACAACAGCTCATTGTCTCAGTGTTACCATGTTCTACATACTAAACACACCCGACATACACCGGGAGCTTTTCCAAGAATTGAAGACCGTGATGCCTGAGGGTACAGAACGTCCAGCCTTGCACACGTTGGAGAGTCTTCCGTTACTGGTATGAGTCTTCCGCTCTTTAACAAGAAACAGAGAAAGAGGGTATCGACATGGTATTGACTATCCTTGCGAGCAGAGGGCAGTTGTGAATGAAGGGTTCAGGCTATCTCTTGGCACCATGGGGCGACATCCTCGCATATCACCAGACCAAGCCTTGGAATACAACGACTGGATTATCCCAGCAGGGGTCAGTAGCCGCATCGCGACGACCAAATCGCCTCGAATCGTCGGAAGCTTTAGCTAAGGAAGGATGATAGACACCGTGCAGCACTGCGACCTATTTCGTCCACACAGACCCGGATATCTTCCCGGAACCTTGGAAATTTCATCCATACCGCTGGATAAGGGCCGCTGAAGAGTGCCGATTCCTCGAAAGTCATCTTGCGCTTTTCCTCAGGGGCACAAGGTCATGTCTCGGAATCAAGCAAGTCAAGCCCGCCCCCTGCCTGACATTGCACCATACTGACGTCAGATATTATCAACAGCCTGGCCCATGCCGAATTGTTTATTTTGACGGCGAATCTAGTTCGACGGGTGAATATGAAACTGCACCAGGACACCACTATAGACTGTGTACTACCAGCAAAGGATCACGTCATAGTAAAGACGAAGGATTCATCCGGTGTCAAGGTTGTTGTGGAGGACGTCATTGGAGCGTGAGGCTTCAAATTCGCAACGGAAGGTTGAGGATCGGGATCAAGATGAAGCACGAGAGCGAACAGGCCAGAGGACTCCAGTCGAGACTCCGGATGAGGAAGTCCCCTTTTAGTTGAAAGGTCATATTGTGAAATTGGGGATTGTGAGGTTGGGGAAGGTCCAAGACATTTCTCCATGCGTGACGGACATGGTGTCGATTCGTTGAATCCGATGGGTCGGTGCCTCCGAACTCTGTTCTGGCGAAAATCCTGAGTCTGAATCGATGAGGATCCACGATTCGTCGCTCAGTGGCTATAGCTGGAGATGGATAGCAATCTGAGGCCCGGTCATGTCACTGGGCCTTCCTCAAACCAGTTCGATACTGCCCAAGACAAGATGTTTTTCACGCACACCTCTGTGACTTGATGCCATCAATGATTCCACTAATTGGCGAGCCGTTGACCAATATCTCTCTCTTTCTTGCCATCCAGTGTTGTCGCGAGCCATCGTGATGGATGGACCGGAAGCCAGTGAGCAAACTTGCCGCCGACTCGGGCACTGGAAACGAAAGAACCCTTTTGCCGCAAACATATATGTCTAGAAAATGAAAGGTACGCGAGCAATCTTGGTGTAGTGACAGAGCCGGATTTGAGCGGCAAGAAGATAAGCCATCTCGTCACGCAGAGCCCCTCGTTTGCCTGTAACAGACGGGACGCTTCCCAGCAACGAAAGCCGTGAGTCGCACACGGACAGGCGTGATAATCAGGCTTCGAATGGACCTGGACAGGTCGAGTGGTCATCACGGTTCAACCTGCTGGGTATCTGGCTCACGCGACGACAGCCGAGTCTCTTGGCGATGGCTGTCGTGGCAATCCATCAATGCCCACAGGGCAAATACAATCCGCCAGACTCTTCAACACAATCAGCATTCACCCCCCCAAAGTAAAGATTCAGATATCGGGTCATGCCCAAACTCACATGACAGCACCCAGCATCCCCACACCGACCGAAATTGTAGTCGCTTTATGAAAGCTGATCCCGCTAGGCGTGTCGTTGGGAAAGTCCATGTCTCCATCGGCGGGTGAGCCGGTAGCCTTTGACACAAGGGCCATGACCAAGCCGCCCAGGCTGACAGCCAGCGCAAACAAATCGTATATGAAAGAGCGCTGCGGCTTTATCGGCAGGAAGCCTAGCCGTCGGCCCGCCAGCGCGATCGCCTGCCAGCTATCGATGAATGAAGCAATGATAGCCTGCCCGTTTCGTGTCAGCCGATTCATAGGTCATTCTTCTGCAAGCCCGAGCCAACACCAATCCGTTGTTTTTCTCATTTTCTCTTCTTCCTTGAACTCACACCAACTATGCCTGGAGCGATAGGCCCGCAAGTGTCCGTCCATCGCTGCGCAATAAAGCACAGCACCGCGACCGTCACGATGTCCGTGAGCCAGGCAAAGACCCTGGCTAACGCTCGCGCCAGCCTTGGCACATTCGCACGGCTGACCATCGAAAGAGCTGGGGCATCAAGGCCACATACAGATCTTGTGTATATCGGCGTCAGAGGCAGAGGCAAAAGACGGGTAGAGGGAAAAGAGAAAAAAAAGAATGGTCTCGGGTCAGCCCATCAATCGGTCTCGTCGCCAGAGAGGCGACGCTGGGAGCGCAGAAAGAAGAAGCGAGTGAAGCCAGGTCCCGACGGGCGAGTAAACCTCGTGAAAGAGGGACGGGGGATAGAAGGCGCCCTTTCAATGATTCCGTTTTCTTTTGATTTGTGTTCCTCCCCACCATCCTTGGCGTGCCCCAGTATGTTGGCTGTGCCGCCTCTGCGACAAGGCACATCCATACGTTCGTTGCACATGGCCTTGTTTCTAAGCATTTTTTCACAATCTCGCAGCAACGTCTTGGCAACCGGAATACCCCACTCCCCTCAACGCAACACACTATGTTCAAGAGTAAATTACATACTGTTCAACTGAGCGGGCGACCGGTTGCAATATCAACATACGTCAAGCAAGAGATGGACGGGGAGAAAAAAACCCGCAGGATTGGACCCCTCCCAGCCCAGAAAGACAGGGGGGGGGCGCTCTCTAGCTCCAAAGCCAAGATGTGACATCGGCTCACCCCTCCCCCTCCCCCCCCCCTCATTGGATAGGAAAACCAAAGCTTGTTGCCTCACTTTAATTTCTTGGCCGCGCGGGGGAGAGGAGTGAAGAAAGAAGTGGGGAGAAGAGAGAAGGAAAAAAAGCAGGAGCCCCAATCACAAGGTCCACTATGCACAGCTCTGCACCACGACCTGGACATTCAAGATAACTAGAGGGTAGCATCACCGCGAAAAGTCAGCATGGATGAGTGCTGTTCGCGTCAAAGCAGACCATGTCCGACAGACGCCAAAACGGGCAGCAATCTTCGCAGCTCCTCAGCACGTGTGGGTGGCAGTGCTTCATGCCTGGAGGCTACTCTGTTCCATACAGACAGAGCTGTGGGGAGCATGCGGGATGAGTTTCGTGTGTATAATTTCAAGCTCGCCCATTGGCCCAAAGCCTTCACATCCATCATGTCGGAGCAGAATCGCACACGCGTGACGAAATCGTTCATGAGATTCATCCCATCCATGCCTATGGCTTTTGTCCACGATCCAGGAGACTACGCGAGGTTCGTCTGCCGATACAGTTCAATTCCAGGCTACGCTGATAACCAAAGATAAAAAATAGAAATAAAAATAAGAAAAAATCCAATCCTTCAAAATGCATATTCTTCCACGTGTAGGAAGATACCCTGTGCACCCGTGCCTTTGTGCACAGCTCTCTCGTCACTCAATCGGCTCACACAATTCCGTGTGCGCGCCACAATTTCCTTTCCTCCGCACACCACCACGGCGGTTTCGCCCCATGCCTGTTCGACCGGCTCGCGTATCAAGGCTTCAATGTCAGGACGGCTGTAGTACTCTCGCGCGACGTCACTGGCCGGTGCTTCTTTGCTGAAAGAACCCGAAGTACTGCTTCTGGACTGAAGCCCATCCTCTCGCAGCGCAGACTTTTCCTCGCTCGCTGCGGGCACTGGCCGCGATGATGTGAGGCTGCCAGAGTCGCTCTTCATCGGACTGTGATGGTGCATGAGCGGAACGCCCAAGTCCTTGGACTCATCGTTCGAGGTCGATCCAGTAATGGCAATGTGAAGCCTCATGTCGATGCCCTTGTCCCGTGCCCTGACTGCAGCCGCCCTGGCCCTTTCGACGTAGTAGCTGATTTCATCAGATCTCTTTGACACCAAAGCGATCTCAACGCGACGCACACACGTCTTTGTGTTCGGATTTGCAATATGCTCCATAATTGGGATAGTAAAACTTGCTCCGGTCGATGCTCCCAGTAGAACCACGGTCTCGAAAGAATCCCAGTCGGTAGCTACGCCGAAAGGCCCGACAATGAACCCTGTAAGGGTCGTAGTCGGATTTTTGCTTGCATGATTGTACAGCCTCCTCGAGAAGCCATTGTGTGCTCGAATGACGAGCTGAATGTCATTGCAGCTGCGGCCTTCTTTGTTTTGCTGGGCACATGCAATCGTATACGGGTGTGACTCCATGAAGCCGAGTCGGGGAACTCGGAGGTAGATGTGTTGACCGGCATGCCATCTGAACTGGACATCTTTGATCGTCAAAATTGTGACAGAATCTCCGACTGTCCTCGCAGTGATATTGTGGCCCCAGCGGCGCATGCCTTCAGTTGCTGAACCATCCACCCTCCAGCGGGTGTTCTGCCAGCCCGTCATCGCCCATCTCGCTACCCTGTCAAAGAGCAGAAAGGCAATCGACATCCAAAGCAGGTACATGGCATTAGCTGGGATATGGTAGCTCAGGAGAACCAGCATGGCGATAGACGATAAGATATGCTGCACGAGCCAGACCTCGTACACCATTCTTCGAATGGGGACCAGTCCTACTACCACGTTGAGCAGCAAGACGGCCCAGGCGCCCAGACCATACCTGACCAAAGGCATAGACTTGAGCTCATACTCAACAAAGTCCGCCAAGACCCATTCTGTCCAGAAATGAAACCCATGCACGGTGGCTGTGACAAACATGGTTCTGGCGACCCATCTGTGCAGCCAGTTGAGTCTTTCGTGACTGCTGCCGATCAAAAACCCGACGACGTTGAACTTCATGGACAGAAGGAAGATCATGGGCAATTGCATGAGAGTGACCCAGGCGTTCCGGTAGCCAATGCGCTCCCAGAAGAAGGCGTCCTTCATGACGGCGTTCCAGGCCATCATGTATATGATCATCGCCCAGTAGCATAGCAGGACGAGGATGCGACCCAACGGCAAGGGCGTGGCCCATCGAAGTCCAACTTTGGAAATGTAGTACTGGGGATAACTCATTTCTCGGATGATCGCCGTCGCCGTGGCCCATGCCTGACTGACGCGGCCATCCGGTCTCGTGGCATGTTCAATAAACGACTTGTCGCATGCTTGTAATCTAGCTTCATGATTAGATGAGCGCAACTTGATTCGACGGGTTCGCAGAGGGTAACTACCTTTGCCGCCCGGCATAGAACTTGACACCTTGCGCTGCTGTCAAGAGCCCGATAACTCCAGCACAAATGTACCAATAATCGCGGGCGAACGCGTAGTTGGTGTCCATGCCCATGCCAGGGTCGTCCATATGCATGTGACCCATATCCATGATGGGCGAAGGTGGCTAGCTTGCGCAGCCAGCGAACGAGGTGTTGGAAAATGGCGATGTTGATGGTGCCGGAAAGGCAAGGGTTCGCTCAGAAGAACGGTTTGAGTGTCTGTAGGACGCAGTCGTGAAGCAGCCGGGCTATGCGTACATAGATGGCCGGCCTCTGGGCGTTTTGGACCAGGTCCTGCGGCGGATCTCTTCAGTATACTGTACGCGGGCGGGCCGGACCTGGGCGAGTTGCTTCGTGCAACGGCGGCGTCAATCCGGGACAAACGATCACGGGCTGATGACAGAGTTGTGGACGACGGCGAGCATGTGGACGGACTCTCTACCTTTGAGGGCCAAGAAAGACCCCTTCCGTCATGATGTAGGATTGTGGAAGATGGCTTGGCATGCGGGTTCCCCAGTTTTGACTTTTCTTATGCTCGTCTGGATGTCAATGCAACACGTCAGCCAAACCTGCGCACCGCGGCCAAATGGCTCATGTTCACCGAGGAAAAAAACGGCCGCTCTGAGTTGGCATCGGCGCCGCGCAGATAATAATCCCATGAATTGAAACGGCGCCATGTGACCGTGTCGCACCGCGAGCAGATTTTCCCTACATTCAGGTGTCTCATCCTCGACTGCGCTTGTTTCCGCCTAGCCCGCAAACAAAACTTGCTCAAACGCTCTCATCTAGCCTAGACAGCGCGTCTCGATTGGTCGACGGCTCTTGGACAAGCGAGACCTTCCCTGTCAGCCCCACCCGCGCTGGTTTCGGCGTTCGATGTGGCGCTCGCGCCCGGTCGGTTCCTGAACACCAACGGACCCTCGGCCGCTGGCTTTTGAAGTGCCACTGCGTGTATCAGATGTGTGCAACTCAACGGTACTGCCACGACAAACCTCGATAAACTATCGGATCGACTGTGCCGCGCGGGGAGCCCGCCTTCTTGATGCTTGACGCAAGCCCCTGACATTTGTGACGGGGGCCCCATCGTCTGAGCAGAAATGCGGTCTGGGAGGGTTTCGGGCGCTGGCCCAATTCCAGACCAACGCCAGCTTACCTGCATGGAGAGCTCTCTAGCTTTTCAAGCCGAGCCATTGTGACCCCCCTTCCCCTGCCTGCTTGCAGAAAACAATGCTCGGTCCCGGGTGCAGATCTGGACTCTGATAAATTGAAGCTCTGCTCCCTTTTCCCACAAACCGCGATCTGCATCATCTGTCAACTCTTGTACCCCGGACTTGCCAGACTTATACCAGCCGTCCCTTTACTGCTCGCCTCTGATTCAGCCAGACATGAAGTCTTTCGCCCTCGTCTCTGCCCTGTGCAGCTTGACATCTGCCCACTTCCTGCTCAACTACCCGCCGTCCATTGGCTTCTCTGACGATGACGAAGGCAAGGCGCCGTGCGGTGGTTTCACGCCCGACTTTTCCAAGCAGCTCTTCGACTTCCACGTCGGCGGCGAGGCGCTGTCGATGAAGTTGACCCATCCCCAGGGCAACTGGCTGTTCCGCGTCACGACCGACCAGAAAGGCGAGACCGATTGGGTTCAGGTCAACCCCATCCTCCAGCAGAGCGGCCTAGGTGATTTCTGCCAGCCCGAAGTCACGGTGCCCAGCAACTACACAGGCAAGAAGGGCGTTGTGGGCGTCGTTTCTTCGGCCCCCGATGGCTTGCTGTATCAGGTAAGGCGATCCGAGCCCAGAAGGGTGGCCCCCCGTCAAGAGCAAATATTAATGACGTATGTGGAATAGTGCGTCGCCGTCAATTTCGTCGATGGCAAGGGCACCAAGCCTTCCGCATGCACCAACTCCTCGGGCGTCACCGTCTCGGCGACCAACGACTCGAAACTGTCGGCGCTCGTGGGCAACGGTGCCGCTTCGTCAACGACAGCCTCGCCAGGTACTTCTGCATCCATGACGGGCGCCAGCGCGGCGGCAACCTCCAAAGGTGCCGCCGCGTCCCTGCACGCCCTGTCCGCCGCCAGCCTGGGCTGGGGCTGTGCCCTGACGGTACTATCCATGGGGATTCTCGGGGGAGCTCTTTTGATCTAATGAAGGATTGGGAAAATGAAATAGAATCTGGCTGCACGCCTTATGTACGGCTTACGAGTCCGACTGCAGATTGTCGGAGCAACATGCTGGCTGGCTGGAATGCCAAAACGGGAGCCCCCACCACGCTTCCCCGCATGTTCTGCTGATGCTCTCGTGCCCGTTGCGCTGCGCTGCGGCCAGCGTGTAGGAAAATGTACGATACGACTGACTGGGGTGGGGAGTGGAGCACTGTAAATGTAGTGCAGGGCAGAGAGGCTGCCATGCGCTGGCTAATGCATTTCTCATGAAAGTCGTGTTTTCGCTTCAGATTTTCGCTGTGACGGCGAATTGGCGAGACTGCATCTTTGGTTTGGGAGAACTGCGTAGCGCACATGGCGAAAATGGCCCCGAAAGTTCCACATCATCTATATACCTGCTCCGGCGCACAGCTACGTGTATGCTACCCCTATCAGGTGCACTGACACTCATCACACATCTCAGATGTTCCGACAACTGGCGATACAAAAGAATACCAGAGCTTTTCAACCAACAACTTGAAGTAACTCAGCAAGTTCTCTCTTTCTCCAGCTCGTACGTTGTCGTGGGATGTCTGCGCGTCCGTGCCAAGGCAATTTTCTCCGCCTTGAGGGTAGAAAGGTTTAGATCGCAAATGTGCATCACCCATTCGTAGCAGTGGAAGCGACGGCGTAAATTCATGCACAGGCGCGCAAAAGACGTTTGTCATTCACACCATCTTGGCAAAAAGTCAATCGCGTCGCCGGATAGATGTCGGTCAGGGTCTGATGCCCCCGAGGCACATTTGCTCCAAGATCTGATGTCACGGACGCAACTTGAAGGTTTCCAAGCTCAGTCAACCGAGGAATAGTAGACAATGCATAAAAGCGCGTGCCCAAAGGGTTAGCGTGTAGTAGAGGTGCGGAGATTATCAATAGTCTCGGTGACATATAAGGGTATCCTTCAGATCGATCTAGCATCACTGAAACCGAGCGGGGATTCTTGGCAATGCCAACCAGGCTGGATAATCTCTACGCAGAGATTTTTGTCTTGAGTGGCCACGATTTGATTTTCTGTCCTAACTAAGACCTATTAACTCACAACAAACAACCGCGACACTCTGATGACATGTAATCTATATATGACAAACGACATGGCTTTGCCAGCAACAGCAGGCTTGCAAGCCAAAGCTTGTGAGACTGACGCCAACTATATTCAGGCTTAGCTGACCCAACTCTCGATGATGAGAGCCGTCTGCCATCTGTGCAGCGATCATCGCACGACCCCTCCCAGAAGGTCCACTCCGGTATACTGAGTGTTTGCTGCATCGCGACAGCTCAGAGGCAAAAGATCATGGCCTGTCGCCCAATTTTCAGCGATACCAACAGAATTGACGGTGCTGAACCAGGAGCTCAAAAATCCGCCAATCCGGTCCGCCACCGAGCGACATTCATCAGCTGGGCAAGCATTGAGAAGACTTTGGCAGAAAAGTCAGCAGATGCGGCGACAATTTTGGCTTTCTTCCTGGACATCTTGCGGGCCAGTCGTATGATGACGCACCCCGCAAGCGTCATTGTCTCCCCAACATGTATTCATGTCATCGAACATCCGCCGGCGGCCAGACGAACATGGTGGGGGAATCATTCGCACTCTCGTCGGACAGATGATGCCTCGTCAGCCGGCGCCGTGTCTGCCGCTGAGGAAATCGTCATTCACGAAACAGTCGCCTTTCAGAACGGACCAATCTCAACCTGAACAGACCATAGCGAGGGAAGGGGAGAGTGAAAGGGTGATTGTCATCATCGTGGAGAAACGGTCACGCTCTGACGCACCTATGACGATAATCGTATACTCGCCGCCCTCGGACAGTCTCGCTTGCATAGAGACGAAGCGGTGGGAGTGCGAAGCCGGTGATTATCACCAGGTTGCTTGGCTAGCTCGGCGATTATACGAACAGTGTGCTCTGGGACTCGATGGCATGTACAGTGCGGTCCTTTCCCGGCTTCATTTGTTTCACGCGATGGCCTATGCTCGACGACACGGATGGTTAGGGTGGCTCGCAGATCCGCAGAAAAACACCAAGAACTCCCATGACATGTGCCTGTAAGGCGAAAGGGGTGGAGGGGGGGGATATGGAACGGCACAGGGACCGAAATATTGTTCGTATTGATCTCGCATCCACGGGACGGCGCTGTCCTGCAGTGACAAAACTTGGAAAGTAAAAAAAGGAAAAAAAGACCAATGCCAAAAAGCATGGCGACACTAGCATAGCACGCTATCCAAAAAGACATAGGAAAGGGCAGACTGCAGGCTAAAACTCATCAAAACCAGACCGCTCGTGGACAGGCCTGAACAGGGCTTGCTTCCTGGCGAGCAAAGCACCGTCTGCGCGCCCGTGCAGCAGTCGCCTCGAGAGACCTGGGCCGGAATAACCGGCAACCTCCTTCTTCTACCCACCGAATGCTCGAACGCCCTTGTAGTACAAATTGGCGGCATTTTCGCAGCTCAGAGGCAGAATCTCCTTGTTGTTGTTGATCTTCTTCACCAGCCACCCCAAAGCGGTCTTGCTCCACGCGGCGCTGAGGAGCCCACCAAGCTTATCTGCCGCAGTGCGGTCTCCCGGAGCCGGGCAAGCGTTGAGAAGACTTGAGCAGAAGGAGATGTCAGCTACTGCAACAAAAATCTGCACCGTCTGTTCCGCTCTCTTTTCTTGTTGTCGTCTGCCTTTGGGTTGAGGGGGGAAAAAAAAGAAGGGGGGAAGAAAGGGGAGTGAGGACTTCGCTGCTTACTCGTCATGGAAAATCTTGTCGACTTGGGCTCGCCAGCTGTTCTTGAACTTGTCCTTGTTCAGTTGTTCGAGGTTTCCGTAGCAAAAGTCATGGCGGATGCAGGGAGGGCCAAAGTCGTTGCCAAGGGGCGCATCTGGCACTTTGGAGCACTTGTTCGTGGTCCAGTCGAGACAGGTATATCTCACGTCTGCGTTGGGCTTGCTCAGATGAGCGCTTCGTAGCTTGAGGAACGCCTGGAGGTCTGTCTCGAAGCAGTTCTTCATCACCGTGTCCATCTTGGTCTTTTCACAGGCCGAGTCGGCGGCCATGGCGCTGCCAAGAGCTAGGGAAAACGCGCTAATCATGGAGAACCGCATATTGGTAGAGTATAGAGGAGCACTTGAATATGAGGATGTGGCGTTATTATGTTTGGAGGAGATGTCGATGTTGATGTATTGGCAAGTGCGCATGGTCAACCGTTATACTTCAGCGGATGTCGGCAACATTTATAGATGTCATTGTGCTGTGGCTATCCGCGCTTTCCCTATCGCAGACATATAAGCATCTCACTCAGTCGGATCAGACGAGCTCACCTATTTCACGACGATGCATGATGACCTTGCCAGCGAGTCATTGTTTTGCGCTTTCTTTCCGGAGGAGCGTCGCGCCTTGTAAGCCATGGTGATGCAATGGCATCTGATAAGTTGATGATGCTTCGCGCTGCCAGTCTGCGATAAGAACTAGTTTCCGTCGGCTGCGGCGGTTGCTGGGGACCTCTGCATAATTTGCACTTTATACTGGTTCGCAATGCCGGCCGGCGTCTCATTGCGGCCACCGCCCATTTTATTTTCGTCTACCAGCATCATTTTCTCAACGGCTAGGATTCTGAATCATTCGCCTGAGCAGTCCGGGGTTCTCGGGTACGATATGGAAAAGGCAGTCTTGAATTCTTGCAGACTTGGCTGTCCCATGTTATGGCACTCGCTTGCGGCCGTGTGGCTTGTACACTCCTTCTCCCCCTTTCCCCAGCGCAACACACCAGAGATATGACCATTTTGCCAATATTATCAAAGACCACGGACATTTACAGCATCCGGAAAGGTCAGGAACTCGCTTTTCTGAAGCATGAGTTGACATGTCCCAAATATTATTCGGCGCCAGGCATCATTGTCCCGGTTAGGAGCTATGGTCTCACAAGTTTGGTGAGTGTGTGCCCTCATCTCTGAGCATAGTCTTTATGCAAAGTATATCTGTACGCGCCTGTTCAATCACCAAGACTTGCCGGAGGACCGGGCATATCACGGGCGAATCAAAGCGACACCATGGGCCGGCCGTTCTACATCTGCGCCGACTTCGCCCACACATGTTTCCCCATCCGGTAAGCAACTACCCCAGACGTGGGGATAGCTTTAAAAACGTCGTCCGGGCTAGGCAGATCCAGTGGGGCAGTATCTCTACCGAGTGCGTGGTGGAGGTGCGCGCGGCACAAAGCCTGGCCACGCGCTTGCGTTTCGGTACCTGTCTGGGAGCAGGCGATGAAGTAGCGTGCTCGAGTAATGTCAAAATCTGCATGACGGGGGGATAAGCTGGCTTTAAAATACACTCAATAACGTGAAACTTGCCCTTGAGAGTCCATGCAGGAAGGGCAGACACAGGACTGGTTATCGATGTTTCTGATTGATGGACGAATAGTCCCGAGCAGGATGTCCAGTGTCCAGTGTTCAGCATGCTCGGGGCCGTCCCGATTCTTCACCAGTGCTTCGGTGATTACCTTGTTGTTGCAGTTGTTCTTCGTTGATCTATATGCGTAGGTGTGTGCCCGGGCTCACAGTGCTGTGCGGCCCGGCAGATAGCAACCAATCAGAGGCTGCACGTCAAGACTAGTTAGTCCCTTGTCGCGGCGCTCATCGCAACGCTTCCAGCTGCGTCGATGACGTCGTCCGATCTGACCAACGAAAAGGCGGCCCTGCCCACCCGCGTGTCTGAGCCCGAGGAAAATTCGGTGCGAGCCACGGTCGCTCATTGGCTTCACGGCTCAAAGGCTGCAGTGCAGTGACTGATGGACAAACCACAGGTCTCGCCCTGTACCGGGCTCGCGAGCTTGTCGTGTTTCTTCAGACCACTGTGCGAACCGACTCACCGGTCCCGCGACTGTCGACGGGAATATACCCACGGCAACGATTCAGGGGGCGATGTTTTACCCCCCCGGCGGCAGCGGCTATCAAAGGACCTCACGTCATCATGAGGGTCCGTCTGCGGCGCTTTCTCATCGCGATCCTGGGGCCCCGCGAGCAGGCCCGTTCTGGGGAACTATGGATTGTGGTGGATTGCTGCTCATAGCAGTTACCGACAGCACGGTCATAGCCGAACACGCCCCACGATGCTCCCACGGTATTTTTGGACCCGAAAAAAAAAAAAAAAACACCACCAGCCGCCCGGGTCTCGCGACGCATCCCAGCCGTCGTTGTACAATACGCAACTGTCCGTGAACGATTGTCAGTTCATCGAGGCTTGTCACATTTGCATTTCCATCCTCCCAGCTCTTCACATAGAACCGCTACCACCTGGATGGCAGTGCCTCGCCAAACTTCACGCATGTTGTACCCGTGTAGCTCCCACCCCTCCTCTCCATCAATTCAACGCATGCCATCGCGCAGCTGTTGATGATGGATGGGCATCAGCCCGACTGTCATGCTTTCATCAAACAGACCATGCGTCGTCGTCCCGTGCGCTCTCTGGCGCTGCGAACGTGAATATTCCCGAAACAAACACTCGTTACTTGGGACGGATCAGAATGGAAACGCCCGCGCCCAGCTGTGCCAGATTCATGCACAGCCATCGCCGGCACCATTTACGATGCATTTGCATGCTTGGGCTTTGGATCCGATGCCAACGGGTGCGATGGCGCCGATCCTGACCGATCTCATCAGCTCCCATCTGGTCTGTGACCCGACGGATAACCCAACCGTACTTGATCGTCCGACAGACGTGGCTCTAGGCACGAGGGCCGTCTTTGCCATGCAAGCATCGCTCCGCCTCCTGCATTCTTCCGATCAAGGACGGTGGTGGCGGCGCAAAGTCATCTCGATGGAAGCATGGGACTAAACAAGGCTCTTCTGGACCCAATGCATGACCAGATTGAACAATCTTCTAGATGCCATCACTCCCCATGCTTCTGAAACGAGAAGCTTGCCGCGGAGCAGATATCTAAACTGACTTGCTCTTGGGATCTTTTCTCAAAGTAAATAGCCCAGACGGTTTGAGAGGAGGCTGCTCATCACAAAGCCTTTACAAAAGATAGAAAAGAAGAGAGATGACGGGAGCATTGATGCCGTCGAGAACATGGACATCCTGTCTTGTCGACGCGGCCACGTTTTCAACATCTTCACCCGAGCCCTCTGGATTTGCGGCCTCTATGCGCAGCCATGGATGGATGACCAGGGCGAATTCAGGGCTCATCATGGTGCCCGTCAGCCGAGGCACACAGGGTGGCCTCTGAGCGTTTGCAGCCATGCTGCGGTGGAGGCGTGGTGGAGGCCCACAGCTGCTGGCTGTGTGGTCCCAGCTACGGGGTGGCCTTGGCGCCCTTTCAGGCAGACGAGCCTTTGAGGCAGACATGTCTCCAGTGCTTTATCTCATCTCAGAGCAGTGCCAGTGCTGCCAGCGGATTTGCATCGTGTTGTCTTCGTGCCAGTGATCGTGACCGAGACGTAAAAGACGGTCACCCTTGGCAGGTACCAGGCTCAGGCTTGTCTCTTGTCCGATGATACTCTTGGCGGCGGCTGATAGGCGCACTGTGAACGCCTTGGCAACCGACGCCAGCCTGAGCCCGTTTTGGGTTCTGCGCCACGTCGGCGGGAAACTTTGCAAGCAAATCCCCGGTTCCTGAAGAAGAACGGGAAAAGAAAAGAAAACTTCAGCTCACGCCCAATGGCTCAGATAAACTCCTGGGCTAGCCCTACGCTTAGTATACAGACCCTCTGGTGACCGTTGACGCCAGGTCTATCGTACTGCTTCTGGAGGGAGAAACCCCGACAGGTCTTTGCCAACGGCTTCTACACCAAACATACTCGCGACGATTCGCGAGCGCAGCGACGACAGCCCGCCGCAGGCGACCCCCGGTAGGGCCGCCGGAGGCTCAATTGCATTCGTACCAAGCCCATCATTTCTTCAAGCTATAATCACACCATGTGTAGAATATTGTACCCGCCCGTTGACCAGTGCCCACAACCTCTTCAATCTACCGCGTGTGCGGCTGCGAGTCGGGAGAAGCTTTGGCTTTGCCCGCCAACAGCCCCTTCGCCGGCCCACACTCCAAAACCTTTCCGCGTTCCAACCGGAGACACCAGTCAGCATTCTCGACTGCCTCCAGTCGATGCGCAATCGTGATGACCGTGCTCTGCGACAGCTCGTCTCGCAGTATGCGCTGCACTTTGGCGGCCGTGTCGCGGTCTATCGACGCCGTGGCCTCGTCCAGGATGACCAGCCCGCTTCTGCGCAGGACCGCCCTCCCAATGCCAACGAGCTGGCGCTGTCCCTGACTGAGATTCTTGCCCCCCGCATCAATGGCAAAGTCGAGGTTCCATTCCGCCCCCAAAACACGATGGATTGCATTCTCACACTCTGCATCCGAAAACTTGCCCTCAGGATCGATATTATCGCGGAGAGTCCCTGGAAAGAGCGTCGGGTCCTGCTGAATGAAAGTGACCCGATTCCGGAGAGCATTGCGGTCGACGGCAGCGAGATCCATGGAGCCGATCTTAACGGTCCCTTCGGCTGCAGTCTGCGTCGCAAGGAGGGCGTTGGCGATTGTCGACTTTCCAGAGCCGGTCCTTCCGAGCACGGCACAAGAAGAGCCTCCTGGGATCTCAAATGTCACCTTTTCAAGAACGGCCGGGAGCTCATCAGCGTATTTGAATGACATGGACTCGAATTTGACATCGTCGCACGGCCGAGGCCAGTTCTCGGGCGGCTCGTCACCGCCACTCGGCTCCTCGGGTATTTTGTTGAGCATGTTGACACGCTCTAGTGAGACCGCATCCAGCTGCAGCTGGGCAAACTTTTCGCAAAGTTGCTGCACCGCCGACATTGCGATTGTTGTTTGTGTCAGGACAAAACCGACAGCACTTGCCGGTGTTCCACGCGAGATCATGAAGACGACGAGCGCGGTTCTTGCACACGCCGAGGAGACGCTTAGACGAAACTCGAGCCAGAAAGCCATGCCCCAGAAGAAATGATCCTGTTTCTGGAAATCGTCCACGGCTTCGAGATGCCGGTCCTGGAAGCGACTCTCCGCCCGAAGAGCGCGGATGGTCACCAACCCGTCCTGCATGACTCCAATGTTGGCAATGATGGGTGTCAGGTATCGCATTTCGAGACGACGTAGTGACCGCGATACCGGTACGTAGATTCTGAAGAAGTAAATAAAAAGGATCGACACCGCGCCTAGAATGAGCAGGAGCAAGGGCTGATGAATGGCAATAGCAACGAGACTCAGGGTGAGGGCAATCGAGTTGAGGATGAATCCCTCCAATGGCGCCAGAATGCCTCCATCGACCATGCCCATGTCTGAAATGAGCCTGTTTTTGAGCTGCCCAGTCGGTGTCGTGTCATGATATCGAAACGTGGCCCTGCTCACCCGTTCGACAGCGATTTGGAAAAGACCCTGGGCCGCGTCGACGGAGATTTTGGCCAACAGGAGCTGCGCAATTGCATGTGCCATGATTTGTCCGGCTGATAGCCCAGCCAGTACGGCCAGCCAAACTCGAGCATGACGCAACGGATCGGGAAGTCCCCAGTATCCTCGATCACTGCCCATTGGCATGCGGGCTGTCTCGTTGCCCCAAGCCTCAAATAACTGAGTCCGTGAAATGTCGCAATATCGGGACAAGCTGTAAACCAGGGCGAGAAGACCCCACGTCCACCAGCCGCCGGCCCTCATGTAGTTCAGGTACACCGTGAGAGGAACACTGCCGACCTCGGAGGGTTCCTCGGGCGCCTCACGCAATTCGATTAGTTCATCGTAATCGCGCGATTCCTGGTTTACCATCTCATCCTCGACTGATCCACCCTGTGATTGAGCATGGTAAGGATGTACCAATTCGTCCTGTACTTGCTTTTTAGATAGGACTCGCGCAGCACCGTCGTCCATTTCGACGACCTGATCCGCGATCCGAAGAACCAGATCATCCCGATGAGTGACCATGACGATGGTTCGCCCCTTGGCGAGCGGACCTTGCAGAAGTCGGCGGACTATCGTGCTTGCCGTATCGTGATCCAATGACGCCAGAGGGTCGTCCAGCAGCAAAATGCGACAATTACTGTAAACAGCCCTGGCCAAGGCGACTCTGGATTTTTGGCCACCAGACAAACCCACACCGCCCTCTTCTAGTTTCGTCTGGTCTCCATTCTCAAAGGTCGCGAGATCAGGGCCGAGAGCACAGGCATGAAGTACCTGTCGATACCTGACCGAATCGAATGGGTGATTAAAGACAATGTTCTCGCGTATGGTCTTGTTTTGGAGCCAGGGAAGTTGTTGTGCATAGCCCACCGGCTCATTGGGACGAGCCAAATCACCTCCGTGAAGTTCCATCTCGTTCAGAGCAGCAAGCAGCAGGCTTGACTTGCCCGAACCAACTTTGCCGCGGATGATGGTGAGACCCTCCACGAACTTGAGATTGATTTGCAGTAGAACCAGGTGATTGGTGGAAGGCCATGCGAAAGAAGCTTCTCTGAACTCGATGTCGGTCGTCGTCGTACTTCGAAGAGAATGTTCATCGCGATCGGGCTCGCCCATGTATTTATTCACGCGCTCGACTGGTATGACTGCCTTCCAGTAAGCCGCGATGAGGTTGAAAGCTTCCTGGACGCTGTTCTCTAGCTGACCAAACAACTGAAGGGACGGCCAAATCACATCGTTGGGAAGCCCTTGTTTCAGGATTAATGTATAGAGACAGATGGCGGCCAGAGGATACGTAGCCCCGCCTGCTACGTTGCTCGTAGAAATAACAGCCGTGATGCGTGCGATCTGGAGCCGTTTGAGCATCTCAAGGGCTCGAACTTTAAGAATTCTTGCACTCCAGGATGAAGTCCATCCATTGAGTTTGAGCGGACGGCTGGCCTCGACAAAATGCGCCACAGCTTGGGCCCGCTTGTCCGAATGAGAAGTTCTTGCCCTTTCCAGCCTGATCAGCACGCGAACCAGCAGGGAATTAGCTGTCATGAACAGGGCCATGAGTCCAAAGCCGACGCAGGACGGCCAGCCCATAATATCAATGAGGTAGTAGATCGTGACGCCGACTTGGATCGGCTGCGCCACAAGTTTTGGAAATTCCCAGAAGCGTTGGGAGATCTCGTATGTGTCTCCTCTGATGAGGTTGAGAACTTTTGCATTTGACGCAAGAGTAGCTTGCATATTTGGGCGCCTTTTGCGCCTCCGTGTGCCACAGCATCGGCTCCACCACCTCGTACCACGAAGTTCAGGCTGTGCCGCCTCTTCATTGGTGTTGTGCTGCTCGGGTCCCTTCTCCGTTGCATCCGATCCTGGAACGGCCCTGGTCAAAAGCTTGCCAAATAAGGCAATGAAAGTCTCGCCCCTGGACCGCTCGTATCCTTTGCGAGAGTACCATGACGACGTCGTCTTGGAAATTTGTCGCACAAAGTCGATGCATAACATGACGACGCACCAGAACAAGGCCTCGTCAACACGACCACCATCGAGAGCCTGGTATAGTCTGCTGGTCAGACGAATGTTCGATATTCCGCTTAATCTTTCCACAATAGCCAGAATAGTGGCTATGAACAAATCTAAACCATTTGCCTCAATGAGACAAGGAAGCAGCTTTCCTTGTAGATCGCGAAAGGCCAAATATAGACGTGTGTGCTGAAAGTCTAAGGGGAGCTGCCAAACATCCTCGTCGCCGATTTCTCTCTTGCGGCAGACTTTGGCCAGAGGATATACCCAGCTCATGGTCCAGAATTGAAAGAGTGTCAGGCCATCTTCTGGACTTCGGACATGATGAGAGGGCGACGTTTTCGTACTGGCGATGTCTTCGGTGCCCCAAGCCGGATCTCGCAGTGGCATGTTTGCGATGACGGCAATTCCGATGATAGATAGCGTAGTTCGTGCCAGGCGAAAGGAGTCGACTGCACGGAAATCGTGACTCAAGAACTGCGCCGAGTACATCCCTAGACCGGCGAAAAATATGGAGGAATATTGAACGAGAAGCAATCTTGGCGTGCAGACCGGTCGGTCCAGAGCCGTAACGAGCGTCAAAGAGAGCCAAGTGATCGTGTCCGCAATTGTCCGTAACTCACGCGGATCGAGACAGATGGGAATAATTGATAGGATCAGGCCTGCAAGGGCAAGGAAACCGAGAGCCAGGGTCCAAGCCGTCCATCCCTTTCGCTTTACCAACACGGGACCTTTGTCGTCTGCGAAAGGCTGCAGCCATCTTGGGAAAATGGTCCGGGCTCGGTCTCGGACAGTGCAAGTTGCAAATGCAGCGGTGGAAACAGACGCCAACACATATAGTATGACAGACTCGACGTTGGTCAAGCGTACATTTGGTGCAAAGATGACACGCTCGATCACTATTTGACCGCTTTCATAAGTGAACGTACTGGCGAAGAGACGCTCTGAGACGTCAATGGATGCTGATGCTGTCATCCCGAGCTGCGGCGCGTCAGTCATAGATTGAAGGGTAGACATTGGCTCGCGCAACGAAACTGAAGAGCCAGCAGAGACGCGAAGGAGTCAATCAGACTCGTAAGAGACAATGAAGGCTGTGAAGTGGAACGAAAGTGCCAAATGATCTCTCAATATAAGGTTTCCAAGCAAATGTCTGCGCCCGCGCGTACAAACGAAACTGCCATCGAAGTCATTGTGCAACTAGTCTTTTCGCCTATACTGCACTCAACTCGAGTCTTCTCGCTCAGGAGACCGCGAGGCAGCCACAAGATGTCTGTCGCACAAGATGACTTACGATCCCGACGCGAAAGTGGCTTTCTTAGCCGCCCACGCAATTGCTCGAGGTCCTGTCGTATTCAAAGTTTGCCCGTCTCCAAAAAAGGGCGCCTGTGCCAGAAAGTACCACTTAGCTTCCACACCTTATCTGCTCATGAAGACCGCCCCGCTCGAAGTGGACCCGACGTGGGCTTCATTACGTTGAGGGAAGTCGTGGACGAGCGTCGAAGCTTGACGCTTAATTGGGATTGTGCATGTTTGCCTGGAATCACACTGTGTGTCTGCGAGCACGCGTGGAGGGAGTTGTCAAGTATAATATAGCTGGCAACGTTACACTCTGGCTGTATCTAGATGTTCAATGAACTTTGCCACTTTCTACTGCACACTGTGTATATGCCTACCTAACCTTTCGCTGCCCTGCCAATAAGAAAAAAAAAAGGGCACTCTGACCAAAGCCGCAGCTGCGAAACATCCTCTTCACAATGGCTGGAACCATCACAAAGCACCCAAGGTCCTGTCTGAATTCGAACGCTGTGGTCGTATCACTTGTGGCCAAGTCGGTGACAAGCTCATGGCGCATCATCATTCATAGTATGGGGCGGGACACCATCATCAGGCAGGCGCGGCATGTGCCCATTGCAGCGCCAGACAGGGATAGAAGACGTGTGCCGGGACATCGATGGCACCGAGGTCATAACTCACCAAGCCTATCAGTCTTCCTCGGGCTCAGGATCGCAAGACGTCGCATCACCTTTGTATGCACTGGGCCCTGAACATTCAAGACTGCACTGCACGCAAGGAGTCAGTCGCAGCAGCATCCGGCCTATGCCTACAAACCTCCCACAATCTAGGCAGCTCGCGGCTGTTGATGAGCAGAATGCAGCATTGTCTTTTGAAGGACTTGATGCAGGAAAGTCTGAAAACACAAGAGACACAGGAAATGTTCTCACTGGTCCGCCCGATGCCGCGATGATTGTATCATGTGGGATCGGTCTTTTTCGCCATCAACGTCTGGTAATTGGCGTCAAAAACTGACCGACATGTGAATGAGTATTGCTACGTGCCCAATTCGACGGGTATGGCGCCTGCGACCATTGCGCCAAGAGGTCTTCCAACAACCACGGAGGCTCTATAAACTAGTCATATTTCTTTGCGTGTCAGGTGGTATGTACAAGATGCTGCAAGGTAGCGAGAGTCCCAAGGTCAGTATATACAATCATCACGAAGCCAGTCACCACTCAGTGAACGGGCACGCGACGTTCAGCGGTCCATATTGAACATGAGCCCATCGAAGAAATCCTCATTCTCGGCAGAGTCTTTCTGGTAATCCTCCTCTGTCTTTCGTATTTGAGCCACGAACGTCATCATCCGCGGCGTGTTCAGGCGCGCACCCTCGTTCTGCATGACAAACAAAACATCCTCTCTGGGCTTGTCGTTCAGGAGCAGCTGCCGATTCAGTTCGATTCTGCGTCTCTCTTGATCATCGGGCGGCTCCAGCACTCGGTGCACCAAGTCTGGGTACCCCGTGAGCCACTCCTTGATTCCGGGCACATTCAAAAGGCCGGCCTTTGGGCCGACGAACCGCCTAGCAGCCCAGTCCTTCTTAAGTTGGGCGAATCGCTGACCGAACTTGATTGCCGTGAGGACGTCGAATCGAAGCGTGTCCTCTGGACTGAGGGTCTTGCCCCCGACGGTCATGGTCCTGGATGTCATTTGCTGGTCGGTAAGTCGACGCCTCAACACCATCGATACGGCAAATGCACGATCCTGAAAAACCACCCTGATGTCATCAGCAGACACGTCCGCCTCCGCGAGGTCTCTGAGGTAGTCCTCTGGCGAGATGACGTTCTCGGCGAGGGCCGAGAAGTCACCCGATTGCCCAAATACGTAGGCGACTTCATAAGCGTTCGGGAGCCATAGCTTCTCGCGATTCAAGTGCGCCCGGAGCCGTCGCAAAGCTCCGCCCTTTGCCAGACCTTGGCTATTGGGAGGGACCTTGGGCGCGGGAGCAGGAGACAACCCAAATCCCTCGTTCTTTTCAGCGTTCTCAATGGCCACTTTGGATGCCACAGTGTCGACAAAATAGCGGGCGAACTGTTCTCCAAGTTTTGGGATACTTAGTTCCATCGCATTGTCCTCAGCATGGGGCTCATTGATTGCATCGCCGATGAACCGCTCGTTGAAGGTATCATTCGTCAGTCGAATGGGCACATCGATAAGGGTTCTGCGCTGAGTCGTTACAATGTGAGCGTCCATAGAAGCGCGAATGTCTGCAATGGCCTCCTCGAGCGCATCCCGTTCTTCCTGGGGGACATTGCTCCCAGAACCCGAGTTTGCTCCGGATGCCACGTCCCACATTGCTGTCAATAGTCCGATCTGCTGTGCGCCCTCCGAGAGCCCATTGAGCGTCTCCATGGCGGTCACATCTTGCAATCGCTCCCGAGTGCTGTTTGCGAGCTTTGCAAAGACGTGTTGATCGAGGATGGCCTCCCAGCCTTTTGCGCGCGCGATTTCCGCCTCTCCAATGGAGATGATCTTTTCGGGCTCGCGCGGCACGAACACGCTGAGTTCCAGGCGGAAGATACTGACAGCGATAGCCAGCGGTGCCAGGGGCGTGAGCAACAGGACGTCCGTCATGAGACAGAGACTAGCGTCGACAGCGTCTATTTGTCCGCGGTCGGCATCAGCGGCGAGGCGCGTGGCGCAGCCTACGAAAGGAATCAAGGCCGTACTCGTAGCCACTCTGTCCAGTGTGGTTGAGTTGGTGCTGAAGACATCGTACATTTCCTTAGCCCAGAGACCGATACCGATTCCGCTTGCAGCTCCCGAGCCAACTTTGGAAAGCGCACTGCCGATTTTCTTGACCCGAAGTGACTTGACGCTGAGTGGTTCATATTTCAAGAGGCCACCGGCGTCGGAGTAAGTGAGTTTGGCGCGCGCCTTAGACAGCGAGGGCGACTTCCAACGGTCTTGAACCCATTTCTCCAAGCCTCGCTCACCGGAAAGCTTTGCGAATTCGGTGTCGGAAACTTCCTCTGCTGCCTTTGCCAATTTTGAAAGCTGCGCGGGAGTCATCGGTTTCGAATCGGTAAATAGCTTCTTCTTCAAGACATCGCAAAAGCCCCCGGAATTCCCGGCTCTTGCGTGCAATGAAGAGATCTGATTATCGTGATTACCATCAAAAGAGGGAGGGAACCTCTTCTCAAGATGATCGTTCCATGCGCTCGCCATCTCGTTCGCATCGGTCGTGCCGTTCCCCGCCATTGAGGCAGCAAAGTCAATCGACAAGTATCCGTCCAAAACCACAGATCTTCCTGAATCAGCCTCGAATGCTTTCCTGGCCGCTTCGAATCGATCTACAAGCTGTTTGCTTTTCTCCAAAGGAACCACTTGCTCTGTATTGAGATGCTCTAGCCAGAGAGCCCAGAGCTGCTCATTTGTTGTACTTACTTGAGGATTTTTCCTGATGGTCGCATCCAAGTCAATCCCCAAGTCGCGTCCTTCAACACATTCGATTGGTTCATCAAACGGCTGGAAGGTTTCTCGCACTGTTTCCATCCAAGCATCCTCTGCGTCGTCGAGCATAGCTTCCAGCACCGCATCGTGCCCTTCGGCCGTGGAGACATCCCACAGACTCTCAAGCTCCTCTGTAGACAACGGCTGATAGTTGAGTTTTAATGTTTCTTCAAAGTTCGGTCGCATGCCCCCTTTTTCTCGGACCATCGTGAGAGGCTGGCTGGATAGGTGACGTTGAGGATACTTTGCCTGGAAAACCTTCGGGAACTCTTGCTCAAACGTGTTGTACGAGGTTTCCACATGAGATTTGTACAGACGATTCAACGAGTCGAACGTCATTCTTTTCAGCTTTCGTAGCTCCATAGACGTGTCTTTGCCCAGGTGAGAGTCTTTGGTTGTCACGCCCATCTTGTCTTTGATGACGTTTCCCAGCTTCTCAAACAGAGAAGATTCGGAATCATGAGATACCGAATGGTTGTGAAGCCGATCAGATGAGAGAGGCCCGATATGGTCCAGTTCCAGATGGCCAATCGTTTTGACACTCTCATCAATGTTTGGCAAATCATCTGCCGAGACATGGAAAGGCGCTCTAGCATCTGGGTGCACAAAATCCAGAAACTCGTCCAGCGTTTTGGGCTCTGAGCTATGCGTTGACCAGCTGGGTACAATGGTTCGTCTTGAGTGAGCCGTCGTGGTAATATGATCCAATCGATATGCGAAGTAATAAAACAGGCGTTCGAGGGCGGCTATCTCCTGCACCTGAGAAGCCGAGGCTGCATTAATGGTCGCCACGAGGACGACCAAAGGCTGAACTAACAGCATCGCTGCGGCTGGGAGCGGCGACAACAACGGGGCAAGGAGAAGATGCGTTGAAGGACAACATGTGGCAGGTGAGAAATAGCGACGATCCGTCTACATGTATGCCGCCAGTCATGTTTACTAGTCCGTCCGCGCAGCATCTTCATCCAGTATCTAGTATCGAATAAAGTGTCATCTCATGACTGTGCTTGGCTTCCTGAGAGCCCCGACTCAAAGCCGAGAGCTAACAATGCCAAGCCGCACAACATGAAAGGAAAAGAAGAGGTCAATCTAATCCGACACATCTTCTTTGTGTACTGAAGCGAAGAGCATGAGATACTGGCGCGACTACGTAATGCCTGGTCCACAAATCATTGAAGAAATGAGCGCGTGGGCAATGATGACGAAAAGCCAAGAGGTAACTGCGGAGCCAAGGTGAAGAGGGCGTAGGCGGTTGAATGTCATTCCCGGCAACCGTCTTGTTGAGTAGGTGCGACAAAAATAAAATCGTTTATTGTGCGAATTGGCCATGCATGATGTTCCAGTCGTATAATTAGCACAGGTTGACCCGAGTGAGTGGTATGCTCCTCAGGCCTTTGTGGGATGTCAGCCCTGGGCTCACATCACGTTTCAGATTGATGTGACATCTTGGTGGAGGAGGATTTTGTGTGTCACCATGCTTGATAAGTTCCGCCAGCGCACATCTGCCAGGTGTCTTTGCCCTGTCTTGGCCGATTATGCGGCGTGTCATGAGCCCCGTCCCGATGGTGCATGTAGTCTCCGTCTAAAGACCGAAGTGGATGACGGGGAGGGGAATTCTCGTGGGCAGACAAGGACATTAGCCAACGTCGCCAATCTCTTGGAACAGACAGCACAACATTTCCGCATAAGGATGACGAGAGTCATGCTGCACCTCCGACGCTTGGACGAACGATTCGGAGAATGAGCTTGGACACGAGTCGCGCAGGTGGGACGAGGAAACGCAGATCAGTTTTTAGACACGCGTCGGCTTGGCCCTCGATTCCGGAACTGAGACGATGGTTAGGTGCAAATGAGAGAATGGAAAGAACCAGAGATCATCTGATCTGTAGGACGCACTCACTCGTAGGAGTTGATGCCATGTTGCACCTCCTGCCTCGACTCATCTTATGGCGTGCCGCGCAATGGAAAAGCGGCAGAGAGCCATGCTGTGCGGTGGCACCGCACGAGCTGTGTTGCAACCCAGCGCCGTGGCTTGCATATGTGCCTGCAGCGGGAACTCCGAGGTGCATGGCATTCGTGAATCGGAAATATGGCATGTGGGTGGATTTCCGAGACGATGCCCGCTGCTCGACCTGCCAATCGCGATCATCTCCACCCGTAATCCTGAATTTTACTGGTAGCTCGCAAGGTTCGCAACAATCCGTACCAAACAATTTTTCTACGGATTTGCGACCATGCCGAGTAAACACACCTTCGTTGTGCGCTGTTGTCGTCCTTTGGTTGCATGACCTCAAGCGAACGCGGCCTCAAACGGCCAGCGCTCGTCGCTGGAAGAACGTAATTTCTTCATGGAAGGAAATGGGTCCACTCGGGGCAAGCAAATTGCATGCACAACTAATCGACGATCGGCGAGTGACCCAAAGATGGAGTGACGATTTGTGCCAATGTCATGATTAGGTTAGCAGAGATCGTTATCATTTATCACTGTACAAAATTTTTGCATGACTGCGAAACGCTTTACAGAGCAAGAGGATTTTTCATCTTCATCTCTAAATTTCCGTGAACGCCTGTCGGTGATGTCACCCGTTGTAACGTACGATAATCCGCGTTAAATCGCTTTGCGAAACTCGTGCCATCGGAGGAACCGTCGTGCCAATCATGTCCAAATACTCGTCAACTTCTCACAAATTGTCTCTTATGCTATATTCGTTTCGATGACTGTTCCGAAATAACTGTGTCGCTCCCATTAGTTGCGCGCAGCGGCAGCTTCCACCTCGGCGACCTCTTTGATAGCTGTCGTCAGATTCTCGAATCCGTCCTTTGTCACATGGATGTTGTCCTCAATGCTGCAACAGTCAGCGTTCCGCGGCATCACCGGCGCATTGACAGCCCACTAACCGAATACCACCAACGTCCCAGTATTTATCGAGCACTTTGGAATTGATATACTTGCTATGCGCTGGGTCTTCGAGATATGGCTTGATTATAAAATCGCAGAAGTAGACCTGTTGAAATATGAGCATCTGTGGCTAGCGAAAAGTCATACTCAACGTACGCCTGGCTCGACGGTGACAACAGAGCCTGTAGGAACGGTGCCACGTAATCTGAGATAGCGAAATAATTTGTCGGGGTCGTTTGGATTTGGATTACCGCCTGTGTCATGGGTGTCCATGCCCAAATGATGACCAAGACCATGAGGGAAAAAAGCAGCGCTCGTCCTCGCGTCTAAAATCTCCTGAGCGTCACCTTTCAGGACTCCGAGAGCTACTAGGCCTTCAATGGCAATCTTATGGGCGTGCAGATGCAGCTCGTCCCATGAAACGCCGCCTTTGATACGTCCGGTACATTCTTTTTGCATGCGAAGCACAATGTCATATATATCCCGAGTTTCTTTGGTGAATTTGCCCGTCAGGGGAAAAGTTCGAGTCTATTAAACCATTAGTAAAAACTACCACGATGCACCGTGTGGCTAAACTTACAATATCGGAGGCATAGTTGTTCCATTCGCAACCCGCATCAATCAGTACGTTCAGTTTGCCGTTCAGAGAGGCATTGTTATCCACATAGTGCAGGGTCGCAGCAGCCCGTCCTGATGCAACAATAGGGTGATATGGCATCTCGGGCGCAGAATGTGAAACGCAACGTTCCAAAAATGTAGCATACAGTTCTTGCTCGGTGGCGGCGGTTTTGGCGCGATCAATCACCGCTTTGTGGGCGTGGCTGGCAATATGATTCGCTTTCTGGATCATGGCGACCTCGAATTCGTCCTTGACCACCCGAGATATTTCGACAGCAGTCTTGACGGTCTCAAAGTCTTTGTGTACGAATTCGAGGAAGGTGACATTGTCTGATACCTGGTTGGCAATTGCGAAAACAGTCGAGTTTGCATCTTCCTTGGCCAGGTGGGTGAGCGCAGCATTGACCTCGTTCGTGAACTTGACTTCGTCGACGTCATACAGCTTCAAAGCCTCAGTCACGCTGAGCGGGAGACCGGACCAAACGACTTCGTCGGGATCGATCGGGGGGATAAAGAGTGTCGACCTGGCAGATCGGATGTCGTAGGCAAAGCAGCAGTCAGGGAGGTTGCAACCGGTAAGATAATAGAAGTATCGTCGCTGCCTGCCGACAAGATGTCAATAGCCGTTGAAGGGTGATCTCATCAAAGATAAAGATCGCCTACGAACCTAAAGGGCTCAGGCGAATCATTGTCCTCTTGCATCTTGGTCATACGGGCTTCCAGATAGATGACGCCGTTGGCACCAGGCTTTGACTTGCGAATTTGTTCGACTACACGCCGAGCATGGGCCTTGGCTGGATATTTGCCCTTGAGGACAGCTTCGAAATCTCTAGCCATGTTGTTCAACGCCGCCCGCAAAATCATGGGCGACGGCGGGGTCGTGTAAGGGCAAAGTCGGGAAGGAAGTGGTTCAAAGCCACAATCAAGGCGAAGAGTGCTTGCGTGGCTCGTGAGCGGCGGAGGGGCAAAGAGATGTAGAAGCAGGAAAATGAAAAACAGAGCCGGCTACATTGAGGGAAGCTGCAGGTGGCGGCCACAGTATTATCGGCGAGGACGAGCAGTTGGTGGGATGGTAGAAGGACGACTTCGATGGTGGGGCGAGCAAGGGAAGAGATACTGCACCTGTTTTATAACAAGCTAGTGGTTGATGGTGGTGGTGATGTATCGTTGCATGTCAAACCGGCCGATGACGGAGCGTCACGACTTGTGGGTACCAGTGTAGCAATCGAGAAATAAGAATGCCGTAGCGACGCAGCACGAACTGCAGCTCTCGGCCGGGTTGACGCTGGACGTTGCATTCCCGGGCGACTAGCCGTGTGCAGGTGGACTAAATTCTCAGCAGCAGGGCCGTTACCATCCCATCTCTGCTGGTCCCCAATCGTGGGGGCTTCACGAGCCGCTTTAATGACTGGTGAAGGAAAAGTAAGTGAGTCGATTTCTGCTGTTTTCTTGACGCGGGGTCCCAGCCATATTTCCCCATCAAGCTTTGCCCGACTCTCGCCGCCTGATCTCCCCTCATTGATCCTTTTTTTTTTTTACGCGTCCTGTTTTCGAGCTCAGCCGCTCGCGGTCTCAAAGGGGCAAGAGGGGGGAAAACCGTGCCCACTCCGACCAGGATCATCAGCAGGCAGGCTAGACATCGCCAAGCTTTTCGGTGCCAACATTGCCCACAACCCCCATTCTCCAAACGGCCGGGACGCACGGCCGTCCAAACTCTTCCCTCCATCCTAAACGCACCTGGGTTCATCCCTGCCCCTCGGCCAACTTCGGCCCAACAATCATCGCGGACGCTCCTTCTCTTTACGCGGATACGCTGCCACAGCCGCCTATGGAGACGCTGATTTCCACTGCCACTTTTCCCCTCCCCCAACTGCCATCATCCGACGGCACCAACGGGCGTTTCCTAGGGACCCGGACCCCTTTCCTGGCGTCATGTTTCCTCGTGGTGTAACGCCCTCCTGCGTCAAACTGACAATGCGAAAGTTGATTGGCTGGCGATTGACCCGGAAGAGGAATTAAGTTGGAAGCTACGAGCCGAACGAATGCAGACGGTGCATCGTCATCTGCACCGATAGTGTACTGGACCGGCAGTTTTTCTTTCAGCGAGGTCATGTCGGGAACAATCCTCGAACCTGATTTGCGTCCACTTCCCTCCGCTATACGAGAAGGCCTTATTGATGGCCTGCCCCAGTTGAGCCATGGTCACCGGGCATCGTTCTAAATTATACCGCGGCGATTCCAAGCATGATCGCACCTCCGACACGCGAAGCTAGCAGAATCTTGAGCTGCCTCAGCCTGGAGATACGGTTCAATTCAGCGTCATCGTCAATGACGCATCCGCATATCTCTGGATAGGCCTTCCGCAGAGATTCAGAAATTTGCATCTTTTGTGGCCAACGACCTACCTTGCCAATGGAAAAGTCCGCGTCATATTAATCTCAAACGCATCGCCCGCACCTCGAAGGCCAGATAGTTGCGGATGTGCCTGATATAGGAGCTTCGCGTCGCGTGTGGCGCTTTGCAATTTCCCATCGAGCTTAAGTAATGAAGATCTGATTTACGGCATCGGGTTGCGACGCTGCCCGCTGTCACGCAGATTGGCTCAGTGGAAAAGGCAGGTGTACGTAGCGTTTGAGGCTGCACCAAGCAACCTCTGACTCTTCGCCTTGCTGGTAAAATGGCAAGGCCTCGGCATGTTTTGGCCAGCAAGAAGTTGACGAAAATTGCCGCACCATGATCCACGCCTCGAGGCCAAAGGCACGTTAAGATCCACATGTTGTCACGATCCTCAATCTACCAGTGACCGAGTCTAGGCAGCTGGACAAACAGATTAGCATAGCGACCTGGCGTTCTGGAGTAGAAGAGATCGTACGACAAACAGTGGACAAACCGCGCGGGGTTCCGAGTTTTGTGTTCCGAGTGACAAATGTCTGATCAATATCAGCTTCGTGACTCGGAATCGTCGTGGACCCAACAACATCAATCAAAGCAATGCTCACTGCCGAAAAGCATGATTGAGTTGACACAGAAGCAGCAACTTATCTTCGTCGTCGATATGGAACTTCTTGTACTCCTCTCACTGTCCCATGACCATTCGATCATGGGCAAGCTACGGGCAAATACTGGGAGTAACATGGCTCAGCAATAGTACTACGGGGTTACCCAGAGCTCAAATTTTCGCATGGCGCGGCGCGGACCAGATCGATATCGGCGTCGACGTCTTTATCACAGCGCAGTGGACCCACGCCGTACAGCGCTATGAGCGTTGCTCCGTTAATTGCGTTACTCGGCTATAAGATTACGCAACTAAGTATAATAAGCAGTAAGGGTAGGCTAGGGCATAAAAGCTAAGCTTTACTTATATTATTTAATTAATTAAATATAGTCTATTTTATTAAAAAAAGACTTCCTTATATATATATATTATAATAATTATAAGCCTAAAAGGTTACTATAGCCTATAATTTTTACTATATATAAAGCACTCCTTTTACTTTTCTAAAGCTATTTAAAATATAATATTATATTATAGCCCTTAAAGCTATACCTTTTAGTAAAATAACTAATATAAAGTTTATTAAGATAATTTTTTTACTATTTATAAAGATTAAGCTAAATAATTATATAGATTAA
>AZGY01000017.1:137253-198446 GCA_001636675.1 Moelleriella libera RCEF 2490
TAATATAATTATAATTATAAAGTAAATAAAAAAGTAAAGTAAAATGCTAATACTAAATACTAATTAATAAAGTAAAGCAAAGTAAGTATATTAATAATTATTATTAAGCTAATATTATTATTTTCTTAACCTTATTTAAAAGGATAATAGTCTTTATTATATTATTACTTTTTATAGTAAATAATACCCTTATAGTCTTACTTAAGGGTAAAGGGCTAAATATAAAGCTAGTTTTTTATATAAGCTTTAAAATTAAGTATAATACTTAATAGTATTAACTTTATATTTATATATTTATTAGCTTATTAAGCATTTAAACATAGAATTAAAAGCTTAACTTACCTTACTATTACTTTTATTAATAGCCCTAAGTACTTACTATATATAAGGCTATAAAATAGCTAGCTTAAGTATATAATTAGTATAAGTAGTAATAATTAAGCAAGGAAATAGCTTATATAAAGGTATATATATAGTTATTTTTTTAATATATAAAGTAATAATAAGAATTTTTACTAGAATTTTTATAATAATAATTAATTACTTTCCTAGCTATAAAGGTATATAAACATCCCTTATAAAGGTTATTATATTTAATACCTTAAGCTTTAGGTATAATAAACTATTAAGCTTATTAAAAGTATTTAAATAACTAAGGAAAAGCTTATAATAAATATAAAGCTTTTTTAGGGTTAATTTTATTAATATTAAGATTAATTTAGTGCCTTAGTCTAAAAAACATTATTTATAAGCGGTTAATAAAGGAGTCTTACTTTCCTTCTTATTAGCTATATAATTATTATTTATAAGCTTAAATAATATATTCTTATAATATATATTATTATATTCTTTAAACTTAAAATTAATAGCTTTTTATAAAAAGAAGTAAAATATAAATAAGTAAATATCCTTATAATTTAACTTATTATTAAAAAGCTTTAAAAGCTTTAACTTTAAGGGTTTATAAGGAGCTAATAAACCTTTATTTATTAGCTTAAAAAAAACATTTTACTATTTCTTAGCTACTTTTTAATGCTTTACTCTCTTTATTTAATTACTTATAATTATTAATTAAAATATTAAAGTAACTAATTTAAAGGGATTATAAAGGCTAATTAGCCACTATATTATTAATAAGTAATTAAATATTATAAGCTATACTTAAGCCCTTAATTAAGGGATATATTATAATATAATAAACTTATACTATATAATATTATAAGTATTACTTTATTAATTATATTACTTAGCTATAAGATTATATAATTAAGCATAATAAGTAGTAAAGGTAAGCTAAGGCATAAAAGCTAAGCTTTGCTTATATTATTTAATTAATCAGACATGGTCCGTTTTGTTAGAAAAAGACTTCCTCACGTGCATGTGCCGCGACAGTCTTTGGCTCCACTTTATGGCTTCTGATGGACCGCTCACTGTGAATGGAAACGGCCTCAGATCATCGGTAGCCCGTCGTGCACTGTGGCCCTTTCAATCAGGTCTCACCAAATCCTTGGATGCTACAAGCAGTTCAGCGGCTCAACAGACCCTCCTTGCCCTTCAACTCTATCCACAGTGCTCATGCGACCATCTTTCGCTTGAAGCAGGTTGTCTTTCGATCTCATCCGAGCCAGCGGTCAGGCTTAGGACCGTGAGACTTGAAGAAGCGTCAGTCTATGCACCCACTATCGTGAGCGGCATCTTAGGCAGCTACGCGGGCTTCTCTCAATACGGCAGGCTTTAAGCTCCTTGGAGAATATACGGAAGGTTTCGATAAGTCGGCGATTGCCTTTCCGAGTCAAATCCACGAGGTGGACAGGCCTGGCTTAACTATACGTAAGTGAAAATTAAAAGCAAGGAGACCAGCCCGGTTTCTTGCTCGCTCTTTCCCTGCCTTCGCATGAACCAGTGTGTCGTTTCAATGGATTAGCGCGCTGCGCCACGAAGCAGTGCTTGGCAGATGTGTTCAAAGCCAATGCTAGGAGACTATCACGACTTTCGAATCGAGAAATGTGACTTTGACTTTGATGCCGTGAGAGATCGTGATCAATCACACCTCAAAGATCCTATCCGAGAGCGAATTATTGGCGCCATTTGGCTTGGAACCCCGCCCTCAGTGTGTTTTCACAAAAGAAAGCACTCAGCAGAACAGAGTGCGCAAAAGAGGCGCTGAGAACGAACTGCGAATGCCAGGCTCGTTCCTGTCCTCGGGTTCTCGCTATGTCACAGATCCATGAGAGCCTAATTGACGCAACCGAGCTTTTTAGGAGTCGGCACGAGACAGAGCTTTGTACCATGTGCGCAAACGAATCCCAACAACCCCAAGGTATGTCCGCTCCTCATGAAAGCGAGTTGCTCTTTACAAGCAGATACCCCAACAGCCGGACGCCCAAATGATTCAGTATGCAGGAGCATCACAGTCTTCGGACTCAAAGCGACAGTCATGCCATAGGCACGGGCAATCCATCACAGCGCTCTGTCTTCCAGGTATTATCAATGAGGGTTGGCAATGAAGATTGACTGCTGTTCCAGGGCAATCGCCAAGCGACTCAAATCGAGTTGCGAAGACGTGACGCTCAAATTATGATACTAAGCGAGGAGCACCGTACGACTGTGCTGTCGGGGCGCTCCGCAAAATCCCCAGCTGAAACAGTGGATGAGTCGTCTGCTCCAGAAGTCACAGAAACGCAGAACGAGTTGCGTAAGTAGTCCACCCCGACGAGCCACTATGTGCTGCCTCTCTAATACAAGATCGATCGCGGGTCGCCTTACTATTCGGAAGACCCATTTCCAACATCTGCCTCCCCGATTTTCCTATCAAATGCGCCCCGTTATACTCCAATCCCAGGCCGTGCCTACAATGCTAGCAAGCCTATCCCTGATTGTGTGCTTAGGCGTGAGTGTCCACGTTCGGCAATTGTGTCACGAGTGCCTGTAAATGGGCCTACAATTATATTGTCCTGATCATTTCAAAACTTAGGCCGAAGAAATTTGGGCCTTCGCATGTGATCCATCGGTAGTCCCGATTACGGCACTATGGAGCATCGCCTCCAAGACGTCATGAGCCGTAACGGAGCGAAAAGGCCAGCAGAGGCCAACAATGCCACCTTTAATCTGCAGCAATCATCGTTCGGCGACTTGACACGAATCACCATACCTGATCAATGGCTCGACCGCGCTTCTCAAAGAGAGGGAAACGACAATCGCTCAAAGCAAATCTCGTCTTGCTGGCGGTTCAGGGCGCTGTTCGTATGAGCTCTTAGACACAAGCTCGCCATACAGCTCTCAGGCTACACTGATCGCACTCAAAAACATCCGCGAGCTTGTCCTGCTATGCGTACATGGGACGGAAGGTTTGCAGCAAACGTCGTTTTTGCCATCTCGTCTGATTGATTTGTGGCGCAGTATGGGCTGCGGCCTTCGCTCTTGTTACTGGATATGTGTGTCCGGTGCGCAGTGGCTCTAAGCCAGGCACCGTTTTTCACCTGGGAGCAATAATGTCGAGGCGATTGAAGACTCACGAAGCATCCGCATAGTGGAAAGCCTTACAAGGAATACTCGTTTTCGCAAAAGTAAAGACGAAATCAACGCAGCTCGTCAGCGAAGCGCTCTCAGATAGATCATGGTGCTTTCAAACTTCTGACTTTGCCCGTCAGCTCGGGTAGTCATTGCCGGACTCGTTCTTGACTCTGATCTGCGCAAGGATTGGATATAACATCATGCGGACGTCAATTTCAGAGATTCGGCTCACAGCCACCAAGTAGCGACAGGCTACCGGCGACCGGCGCCCAGGACAGGTCATGTCGGTCTGTTGTTACAGCCACGATCCTTCAAGTCCGATGACCGGATAGCTTCTGCCACTGAATATGCCTCTGAGCGTCATATCATCTTTTTGTCGCATTCCGAGACGTCGCACCTTTTATTGTCTTGAATATGTTATATCGCTCCGCGTGGTATCGTGTCAGATTGCACCTCGGAGATCGCGCGGACGTCTGCCCACGCGTAAGGATCAGAACATCTACTTCATTCCAAAGCCTGCCTCTGATAAGCAATCGGCTTATTATAGCATACTCAAGCACCACAAACTTGTTTTGACTGCCGGACTCACATGATAGCAGGCATCAACATTACGTTCATTTTGCGCATCGGCTTCGGCGAGGCATGTCGACAAGCACAGTAGAAGCCACGCTTTTAGTCGTGGGATCCGGCATACATGAGACTCGAGGCATGGTTGAGAAGACAGCCTGCTCGATATCGAGGGCATGGCTACGATCTCAAGTCTCCTCCTATCATGAAGCGCGAGGCGCTACCGGGCGATCGTTCCGATGGAGGCGATGGTTCAACATTTCATCAGGGGCAACGCGAGCCGAAGTGTGGTTTGATATAATGCGCTCGACCACAGAGTCTTATGGTCTGTTGCATAGCTTACGAAGCATGTACAGTAAGCTGTTCGTATGCGTTTCGCCCTTGAGATTTGCGGCCCGGAACCGCCCCGCCGCGACTCGATTGAGAGGGCTGGGCGCATGAGTCAGAATAGAGGATTTGGCCGCGGATTCAAATACAACTTCATTTGCAACGGAAAGCGAACGCCTTCGGTAAATTTATCGCACGATAGCACACCATCTAAGTGGACGAAAGAAACGGTCGTTAGGAACGCCAAGAGCGAAATTAAAATATCCCGCGCCAGACCAAGCCACACAAGACAGCAACAATTGACGCAACCAGGTTCGCGGAGCAGGCATTGTAGCAGATCTGGCCAATGGAAAACTCGAAACGTTTCCACGAGGCAGTCAGAACCCGCTCCTGATGATCGTGGTCAGCCGTTTTGGGCGAACAATGCTTGGCTGCTAGCCTGCATCAAATTTCACGATCTTGACCTGATCTCCTGGGGCGGGGAATAAGCTTTTCATACCCCTGCCTTTGCACATCGGCTCGTTCCGCAGTGTAAAGTGCAACTCGTTGATCAGTTCGCCAGCGCGCCCTACGCTGTATACGAGCCCAATCCAGGAAAAGTGGTCTCTCTCGGCCAGGAGGTCTAGGGCATCTCCAGATTGCGGGCACGCGATCTTTGAGGCTAGTCTTTTCGCTGCCAACGTCAATGCCTTGCGTTCCGCAAATATCTCTGCGAATCATGAGGTGACTCTAGTGTTTGCAAATTTGAGGTATGGATTGAAGAGCTGACACGCCACTCCATCGGCTTCTGCAATGGCCGACAAGTAAACGCACAACGTATCTAACAAAGCGCCGACTCGGACAGCAATGGGGGCATCTCTCGACAGTACGACAACGCCGGCCTCCTCCACCACTGTCAAAATGTCTGACTCGGCGGACACGTCGACTCATTTGAGGATGTAATCAGGGCCAAAAAGAGATACCAAGAGCACATTTCTGATGCGCTCCGCAGTGAACGGATAATACATATTTTATGAGTGGGTACTTTGATGCATCTGCAAATTATGTATTGTACGCATCCAACATTGACATCAAGAACCCCATCGGCGCGACTGCAGGGAATTTGTTTGAGAGCTGATCTGGCCCAGCGTGTGCTCTCCTGACGATGACACAGAAAGAGGCTGCTGAGCCTGCTCGTGCAATTGCGTCAAGCTGCCTTTTGAAGGGGCAGACGATTGCTCGGATAGTAGATCGTCATATGTAAATCAACAACGAGCGCTCTGGAGATCCCGAAGAAGACCCCGTATCCCTCATTTCCCCTGTGTGTTACAATGCTACGCACGATCGCCGCTCAGACGCTTCTCGTCGCCTTTTTTACGGCAACCTTTTTACGGAATGCAGGTGCACTTCCTGGAGCCTATTTGGTGGAAATGCAACATGGTCACGTACGTTAGTAATGGAAAAGGTTGACGCAGGAACTAATGATACTCAATTCTCAGGACCCGCATACGCTCATGCAGACCTTGGAAGGCCAAGCGACGACTCGCTTCTTTCTCAACTTCACGCTTTTCCAAGGTGTCTCCATACAATTGAGCAATTTGTCGCGTGCAGAGCAGCAGGCCGAAAGACTTTCCAGATTGCCAAGCGTCAAGGAGGTCTGGCCGACGAGTGTCCTCAATATTACAAAGGATAAAGTAAAGATTGTTCCGGAACATGAGAACAATGAAACCGTCCTTGCTCGGCGCTGGCCCTAGGACCGCCCATACGTACCGCATATCATGACCCAAGTCGACAGGCTCCGAGCGAAGGGTATTAGGGGCAAAGGCATCAAGATAGCAATCGTCGACAGCGGCATCGATTATAAGCATCCTCTTCTCGGGGGTTGCTTCGGCAAAGGATGCCTAGTCTCGTTCGGAGCTGACCTTGTAGGTGACTTTTACACAGGCCACAACACCCCTATACGTGACGATGATCCATTGGACTGCGATGGGCACGGGACACACGTTGCAGGCATAGTCGCGGCGCGGCGAAATCCCTTGGGCTTCACAGGAGCCGCACCAGACGTGAAACTTGGAGCGTACCGCATTTTGGGCTGCAAAGGATCCGTCAGCAACGACCTGATTGCAGCAGCATTCCTCGAAGCATTCGAAGCGGGTGCCAACATTATCACTATGTCGATATCCGGTCCAAAAGGCTGGAATAGCCGGTCGTTGTCCTCCATTGTGCGCCGAATCGTACGGCAAGGGGTGCCTTGTCTGCTGTCCGCGGGCAACGCAGGACCAGAAGGCCAGTTCTACGCAAGCGCCAGTGCCAATGGTCACCACGCCGCAGCCGTAGCCGCCTACGAAACAGTTGTCACTCCCGTACTGCAGACTCTGGCCACCTATTGGACCGAGAGCCGTCCTACATCGCCGCGGCAGCCTGGCTGCAGTGGTATCCTTGGGCATCTCCTTCGTTGCCCCAGGATACGATCCAAGCCACGGGTATTCACTTGCATTGTTGGAGTACCCAATGCATGGGGTGTCTCAATGCCACTTTTCGCGACAAGCTGGGACCCCGTCGTTGGCGACGATGCCTGCGAATCACTGCCGGACAGTACTCCTAACCTCAGGAACTTCATTGTCCTCGTGCGTAACGGAGGATGCATCCAATCACGAAAGGCCAAGAATATTGCGGCAAAGGGCGCGAAGTACATGATACTAGTCAGCGAGAAGGACGACGGCATCGAGTCACCTGATTCTACCGACTGCGGCGAGCATCTTAAAGCTGTCGCCATGGTAAACAGCACGATGGGACTGACCTGGATTAGGTCACTTGCTAGCGGTGCCAAGCTGTTTGTCCAAGTCAGTGATACTCGCCATGGCGGTAAAATAGTGAACAAGCAGAACAGTCCCATGGGGGGGGCCGTGAGTCGGGCGACGACCTGGGGCCCGACATTCGATATGGAATTCGAACCACAATTTGGTGCTCCCGGGCGCCAAATCCTGTCCACATATCCCGTTTCAAAGGGCGGCTTCGCCATTCTCTCGGGAGCATCCATGGCCTGTCCGCTCGTGGCAGCCATTTACGCCCTCATCTATGAAGCTCGTCGTGGCCGGGCTGATCCGTTCTTCATCAAGGATCTGGTGGCCAGCACAGCAAAGCCACAGCGACTAAACCTTGGACACGGTTTCCTAGACTACCTGGCGCCCGTGAGCAATCAAGGCAGCGGCATAGTACAGGCGTACGACGCGGCCTTTGCCACGTCGCTCGCCAGCCCATCCAGCCTCTCCTTCAACGACACCGACAATGCACCCAGCAACCTCAAATTCACTCTTTCTAACAAGAGCAAGATTGCCATCAAGTACACCCTCGGCAGTAGGCCGGCGGTGACCGTATATACCTTGGCAAAAGATTCAATATACCCTATGCGCAGCAACGATCTCGTGTCTGCGTATCCGACGCTGAGCTTCACGCGCAACGGTGTGCCGGTGAGGAGATTCACTCTTCAGCCCGGTGGGCGTGCCGTCATCGAGGTCAAGGCTCATCCACCCAGGTATCTCGACGCTAGGCGTCTTCCTCTCTGGTCAGGCTATCTTACCATCAACGGCACTAATGGCTCGGCCTTGTCTCTGGCCTACCAGGGTCTCATTGGCTCCCTCCGCAGCGCGGTCGTCCTCGCCCCCGACCAGGCGTGGATCTTCACCCCTCTCCTCGCAAATGCCTTCCGAAAAGAGCCTGACGACACCACCTTTTTGGTCCCGGCCCCGGGCACCAGCCAGCCTGAGGACATAAATCCGGCTGTGAATTTTAACCTTGCTCTCGGCAGCCCCCTGATCTGCGTGTATATTGTGCCAGTGGAAGGAGAGCAGGAGGCTGCACCCATTGGACAGCACGCGCTGTTTCCGCAAACGTGGGTCAGTCGCGGGAACACGTGGAAAGATTGGGATGGCAAGCTGAACACGGGAGCCTATGTGCCACCGGGCAGGTACATCATGGTCGTCAAGGCACTGAGGATCTATGGCGATCGAAGGAAAGAAGAAGACTGGGACACTGCTAAAACGCAGCCTTTCATCCTGCAGTACAAATAGTCTAGCACCTGTGAATCCCCCATAGTTTATCCTGCATTTGTCCCAACGAAATCTCTCACTCCGTAATATTATTCGAAGGTTCTCCCAAGACAAAGGAACGCATACCTGCCTGGGAATCTCCTTGTACTCTGGTAGAAAGCGTCACGAAATAGAATTATGAATCCATCTGATGGGAGGAGACGCGCAGAAGAAGACTGCCTTTGTGAAAACAGAAAAGGACTGTTCTTTCTGATACTACGAGAAGGCGTTGTCGAAAAAGACATTTTTCTTCTGATGCTATCCCTATTTAAACGGAAGGCCACAATGAAAGGGGGAGAAGGGGGAGAAGGGGGGGGGGCTCTTGACGAACAGCGGGCGGACGAATGAAAGACGCCTCAAACTCTGCCACACCTCGTCGTTGAAAGGGCCACCTACGTAGGAGGGAACGAAAAGGTGGCCGAGCAGACCCATTGAAGGATCAGAATCAGTGTCAATTTTTTGAATTTTTTTTTTTTCTCAGCAGGTTTCCAGCAAGACACGCAGCGCCGCCTGAAAACTGACATGTCAAAATTGCCTCGCAGGAGCCTTGCGCTGTTGTGAGAGTCTCGGCGCTCAAGGACGACGGATGCAAAAGGGCTTACTTCGTCGACGCATTGTATGGTGTGTGTGTGTGTGTGTGTCCGAGGATTCTCGGCGCGGCGCTGCCAGACGGCCCAGGCACGCACGCACGCACGCACGCTTCGTATTACAGTACAGGTTGCTCTCGATGCGTTCATGGCACACCGGGGCTCAGCCATCGCAGTCAAACCCTGCTCCATCGTTTCCCCCTCCCCACCCTCGGGATCTAGATGTAGCCGTGCAGTGCATGTAGCCTTCGATCTTGTACCGTAGCGATCGCCCCGGGAGAAGACTCCCTGGCACGCATCGCATCGTGGTCCCGGATACTACCGTCCCACGGTGCTGGCTCCCCCTGCTGAGACATGTGACAGGGAGGGGAGGGATGATGGGTGGTGGGCTCGCCTCTCCGATCCCACGGCCATGGTTCTGTTTCCTGTTTCCTTTTTTGTAAGCGAATGTGTGCGTGTGTGCAGAGGAGACGCGTCACATTCAGCAGTCATGAGCTCCTCAGCACATCATGCCAAAAGTTGCAGTGTGACGAGCGGAGAAGCGAGATTACTCCATTGGTCACAGACAAACGCGAGCCCTGTCACGCTGGCCTCACACAAAGTCCCCCAAAGCTATGCATGTCTCGATTCTGTCATTTGGTACCCGTCGCCATTGGACCATTCAGGAAGCGGAACGCAGAGCTGATCGGCGACTTGCATCCAGTCCGCTCATGGCCCAATACGGACTGCCAAAAAAAAAAAAAAAAAAAAAAAAAAAGGGGGGATTCTGTGTTATATGGTATCACCATTTTCCGTTCAACCCTGCACGGAGGGTGAGGAAGCGACACAGACGACCAGAAGCGGCAAGGCAGATGACAAGCTAGTACAAGGGAGATGACGGAGAAAAGAGGAAATAAGAACGGGAGGGCCTGGTGGTGCAGCTATGTGCTGGGTAGGTTGGTACGCCATCAAGGCCCGGCTCCGCGACACAAAGTGAGAAGAGCTGCTCGGCAGGACCTTGCCTTTTGCATTCATGTTTTTCCTTCAGCCGCACACACTCATCGCAACTCTGTACAACCCGGGCCGTGACCAGAATCTGCCACCGTCGCCATTGATTCATTGGTAAAGGCCGAATCGTGTCACACCCTGGCTTTGTACTTGACGTTGCCTCTTGCCCTCCATGTCACTCAAACGCTTCACTCGTGACGCGGATCGACGACCGATTCACTCATTCATTCATACCATCGTGTTTCCATTTGCTTGGCGGTCTGATTGTTCAGTTCGTTCCCGTTCTGACACGGAGTCACAGGTACTCTGTTCGCAGGCGTAAATGGGCATTTGTCCGATAGCAGTGAAACGGGTTCTAGCTATCCTCTTTTGGCAGTATAAAAGCCTGCAAATGGCTCCCGCCTCTGGAACCATGGAGAGAGAAAGAAGTCGAGAGAGAAAGGATGAGGACCAGCCTATTCTGCTTCCCAGATCCTCGGAAACTCGCGCCTGTTTGACCTCTCTCGACCTCTCGACACATCACGACCCCCTTCCGGAAATCGGTTCGACTTCGCCAGAAAACGTTCATGACCGAGTTCCACAGTCGTTTTCTCGCACAGACTATCAGGTCCATTCGGGATCAGATCGAAATACACCAAGTTCAGAGAGATTGCAGTACAGCAAAGTCGACGCTTCCCTTGGCGGGCGCTTCATCATGTCTCACTTGGACATTCAATTTGCCGTTGAGCCGCCCCGACAGCTTCAGGCCGGCAGCATCATGGAACCGCCCCCAGTCATCACGCTCCTGTGCGGTGACAACGGTCCCTGCCAGACTCTGATGGCCGTCGCCGTTTGCGAGGACGAAACAGGGCAGCAGGTGGACTCGATGCAAGAGGGGCCGTCTCACCAGGACGCCTACACACAATGGGCAGTCGGCTCCGTCACTCCGGGGCTCGTCAAAACGACGTCCATGCGGCAGGGGGCAGTAGGCTCCTTCAGTGGCCAATACGCCTACTTCTTCGCGTTTCCTCGCCTGTGCATCCGGCATGAGGGCAGATTCCAGCTGCGGGTCCAGATTTTTGAGATCTCCAGTGGCGGAGGCGACACGGTGGCAGAGTTGTGCACTCATCCTATTGACGTGTTCCATGACCCTGTGTATCAAAACGGACCGAGTATGTTTGACCCATCGTGCGTTGACTGAGAAATGAGGCACTGATGTGTTCCTGAACAGGCGAGAGCGAGGAATACGTGCTGGAGCTCGCCGCCGCAGCAGGCGCTCTGCGCTAGCGCTGCCACCCGGTTTGTGAGCAGAGAGGAAGAAGGGAGGGGGTAAAGCTGAGACGAAGCAACGAAGCGACGCTGATGAAATCGCGAATACGTAGTCGGAGGCTTTTAGTAGGGAACGGGGATGCATCTGGCTTCGACGAGGTTCAGTTGGAAGGACGTGACCTCGGGCGCCATCCAATGAGCAGATGCGCCATCGCGCATGGCAACGAAAAAGATAGACAACCGTGTCCGCAACAAGCTGATGGACAACATGAGCCGTCCGTATGTCCTTGAATAATGGAGATTCTCCGCCGGCTGACACGATTTCATCTTCATCGTAGCCACCAAGTAAGCGTTCCGATCATTACCAATCCCAGGACCTCTCGCAAGTGAAGGTCTGCCAGGCTCAGCCAATGGTCCCAATCGGAACATCGTCCCAGCTCCAACTCTTGTTCTGCATATCTGTCAAGCTCAGCGGCGAATTCGCTGCGGTGTCTGCCTCTGAATCGTTCTGTTGCTTGCCCTGGCCCGCATGGCTGCCTTTTCTCGAAAGTAGGTGGCAGGAACAGTGATTTCAGAAACCCTAGCTGTTCCCGATCCCGCGCCTCTCCGCTACAGTAGATGCGTTGAAATGCGTCGGCGTCGATCAACCTTTGTTTCAGGACGTGGGGGGATTCGCCAGCAAAGTAGTCAAAGACCTCGGCTTGGCCAAGCAGTTTCGTTCTTCGCGCCTCGTCAGCGAGCAGCCCGAGTGCTTGGAACAAATCTTGCCGAGTGCCGGAATGGCCATTTCGCAAAGTAGCGTCCTCGATTGCCGGGCGATATTTGAACAGGTGCGCAAGCGTAAATACCAGGACCTGATCTTCTGACATGGTGTAGTCTGGCAGAAGTCTTTGGAGCATGAGTCTTTCGTCGGGCCGTACCAGCCCCAATAACGCAAAGACTCTATCTCTCGGCTCTTTGCATTTCGCGTCACAGTGCTCTATCAGCAGATCGTATAGGGGCCGCGAGAAGTCAGGATGTTTACCATGCTGTCGATTCATGAGTAATGACAAGGCAGTGTATCGCTCTGACTCGGGGCTCCTTCTCCATTTCATGACGTCTTCGTCGTCAGGATCGATAGCTGTACCGGAGCACAACATGTCCCTGAACTCCCAAAAAGATCTATAGCTCAAGCCGCAATACAGCAGCACGCTCTGGGCCAGCATGAACTCCTGTATGACCCAGTAGCGGCTCCAGTATGGACGATTAGCGAGATCGTGGGCGTCTTGTTCCCAGTCCAAGGCTTGATCTTCTGTCGGGGGATACCTGATGGCTGATTTGCAGGGCCAGTCGGTCTGCTGAGCAGTCCGGGGGATTCCAAGCCAAACCGAGACATTTACTGCATTTTTGTACGTCTCTGCCATGAGGCTGACCTGGGCAGCGCGCTCCTCGTCGTCGGCTTGGTTGATACAAATTGCGTCAACCCAGAGAAACCTCCACTGCGCATCGTGTGGGAAGAAAGCACAAAGGGCATGCAGCAGCAAATACAAGTTCTGCCGGACCGCAAATAATTTGCCGTCCAAGCGTACAAACTCGGATGGCTCATCGTCTCCCCAGGTATAAGACACAGCAGTGTAAGGGTACCAATCCTCGCAATAGTGGCGCGGCACTTGCACGACTCGGAAAGAGGGGCGTCCGACGAACGGAGACGATGCGACTGGTGCGAGCAGTCGAAGTTCGCGCGCAGTGAGGCGGTTTCGGTAGCAGTATAGTGACTCTGTAGATGAACTCTCCATGTTGGCGGTAGCGATTGAGCCTGCCACACGCGCACAACAACTGCGGCAGAGGATGAAGCGAAGCGTCAGCCTGGACGCAGGACATGCCAGAGAGGCGTGCGCGAGGCTGCTGACATCGTCACGTGGGTGACTCCCGCCTTGTCTTGGTTCGCATAGCCGCTCGTCATCTTTTTGGGAGCCGGACCCTTTACTCTGGATTGGTTTGGTATCATGAGTAGGAAAAGTCATGAAGTGCAGTGCAGGCGCGCTGCAACTGTGCACCAGAGTAGAGGCGCCCAGCCAATCAGGTGGCGCCCAGCGGAGAACCCCGACCCATGAACCACTCACTGCACTGGACTCCCGAAACCTCCATGAGAGACAAAGCAGTCACGGCCAAACTCTCTTCTCCTCTCGCGTCCAAGTGCCAGAAAAGGTACGGTACAACTCGCCAATCAATATGGTCTACTACTTTACATCGACGGCTGTTGACCCGCCTGCGCACATATACGTCGGCAAGGACAAGTTTGAAAGTAAGTGCGCGCCACGCCATGCCCTTGAAACCACCTCTGGCTTGCTTCATTTTTTTCACACTCTTTGTCTCTGTCACAATGTCTGTCTCTGTCTCTTTCTCTGTATATGTCTTTATGATCTCATTTTCTATCTCCCTCTCTCTCTTTCTCTTTCTCTTTCTCCCTATCTATTTCTCTATATGTGTGAATGTGTTCGAGTCCTCCGCTAACTCATCTTCCTCCGCATTCAGATGAAGACCTCATAAAGTACGGCTGGGAAGAAGACGTCTGGGTAAATTTCCCCCACCTTTCATCACCTCATGTGTTCCCTCTTCTTTGTCATTCTCCTCTCTCAATCCCTCTTCGCTAGGCCTCTCGTCTGGCGTCTTCACACGTGCATTTACATTTGATGAAGTTCGTCTGATAAACCCCCTCCGCAGTTTCACGTCGACAAGTTGTCCAGCGCACACATATACCTGCGCATGTCGGTCTCGCAGACATGGGACGCTCTCCCACCGCCGCTGCTCATCGACCTTGCCCAACTCACCAAGGCAAATTCGATTGAGGGCAACAAAAAGGACAACATTACCATTATCTACACGCCCTGGGCGAACCTCAAGAAGGACGGCTCCATGGACGTCGGTCAGGTCTCCTTCAAGGACACCCGCAAAGTAAAGCGCGTCCTGGTGGCTGCCCGTGAGAATCCCATTGTCAACCGCCTCAACAAGACCAAGATCGAAAAGAAGCCCGACTTCAAGCAGGAGAAAGACGACCGGCTCAAGGAGCTCAGGCGCGCAGACCAGGCTATGCAGCTACAGAGAGTGAGTACACAACACCCCTGTCAAAAGCAATCGGAGAGAATTACCGGCACATCCCACACCATGAAGCGATTGAATATTTGCTGTTGTGGCTTCTTCGTGACTCCTCACTCCACATTCGCAGTTCGTGACCTTTTGATCACAGCTATGCACTCAATCTGCAAGTCTCTCGCTCTCTCACTCTTCATCTCTCCCTCTGTCTGTGTGTGCGTGGCCCTCTGTACCTTTTAAATCTTGTTTACATTTTTTCTTTGTTCATCTACCACTCTTTGCCTCACGTCTGTCTATCCGAAGCCCATTCCCCTGTCATCACATTTCGGTCACCCTTCCACCTCCAACTCTCTGACATATTCATTGCAAATCCTGCGCTTCGGCTCTTACTTTGACTACACAGTCCCCACTACACAGCCCATTAGACACCTTTGCACAGTTTGGGCTGCTGAGGACCCCTTCACTGATTCACCTCCGACGTTCTGTCCGTTCATTGACCTTTGCATACTCTGGATTCACACCCTTCTCCGTTCGTCTGCCTCTTCTACTCCCCACGTCTCACGTTCAACGCGCAGCCCATGCCCCTACCCCTTCGCTGTGGCGCTTTTGGAACTTTGCTCGATCTGTACCTTTCTCCTAACCTCTCATGTACTGCTGTCCATCTCCCCACTTCCGATCATCCGACTCCCCACCCAATTTCCTCGGAATTGCACCCCCAGATCCAGCGACTGACGGTGCCGTAGAGAAAAGAAGAGGCCAAACAAGCACAGGAGTGGAAAGACAAAAAGTGGCAAAAGGACCACGCGTACGATGATATGTTCACGGACGAAAACATGGCTTCTACGAGCAATCAGGATCGTGACGCTAATTGGGAAGATGACTTCATGTAGGAGGAAAAGAATCTTGACAATTACAAGCTACCAACATGCACGTCTGTTCTCTGCCGTGACTTGAGTATCAGTGGCCGTGCCTCATCAAAAGTCAAAAACTCGCTGTTCTGCTCTCCCTAGAGTATTCAATGTTAACTAGACTAAATCCATTCGCTGCGGATTAAGCCATCTCACATGCTAGCCCATCCCATGTCCCACGCTGTTGCCAATCGTTTAAAAAAAAACAAAATCCTCCATGAAGTTGCTTTGCAAGGTGTGGAATTGGCATCAATTGACTCCTATCCGTTTGGTCCGACCCACATTAAGATCCTCGAAGCGGCCGGCTAGGCCTCGCAATTCACGCGATGGCTCGATTCGCAGAGGGGTCGGGCATCCTTGAACACTCATGCCCCGACTGAACAGTGGTGGGGAGAAGTCACTGACGCCAGACTGTCTTCGCTCGGCTCTCGCTCTGCGATGGTCCTCATCCGTTTCTGGCATCTCCATATCGTTCGAAATGGGCCGGTCGGCCGATTGCGCTCCCGGCGACTCCGGTGGGTGCAGCCGGGACATTTCAGGCTGATCCTCACCTTGGTCAGAATCGCCACGGAAAACGACCACCTCGCCACCCGGTAGACGCACTTCGATGGCGTCTACAGCTTCTGCCATGTCGTGCATCAGAACCTCCATGGGACAGATGTAGGCGACGCGCTTGCGATGACTCCAGGCCAATACATGCCCGCAAACTCGCCCAGAATCACGGTCTATCACCCATGCGCCGCTATCGCCGGGTAATCCGATGGGTGAATTGCTGGTCCCTTCGCCTCCATCGCTCGGGTTGCTGGCGACCTGGTAAGTGTGACTCGGCGAATGGCGTCCAAACATCTTGACGCTGGTCAGCGTCGGTAGAATGCAGCCAGTCCGTAGACCGCTGGTACGAGCCAGACACTGCACCCTCGTGCCTGGCAGTGATGACAAAGGGGCTACACTAGTCGGACGGACGATGCCGGGATTGGTTCCATGCCCCGATGTCATGCCACACTCTGCGGCACGCATGGCATTGTCTTCTGGCAATCGCTCCCTGCCAAACTCAAACAGTGCCCAGTCCACTTCGTGAAGGAGACCACTGACGTTCTTGCGACGGATGCCGCTCGAGGCGTAGAGTTCACCTAATGTGAATGAGCAAAGATGGTCGTCGTCCCTATCTTCAAGGCTAGGATAAAAGCCTTCTTCAATGTCGTCCAGGGCTGGCTGAGTAATGTAATATCCATCACCATAACCAACATCAACGCCCTCAATATCGCCGGGTTCGGCTGTGTATCTTTCCTCCTCATCACTCTCGTAGTCGCTGGTGATTTCTGTCTCAGAGTATGCCTCAGATTCAGTATCAGAGACCACCGAGGTGCAGTCAAAATCCTCCCAGCCACCCGAGAATTCTGTCCATTTCTCTGTCTCGGGCGAAGGGCTGGCCTCGCGACTATCTTCTTGACTACTCTCGTGATCTGGATCGTCCAGCATGTGATGTACTGTCATGCCATAGGGCTTCTCATTGATCAAGACAAGACCACCGAAACTTACAGGAGGCAGGTGGCGAGTGCCGATCCAGGCTCCGATACTGGCACCGCCCTCCGGACGTTGCTGGAAGTGGATATTGGCAGCTTCCACCTCCTCCTCTTGGCCGTCGTCGCATCCATCGGATCTAGCATTGGCTGTAGTTGACGGGGCCATGGATCGTGATATCGACTTCTGGAAACGGCGTGATCTGACCACGTTTCCGTGGCACACCCTGAGAGGGAAACCAGTCCCCTCGATGAAGAGTTCGCCAAGGCGCTTCTTCAGGATAGCCCGGACTTTGCCCACCGATGTGCAAATCACCACCACAGTGGGTTGTGTGGCTGTGACACTGGGTCCAACGGATTCCAAAGAGATTTCCACTGACTCTGGGTGTTTTTGATAAAAGTGTCGTAGCGCGTGATTGATCTGCGGCATCAAAGTTGTGTTCCATTTGCTGACAGCATCGGGCGGGAGCGGGACATGGGGATAGAGTCTCATCTTCCCTGCACTCGGAACGTCTCCCAACCCCCCTTCGGAACGCGGACAGAGCTGCGAAGCAGGTTTATTGCCACTCTCATTTTCACCAAGCCCTGGCTTAAGCCATGGCAAAGACGACAGCGCTTGAAACGATGGTGGTTTTTCATCCACATACTGAATAGGCGGGGCCGCCGCATCGATGGACGTCTGCAGGCATTGTCGAGATGATGTGAGGTCTCGTAGCTCCTCGGCGAGACTCTGTTCGAGACCACTTACACCGTCCAGTATGCAGCATGTCTCCAGAAATTTGCTTGTACGCATCTGTGCTTCGGACAACGAGCCTTGACCCCCCGGGCGACTGTTGAGCTCACTTTCGGCCGCCTGCCAGCAGGTTTGAACAGCCTTCACATAGAGCGTTCCGCACCTGATTCCCAGTCTGTCCAGGGCAGATCCGGTCACGGCTGTTGACTTCAAGTCTGGAAGAAAAGTCTCCAACTTGGACCATAAACCGATAGAAAGCAACAGCATTGCTAGCGAGTACATTTCAAGCACGCGCCCGTCAGCGGTCTGATCATGCGAAGACATCGAGTTTGAAGTGTGTGAATCCAGGACATGCCGCCAAGGTGAGGGTGACGTTTCCGAATCGTCTCGAGGGAACAGGTCGAATGATGAAAGAAGCGGTCGCCTGACTCCCAATGTCGACTCTTCGGCACCGCCATCCTTGGTTGTCGTGAAATCCCGGAATGAGACGTTTTTGTCTTGCAGATTCCCGTGTGTGACACCTCTAGCATGCATGTCAAAGACTGTGTTGGTCAAGTTGTAGGCCAGCCGGTACTTGACCTCCAACGGCGGCTCATCACGATCATTGAGAAGGTCGTGAAGCGTAGGTAGACTGAATTGGAGATCTGCCGTGGTCCTTTCCAAGGACGCAGTGTAGAACGATGGAGGAAATCTATAAACAAGGCCAATTCTAGAATTATCCATGTCTTCAAAGTACGCCAGGAGCTGAGGAAGGCCTGACCAAGCCCAGGATGCTCGCTGCGAATCCTGCTGCAGGCCTGATGAGAGTTTCTCGAACCGCGACATGGGCGGCATAATACCCGTGGTGGAGAAAATAGTGTCGAAAGGAGCATACTCGAGCAAGAGAGGTCCCCAAGGTTCTTTCAGATCCATTCCTCTGGCGAGGTCGGAATATGCGGTCTTGCTTAGGTAAACAATCTCTCTCAGGGGCGCCGAAGTACCACCGTTCTCCATCGATTGCGGACGGATCAGTATACTCGGATCAATGACCAGAGGCGTTTGCATGCGGCTCGGTTCAAAGGGCCTGAAGTCCTCGGTTCCGGTAATCTTTTGCACATCGCGTGACATGAGTCTAGGCCAAATGCCGCCAGATCTGGTCCGAGACAGGTCATAGAGGGTATCAATAGAGGCAGTCAGGTCTTTGACGAGATCTTCGAATCGTCCTTGGTCCCATTGCATCAAGGGCGTCTTGCGATCCAATGACGGCTTGCCCGAAGAAACATGCATCGAGCTTTGCCAGAGCGGCTCAGCCTCGGCCAGGATCTCCTTAATCATTGACATGATATTACCGACAACATCACTCAAGCCAGCCTTGTCGAGAGACTCGTCAGAGATCTCGGCCGGCTGGCTCGAATCTGACCATTCGAGACCCCAACTGACGAGGCGATTTTTCTGGATTCGTAGCTTGCGATGAAGCGCTTTGACCTCAGGACTGTTTTCATGCCGAGCTTGCTCCTTGTTGACAAAGTCGCTGGATTTCTTGGTGTCATTATAAAGGCGGCTGAGGCCACGTTTTAGTGGAAGCTGGAAGCCCCCGGCGGAGAGCAACGACGCCATGACGCTGTATGAATATGAAAATATGAGAGATTATGAGGGCCGGTGAGAAGCGAGCGAAGCCTGCGACAATATACTTGGACTTGTTAGACAGGGCCCATGGCTATCTTTCATGCGTCCCTTTGGCTCGCATCCAATATCAAGCAGGCGCGTTCCAGATGCACTGCACCGTTGTCCACTGACACAGAGTCGGCGCTTCAGTCCTCAAGGGCCTATGGAGAGCGATAGATACTGTACCCGGCACGGAAAAAGGGGGGAGAAAATGCAAGACGTTATCAACAAGACGATAATCTGGCTGCCTGTACAATGGAGACGATGAGCAGGCAGAAGGCCTTGGACCGGCTCGGTGCTATTGTGGGGAAAGAATGGCTGAAATGCTGCTGCCTGTTTTGCGCGGCTTCTGATTGGCTGTTGACGGGTGCGCGCACCCAAGGCTACAGCAGTTCCGGATATTGCGACCTTTTGGTACGTGCCGCACGTGACATCCCGATCGTGGGGGGTCTTGAGAGAAGTTGCTTCCCGCGAAGCAATCCATGAGCCGCATGTCATTCGATATATACTATATTGTGTTTCTATATGATGGAGAACTAGTTTGATTCCTATCTCATTTCTTCTTCACTGAAACCTACATGTGAGCAGGGAGAGGTAGAGGTAGAGAGGGAGAGAAAAGCCATGGCGAACAGTTAGAATCTTCGGCGTGCACATTACGTTGTCGCCGTCCTTGATTATTACATGTAAGAGTCCGGAGTGTTCGTCTCCATGACCGACCCAGATAACCCGTCTATAAACCAGGGAACGTGCCGTCGGCCCTTCCTCTTCCTTCCGACAAAATGTCCCTGATTGGTGCGATTAGTCGATTTGCGGCTTTTTCCCTTGTCTGCATGCCTGTCAGCCCGGAGCAAAAAATGGTAGACCTTTGTTGGGATGCGTTACTTTGTCCCACCAAGCTCTTTCGTACTGAGACCCGTCGTCCAAACGGATCGAATTGTTGCAAATCACCGCAACATCATTGAGAGCATCTTAGTGAATGGAAATCGCGGTTTATTGACCACACCCATCGCCACCCAAATTAGAAAGATAAATAATTATATTTCCCGAGCCATCCGTGATATCATTATAGTTGAGATCCGAGAACAACCACACGGCGCTTCTCGTTCAATCCTTCTCGATGGTCGTCATCACTTGTACTTGATGGACAACGCAACGGTCTCGCTCACGTCCCAATCCTCCTTCTTCCTCTCGTTGCCAAAGATTCGCAGCGCACTGATCACGAATTTGTAGCTACCTGGAGGCGCATAATTTCCAGAATCAAGACGTCCGTCCCAGGGGAAATTGCTGACACCTCGCGTGTTCCATAACGCTGGAAATCCGTAAGGTTGTCCGACGGTCTTGACGCCCCTGACCTCAGTCGTCATATTTTTCGGGGAATCATTTGTTAGCGGGACGACGTCGGCACGCAGCTTGGCGGAACCCAGCGCAAGGTTTATGGTCAATTGGGGCAGCGCATCCTGGGGCCCTGCATTTCCGGGTCCAGGCAGTAAGAATGATGTGTTGGGTGCTACCGGGTTGGCGGCTGCGTCAGTTGACTGGGAAATCCAGGTGTCCTTGGAAGCCAACACCGTCGACTTGTACAAAGAGCCTGTCAGTCCCTGATACGGAAGGGACAACGATGCGCCATCAGTGCCATTGATGGCGATGTAGCCCGACCACAGAGCAAGGCGTTTGGCGTCGAGACCAGCAGGCGGATTGGCAGAAACGAGGATAGTTTTGGTTTCACCGCCCACCAATGTAAGCTCAGTCTGACTGAATGTGAGCGTTGCGGCTGCTTTCACGGCGTCATTAGGGAAGCTCTGGACGTAAATAGAGTCTGGAGCCAGCGAATATATGCTAATGGCAGGTATGTGGCTGATCTTGTATTTGGCCGGCTTCCTGTCCGTGTTCTTCAATTGAAATTTGAGAACCCTCTTGAAGTGATCCGTATCATTGAATGACAAGCTAGAAGGAGACAGGACCGTCGTGGCGTAGGCAGCGTCGTAAGCCTGAACAAGGCCAGCGCCTTGTTGTGGGATGGGGGCGATGAAGTCATAGTACTTGGTACCATCGTTGAAAAGCTGAGGGTTGGCATTGGCGGAGAGAAGATTCTGGACCAAGGCAGGATCTAGGGTGCCACGAACTTGCCGAATAAGTGCGATGATACCGGCGGCCAGAGGGCAAGCCATGGAAGTGCCAGAAAGCACAGCGTAACTTCCCAGAGCACGCGGGTAGGTGGATAAGATATTGCCCCCAGGGGTGCCATACTGAGGTTTGGTGTCCATTTCCCAGGTCGGGCCCCAGGTGGTGTACGTGCTAAGCGCACCACCGGTAGCCGTGTTATTGACATAGCGGACAGATGAGTCGGTGTGACTCGAACTGACCATCTTGAGAATCAGCTTCTTCCCGCTCTTGAGCGTATTGATGAACTTCACGCCAGTTTCGGCGTCAATCATGGCTGCGGCGTTCAAAGCTCCGGCCGGGACTCCGTCCAGCTGCATAGGGATAGCGCCGACGTTATTATTGTAGACGATGACGTTTTTGGCGCCTTTTGCGACGGCATTATTCACTTTCGTCGAGAAGGTACAGGTTCCACGTCGGATAAGGACAATGTATTTGCTGAGGTCGGGAGTATTTGCAGGGAATGGATTACAACCATCATTGGGAACCGTCGGGTCGAGATTGCTGGCCCACGCAGGTAGAGTCACTCCGTCCCAGTTGCCTGGTTCAGAGGGTACAAAGCCGAACGTCGTATCAGGACCACCATCGATGGAGTACTTGGCGTTGTAGAATAGCGTCGGAGTTACGGTGTTGTCGAAGGAGGCAATAGCGGCAACGCGACGGCCGTCGGCAGCTGTGCTCGCGTAGAAGATGCCTTGTGCGCCCTCGTTGCCGGCTGCAAGAGTGCAGGGAACACCTTTTTCTACGATTCGAGAAACTACTGCAGCCCATGGTTCTTCAGCCCAGCCACTCGGGCCACCAATGGAGGCAGTAATAATGTTGGCGCCGTCTTGATAGGCCTGGTTGAAAGCCGCGATCAAGACATCGTTGCCCGCCTGGCCCTTGCAGCCGAAGACGCGATAAGCGCCCAGAATGGCACCAGGAGCAGCACCCGTGAACCCGTAGCTGTTGTTCTGAGCAGCAACAATGCCAGCAACGTGGGTTCCGTGGCCACCGCAGTCCATCGGGTCAGGATCGGGCTGGGGCGTATTGGATCCTGTGTAAGCATCGCCAACAAGATCGGTGCCGAAGGCAACAAGGCAACCCTTGCCGAAGCAGCCACCCAAAGCCGGATGATTATAGTCAATCTTATCGCAGATCAGCTTCATGGCACCCCCATAACTATGCAACGTCGCGGGGCACTGTAGCACTTACACCGGTGTCAACGACAGCAATCTTCACACCTTTGCCGGTAATGCCCTTTGCGCGGAGCTTGTCGACTTGCGTCATGACGTGGGGAGAGAACGTATCCTTCTCTTCCGTGCGAGCATTCAGAGATCCCTTTTCTGAAGCCGTGCTCCCCTGGACAGTCCATTCAACTTTCGGATTTGGCATTTTGTACAAGGTGACGGGAAAGACGGCTTTGACAGCGGGCGATGAAGCCAGTGTCGCGACCTTTTCGTCGGCTTTCTTAAGATCATGGAGCTGCACAGATACGCCCTTAAACAGTTCGTAATCGAGTTTCATTCGTGTCGAGCCGTCTTTGCCGACGGTTTGCTCGAAAGTCGCTGGATCCTGAGAAGGATACGTGTAAGTCTCCCTAACGTATTCGAGCCATTCTGACACACCGCAAAGATTGCGACTGGGACGTATCAGTCTAGAGAAACACTTACATGGCCATCTTCAAGTTCGAATATGTACGCGCCGGGCACGACAGTCTTGACAATTTTCGCCGGGTCGGCCGCCAACGTTGACGCGGCCGCCGCCAGGAGCGACACAAAGAGTGAAGTGCGCACCATCATGACTTACATGCAGCCCACCAAAAAAGGAGGAGGATGCACTTTGAGCTTGGAAACCCTCCAATCAATCGCAATGGCGTCTCAACCGAAAGTGTAGGGACGGCGAGGCGGAGAGCCAGTCTATATAACGATCCGACCTGCTCACCTGCCAACCTACCTGGCCCCAGCTACCGCTTGTTTGCTTCCTCGTATCGTCCCGTGGGGATACACCACCTCGGCCTCGATCCGCCAACAGCGAACGCCATGCCGGACGCCATGAACAGCAATACCACCCCAGTCACCGGGCGGAGGGGGCGCCGAGATTCCGTGCAGAGATAGAGAGCAGGGCGTCTAGTCCGAACGGAGACGAGTGTGCATTCTCGGACGCGCAGACTGCAGAAGGCCGCCCGTCCAGGAAAGGGAAGCAGACGGCATCGCGGATGGGGCACGCCACGGGCATCTCTTGGGCCCCGGCCAGAGGACGGCCATGGTCCCTTCTGCTCCAAGCAGGGCAGCCGCAGTTTGCACAGCATGCACTATGCAGACCAGCAGATAGTTCTCCCCTGGTGTGCTTTGGCGCACAGGACAAGGTTCGGGCTGGGATCGCACAGACGGGATGGTCATGCCCAGCGGCGGATGCAACCAAGCAGACCCCTGGTGACGTTGTCCAATGGGCTTTAGCCAAGAGAAGGTGGGTGGCTCGACAGAGACCGTCGAAATCACTCGACTTTCTCGCTGCTAAAATGATGAACGAAACGGGTCCAGGACGAGCGTACCCGAGCAAGGCGTGATGCTAGGTGAAAACCTTTGGCCACAGAAGCGGCTTTCGAAGATCTCGGACGAGACGAGCGGTTTCGCAAAGCGGGGTGGCTTGCTGTCCACGGCAATCACCTACCCGATCTGGCAAGCGGCAAGGCCAACCTAGAGAATCGTCCCTTCATTTTACCGTCTCGTGGTCGTGGCTTGTTTTCGGAGCGCTCTCATGGCGGCTCCCTTTACCCCGTGGTTGGTCGAATAGATAGGCCCCAAATATTAACAATAAGTCTATCCCTATCAGTTAGGGCGGTGGCTGGAGAAGCACATGAGCGAGAGATAAAGGGCAGACCATGTACTGTGTTGCTCCGGCTTGCTGCTGCATGCTGTGGGCACGAGCCCCTCCTCTTCGCAGACCCGACAAAACGCCACCAGGAGCTTCAAGATGGTCATGCATTTTTTTTAGTTGATGCTGCTGCTGTTGCTGTGGACCATGATGCTCCAGTACTCCACTGCGAGCGGGAGCAGGCGACGAACTGTTGGAGCAGCCTCTAGGATGAGCGAGAACCCAATCATCAAACAGCACACATGTCCAGACCTCGCCAGTCTTGCGATCTGATTCACCGCTGCATCATTTGGCCGATACTCCTGACCAGCTGCACCTCAAGTCCAGGGATCGTGAGCTTGTTCTGTTCGGTCTAGCGATCCACGCCACCTCCCTTCCCCTCGGCAAAGCAATCATCGTCGCCTGTCTAGTCCAGCTCCCGTATGGTGATGCGACGTCTTTGAATGTGGCTGCAAGGCGAGCGGCATTCATGCAGGCGCTAATTCACCGTACCTTGCGCCGCTGTTTCTTCTTCCGTGGGGCGCGATGCGAGGAGCAATTGAGCGCCGGGATCCATGCACACGTTGACATCAACCCGCTTTTGCGCAAAGATAACGTCTCATGCAGAGGCAGAGGATGTCTCGATGAGGCATCAGCTCCATCAGCGCGATTTCCCGTGCAAAACGCGGGCTTTGCCCAGCCCTTTTGGGCTCAATCCAGTGCTCTCCTTCTTCCTTCGACCCAGAATCATTTGGCAGTATTCATTGTTGTTTGCCAAACCGTGTGACCGACTGACAAGCGCCGTGTTGCTCAGCAATATTGAAGCAATAGACCAAGCCATTCGCACCTTACAAGCTGTGTGGTTTCGAGGCTTCTGGAAGCAGTGAGGGACGTCGAGCTGTCCGTGCTAGGTTCCAGTCACGTACTGCAAGCCCGCTTTTCCCGCCGGTGCTTCACGCCGTCTGCGTTTTGCGCCCGCTGCCCAGTGCACCTCGACCCTCCTGGGCGCGAGAACGACGACTGTTACTGGCTTACTCCCCTACTGAACAAGCGCCGTTGTCAGATCGAGGACATCGCCGTGCTCAGCAAGCTCACACGACTGACGGCTCGGAACTCACTGTCGTCAAGATCCTCGCTCTTGTCCACTACTTTGCCCAAGAGGGTCATTCTTGACTCTTCAAGGCGTCTGAAGCTTTGGGACATGGTTCATGGCGTGACGTCACGATCACCAATGTTTGTCTTTGTTGCCAGGCGGTAGGCGACTCGGACCAAGTCGCGGCTTCTACAGGCCGCCTGTGTGTCTTTGGGGCTGCTTGAATTAGACTTGTGATGCTGCTTCGTTTTGTCACACTTTATCAATAAGGTACGTAGCGTGACAGTGTACGGAGTGGCCTCCCCGGCGGTTGAACAAGTGCATCTCGACGGCCTGAGTGACCAGCGCAGGGCCCCTTGTCTACTGGTAGGCCGAGGCTGTATGTGGGGATGGCGAATACATAGCTCGAGGCTGGCGCCACGGCAAGGGCGAAAGGTCAGCCTCCAGGAACTCCCGCGGTTAGTCTCTCAATCTTGGCCGGCATGTGGTATGTCATTGTGCTCAACGACCTTGCTTTGGATGGAAAGCTGCCGTTTCGGCGCATGACCCAGATGCATGGTCAGGGTCTGTTCTCGCGGAAAATGGTCGATTCTATGAACGTCGAAGCCTGGCATGCTCCCTGTGCGCGAAGTTTCGGAAGGTGCACATGTCGAGAAACAAATGTCGTTCCTATTTCTCAGCGCCCCAAAACCCACGTTGGGCGTAATCACAGCGTGACACCCCAGCTTCGGCCGCACGGGCGCACACAGATCGAGAAGATTTCCTGCATAACACACGACAAAGTACTCCATACAAGAGCGAAATCATGGTATGAGTACAGAAAGCTAGGCTCATGCAGGGCGCCTGGCGAGCTTGGCGAATACTCCCGTTTGCTTTCGGCCGCGATGCGCCGACTGTCCCTGTCACGGCATTCGTACTTCACTCCCAGCTCTGAACACGACGGCCGCTGGCACTCTTGTGTTCTTATGCCGTGTGTCCAGTGCAACATTAGGCGTTCCGGGCGTCGAATTTGGACTTGCGAGTGGAGAAGAGCCGGTAGGATCCGTACAGTACGGAGTACGGAATGAGTGCATTACGTTCAGTAATTCAGTTCATCTCTTGGGGCGACGTGAGGCTAAATGCGCTCTACTGTCAGGTGTAACGTCAGGTGCATGCTGAAAGTCGCCCTGCTGACGCATCGAGTTCAGATCTGTGAGTTGCCCCATTTGACAGCCGAACCGCTCTGAGGGACTTGCAAGGCGAGTGGACTTTTGATCCGCAGGCCTCCATTTTCCGAGAAGTATTGGTATTGTAATGGTCATTGACAATGGGCGTGTTAGCCCGCGCAAAATGTTTGGTCGATTGCCTGTTTCCTTGAGCTGGTGGGGGGCCCTGGTAGGTGTCTTGGCGATCTCCCCACTCGCCATTCCCAGTGGGTCTTCATCAGTGATTCGCTTCCCCTCTCCACGTTTTTCGATCTGACCTGGAGGCGAAGCAATACAGACGGACATGTTGGACGGCCGGAACTTTGAACATTTTGAAGCAGTCCTCCACTCAGAACCCTCTGCATGTATCCATAGGCTTCGACATGTCCCCCTCAATGCAGAATTGGAACGTACGGTGCCAGTCGGCTCGCACGACAAACTCCGGACCTGTGCCAGGGGTCCAGCTTACTTCTGCATGATCCGCCCTCACCGCTGGCTGCAACAGGCAGGTAATTGATATCTAGATGGCTGTTATCGGCATGTACAAGACAATTTCCAGGACAAGGAAGGAGGGGGGGACCGATTCTTGCCCGTGCTGCTTAGCGAGCTGGATCGTCGCTCTTTCCCTGTTCTTACCAAGATGACGATATTCGAGCTACCGTAGGCGAATTGCAACCCTGCCCCCCTTCAGGACGTGGTCAGCCAACACAAAATGCTTTCCCGTGTCAGAGCGTTGATAAGGCGAAAAGGGTCAGAAGGTCAAGGCCCGCCACGTATTGTTTTCTCCGACGGAATGGCGGCCACGGTCAGCTGCTATCTTCCAGGCTTTGCCGTTTTGATGACAGCATTGTCTCGGTCGGACTTGTTCTCTCGCAACCAATCTCTGACGATGGACTGTGTGCAGACACCCGGAAAGCAGCGCATTGTCGGCCAATTAACGGTGGATCGCGTCACGATAAACAGACTCATTGTACATGCAGATTTTTGACACCGCAAAGTAGCTGGTTTTTGTTTTCAGTAATGAGCCCTGCTGCCTCCGCGGCAGGATTTGGGCCGGACAAATCATTATGTGTACGAATGACGAAATGGACTTTCGGATCTTGGCGAAATTGATAACAGCTGACATGCACATGCACGGAGACCTGCATCCAGCGCTTCCACGGGCCGAGACCGACTCTTCACAGTCGGCGAACTGCATACAAGCTGCAGACACGATACAATCGGCATGGCAGCAGGCGCAGCGTGGTGGTGGAGTCAATGGGAATGTGCCTGGCGAGCAGTTCCCGGGCGAAACACCTCTGCATCGCAAGTCGATGACCGATATTCTCTCTTTGCATGTTCACTTGGCTTGTTATCAAACCCGGCTTCCAGATCGCTCTTGACGAAGGAACTGCCCGTTGTGGACACATCGTGCTGTAGTAGCTCAACACCGTGTTCCGGTGGCATTATCCAAAGGAAACGCAAAGTTGCATGTCAGGCCTAGAGTTGCATGATAGATACAATGGTGCAAAACCCGAACGTTCGTCGAGCGCCAGACTCTTCTGATGGACTACAAGCCAGACCGCATGTTGGGCGGCTACAGGGTAGCTGTTGGATTCCCACCCTAGACCGAAAGACACCGACCGAGAAGCCGACCATAGAGGTATCTTCACTTTGCCGTTTCTTTCCGAAGATGACTTGAAGACTCCAGCCTGGACACGGAAACCACCACAAACAGCCCATCGCTAGAAGATCATGCAAGTGCGAAAGCTCGATTACTCACAAGAAAACCTTGACCAGCGCATGAAGTAGATCCCACCTGCCACAAGAATCTCCCCAACAGATCGAGCCTCTCCTCCCAACCGCAACGGGCTCCGGCCCCGAGTCCTCCCCCTGCCGCATCACAGCCTCTTCAGAAACAAGACAAAAAAATGTTGCGTCAATGCTGGCGGCGACTGGCTCCAGCTGGGCCCATGCCCATGCACCGCACCTTCTCGACACTGCCAGCCACAGCAGCCGCCGCGGCGGCGGCGCAAGAAGACCCAGCGCAGTCCATGACGGCCGCCGAAGCCTCCATCGCCAACCTGCTCCGCGACAAGCTCCAACCGACTGAGCTCCTGGTGCGCGACGTGTCCGGCGGCTGCGGGAGCATGTACGCCATCGACATTGCGAGCCCCGTCTTCCGGGGCGTCACGATGCTCAAGCAGCAGCGCATGGTGAATGCCGCGCTGGGCGACGTCGTCAAGAACTGGCACGGGCTGCAGCTCAACACGCGGGTGTCTGAGAGCACGAGTGCCAGCGACAGCGCCGCCAGCTCGGGAAGCTAGCCCTCCAGCGAACGGTGCTATCGAGGGCAAGGCGCGGTGAAGAACAGTGGACGTCACGACAAGAAAGGGGCTTGCGTAAGCTTTGAAGAAGAAGAAGAACAAGGCAAAGGAAGAACGAAGGCGTTTACGTACATGCCTGTTACATAGCTAGTACGCTGGGAGGTACGCGGCGCGAAAACGAACGAGACGAACCAACCCGTTCCCGTCCACAATCTCTGTACGAACTCTCCGGCCAGGAACGAGGGCACCGTTCCGGCTCAGCGATGAGATACCCCGGTGCCTACCGAATCGCCTTAAAGAAATTCAACCGGGCGGCTTCTTTACTCTCTTTCTCTTCTCCCTTCTTCTCTTCCTTTCTTTTTTTCTTTTCTTTTTCTTTTCTTCTCTTTCTTCGTTTCCAATAATCCATCTGCCACGGGGCCAAACACACCGAATATGCGAGAAGTCAAAAGGGAGAGAAAGGGGCTTCAATTACACCCGCAGATGGTGTGATGTGGGCTTTGGTCTTTTTCCAACTGGGAGCAGCAGCCTGGCACTCACACGCCTTTCCAAATGCGGGATAAAAGCGCTCCTGCGTGCAGAGCGTTAATTTTCCGCTGGTGCTGGCTGCATGGGCACTCACACGCTTTTTAAACACGGGAGAAGAGCGCTCCTGCGTGTAGATGGTCATTTTCCGCAAGTACTGGCTGCATGGGCACTTTTGTATACTTTAAAAGTGATTTGTGCGCGTGCACAGCCACCCATCGAATCTAGCGAGCCCAATACAATAATTCAATAAAGCATCTCCTTGGCAGAATCATTTGACCCAAAAAAGAAAGGTCCAAGGCCACAAAATGCTGGAAATCTGGAATGTTGAACAGCACAAAAAGAAAAAAGGTCTTGGAGACAAACAAACACTATGGCACGTTGCAAACTTGAGAGCAGACTCGCCACAGTAAGGCTTGATGATGAATTCGGCCAAATTGTAAATAAGCTCAAAAGTTGGGCACGCACGAGCACTAATTAGTTGTACAATCAGATGAAACTCCTATACACGTCTTCACTCTTTCAAATACTTGAGTATCGCGTCCCGCTCGTCAACAGGCATCACCCTGAGCACCTCACGCACGCCCTTCCAGCCAGCCTTCTTCTGGCCGCGGACCACCTCGGCGATCTCGGCAGCAAGGTTCTCAGCTTTCAGCGCATCGACCTTTTCTCCAATCGCCTTCCTCTCCTTCTCGTACCACTCGGCGACTTCCCTGTCGCTTGCGTCAAAGTTGGCGATGCCGGACCAGCTCTGGAGCATGTGAAGGTTACGGGCACGCGAGTCAACCGCCTTGGCCGAGTTGGAGTCACTCGTCGACGATAAGATGCTAGACCCCATGCGTCGGAGAATGTACTCCTCGTTCAGTCGGCGGCGAAGGCGCCAGTAAAAGTATCGCCGCGAGCTGACCCATTTCAGGGAATCACGAATCGTGCCCTTTGCTTTCATCCGCCCAGCGCGGTCATGCAGGTCGGCAAATTGCACCGCAATTTGGGCATACACCGGCAGCAGCTCCTTTTCACGGGCGGTGACCTTCTTCTTAATCTCAGCAGCGTCCTCGGGGGAGATGTCCTTGCTCTCCAGCTGCTTCTTCAGATCGGCGTAGGTGGGGTCCATTCGAGCCATAGTCTCAAGCTGTTTCTCTTTGCGGAACTTGATACCAATGATACCCTCTGGCTCCAAGACGCCACCTCGGGCCTCCACATCTGCGTACATCTCCATAGCGATGGGATTGATGGTGGGATCCACAACGACCCAGGAGCCGCCGCGGAGCTCGCCAAATGGTGGAATGTAGACAAAGATGGGCTGTTCATACTTGACGAGCCCGTCAACAATGTACGACCCGTACTTGAGTACCTCGTTGTACATGTCGCGCTGTCCACCAGAGAACCCTCTCCAATTGGCTAGAATCATCAGCGGAAGCTGTTCACCATTGTTGAAATCGTTGATGGCTTGCGCCGTTTTAAAGGCGGAGTTTGGATACCAAACGCCACCGGCCTCGTTGCTGACCTGCTCGATGGAATCGGGGTTGGCAGGGTCCGCGGGTGTAATGTTCTCTACGGAGCGGGTTTCCACAGCGATGACACCCATTGGGATACCGCCGAGGCGTGCTCTTCCAACGACAACGGTCCTCGCCCAGCCGCCGAGCGTTTCGACGAAGGAATCCTTGTCAAAAAGACCACTCTGGAAGCCTCCATCATCGTCGTGCTTGCCAGAGAGCATCCAGCGCACGTCGTAAGGCTGCTTCTGAGGAGGACAGTAAACGACGTCGCGGTCCCATGTGTCAGAGCTGGGGCTTACAGGGACCGGGCCGTTACGCTTCTCGGGCACGAAGGACATCCATTCAACGATTCGGGAAACGCCTGCAAAATCGTCGTTCGCTGTCATGTGAGAGACACCATTGCGGTACATAATCTGGGTACCACCGAGCTGCAAGTTGGATGTGTAGACCTCGCGGCCGAGCAAGTTGTTCAGAGCGGGAGCACCAGTCAAGATGATTGGCTGGCCCTCAATTTGGACAGCTCGCTGTCCGAGACGGACCAAGTAGGCACCAATACCTACGCAAAGACATTGCGTGTTAGAGAAGAAGTGTATCGTCGTGATATGGCATGTGTGGACTTACCGACTGATCGACACGTGACTAGTGTTACAGTGAAAATATCGTTGTAGGCTCTGCTTGTGGCGCCAGCGATGAGACCAGATCCTCTCAGACACTCAACGCCAAGACCGTCCTCCCGGCCGACGATCGTGATGATCTTATGGCGCTTCTCACCGTCCTCATTGACTTCTTCTGTGATGACTTCGTCCTTGAAGTTTTCTTTCGCCTTGTCATCCAAATAAAGGTAGCGGAAGCCAGCATCCTGCTTGTTCGGATCATTCCACGCGACTTTGAAGAACGGCATCAGCTCGTCGGCCAGACCTAGTCTGGCGCCGGAGTTGGCAGACAGGTAGATTCGAGGAATGCCGAGCTTGCGGGCAAGTTCGGTACATTTGTGGAAAAAGTTGTCTTCCTTTGGACCGAAAGAGCCGATCTTGTATGTGATATCATTTGCAACAACGATGAATCGGCGGCCAGCGGGGTATTCGGGCGTGCGACCCTTGAAGATCCAGCCGACCATACCGCAAGCATTTGTTCCCGGCTCACGGTTGACTTCTTGGAGGTTATCCTTGTCATCAAGGACAAGCTCGGTGTACGAAATGCAGTCGCCCACCTTGGGCTGTTGAGAGGACAGCCCTGGCTGGTCTTTGACAGCCTTGGCCCAGCTGTTCTGTATGGCTTGGCGGAAGAGCTCTGGGAAGTCATACACATACTGGGTCCCCATAAGGTGGGCCTTGTATCGCTTGGGCTGCAAGGCGTTTTTGGTTGCGTAGGGTGTAGTGACGGGCAGCAGATGAAGCGAACCCTTCTCGCTCGTGCCTCCGATACTGTGGAAAACCCACTCACCCTTCTCCGACTTGCGCTCAGCGTACATGTCGACGTCGACCACGTACCCAGAAGTGTTGGTGATAACAACACGAAGAGGGTATGGTGTGCCGGTCTTGGGATCCGTGCAGATGATGCGGATTTCCACTTGCGCAACTCGTAACCGCCAGCCACGAGCCCCGAAACGATCCAGGAAACCCTGCAGGCTTTGCTCGACAGCCCGAGGGTCCAATTGGAACACGGGAGTAAAGTTCATGAAGATGTGATTCAAGTCGGAGGAATTGTTGCCGATAATCTCCAGGGCATCGAAAATGTCATTGATGACGCGGTCAGCCTCGGAAATGAGATACTCAGCGGTCGGGATCTCGTCACGAAGGCGCCCAGGCCGAATGACAGCACGCGTGAAGTACCGCTTGTCAGTGTCCACAGCCTTGCCAATCGCCTCGTAAACATGAATGTTTTTGTTTTCGGTGAAGACAGGCTTGATGTGGAACTTAGCAAGGCGGCCAAGTTCAAGCTGGAAAGACAGAGCTGGTTCGCTGTGTCGGATGCTGTCATCTTCAAAATACTCGGGACCACGGAATGTGTAGTAGCCTGGATAAGAGCCGTCACTGTGACCGCAAATGAATGTCAGGCGCCGAACACCACGAGCAAGCAGCTCTCCACGAAGCTGCTCGACGATGTGCATAATGCGGGCCATAATCTCCGTGTCGTCATGGCTCTCGGCGTCTCGGACAGCAACGTTGATGACAGCTGAGAGTTCTTCCCCAGTCTTCGCATCCTTCTTGACAGCACCGAGAGGCCGTCGCTTGTCCGAGAGGCCGTTCAGAACGGATGAGGCGGTATATTGGCTGTTCTGCTTGTTGTGAAAGGCCAGGGTTTCGAGGGCCTTCTGCAGCAACTCTTCAGCCTCATCAACGTACTTGCAGGGAACGATGATACCCTTTCGAGTTGGCTCTTCGTCCCATTTGCTATTCAGGTAAGACATGTCGCTGATAGAGTAGATCCGCTTGAGGTTGAGATCTGACACTCCGGGAGTGCCAGGTGTGGACGGCGCACCAGATTGCAGCGGCAATCCAAACTCGGACTGACCAATCTTTCGCAGCTGGAAGTCCCATGAAATGTATTGTGGTGAGTCTGTCTCGTCATCGTGATAATCAATCTTCTTCAGTATGTAAGCGCGGTACGCACGACGAACGTAAACCTCCAAAGCGGCTATTCCAACCCATGGATCGTCATGACTGAAAAAGAGTGGGAGAACGTCAAAAACCGTGTACTTGGAGTCAACGACTTCTTTGATAACTTCAAGACTAGGTTCTCGATGATCCCAGCCACTTTCTCCATATCGAGACTCAATCACCGAGGATCGGAGGATATGTTCCATTTGGGCAGTCCGCTCCTCCAAAGAAGGAAGTGAACACTGAATCATGATCTCACGTGCTTTGAGAGACACCTTGGAAGTGGCGCGGGACGACAGCTCAGCCAATTTGCGGAGCGACTCGCGTAGATACTTGCCAATGTTGCCGACGTTGGGTCTGTTGGGACGATACTCGTCGAGAATGGCCAGAATGAGTGAGCTTTTGGCGTTCACACGGCTGTGAGAGAGGGCCGTCTGGACAACTTTGGCGAGGTTGTCCTTGTTCTGGTCGCGAAGCTTGAGAATCACACTCTCCTCCTGTGCATGGGTGAGGAACAGCTTTTCGACGTCCCAGTACGTTTCGATCAACGAGTGAATGAAGTTGAGCTCGTGAACCTTGGAACCTTCGGCATACGAGTCCAGAACCTCAGTCAAAGGAGCTAGAGTGGTTTTGAGAGTCTCAGCGTCGTTACCGGAAACAGTCTCTTCGAGGAACTTGGCAAATGCCTTTTGCAATGCTTTGGCCGGAAATTCTGCCTGGCGAGCCTTGGCGCGCTCGACAATTTGAGCGAACTGGGCATCCAATTTCTGTGGCATGCGGGCATGCAGCGCAGAGAACTGAGCATTCCACTCGCTATAGGGGAGCTCGGGATTCCTGAGGACCTCGATCAGCTCCTTGAGCGCGGGAGCCATGATGACAGAATTGTCATAGCCGCTGAGAATATTGAGCACTATCGATCTCAACACAGAAAAGCGCTGGGCTGGCTTGGTGCCAACGACGACGGAGTCACCGTAGGATGGGAGTTTGTCGACGAACGCCTGGGCTTGTTTGACGCGACTGGGGTCATCCAGAGCGAGTATGCCTAGAATGTCTCCGGCCTCCAAGGTAGCTCCTGGCTGCTTGATGAGCTGAACGATGCCATCCTCCTGCGCAACCAAAGGCATGTACATCTTCATGACCTCGACCTCCGCAAAGGTCTGACCAGCCTTCACGTGGGCACCGTTGTCCACTGCATACTGAACAAGCTTCCCGGGACTGGGAGTTCGCAGTTGTGTGGGATCATTCTCCTGCTCGAGTAGGCACGTTTTGCTGTCCACAGACAAACGCGTGGCGCCGACTTCTTCCTTCCAGTAGACGTTGTGACTGTGACCGTCGAGTAAGATGAGCAAGCCACCATCACTCAGAGCTCGAACGCCGACTGTGCACCTGGAGCCGTTGATGAAGAGATGGTAGCTGTCGGCACTTGCACGAGTCGCGGTGAACTTGTACCGAAAGCCCTCATAGATGAAGTCAATGGGGAAAACCGTCTTGAGAATGTCTTTAGACGGTACTTGACCCTTCTCAAGGCCTGCACGATACTCAGTAATGCACGCCTCGCTAGCGATATGGGCCTTTGTAATGGCACCGCATACTACGGCGAGCATTGTGTCCGGTCGCTCGGCTGTGAGACGTTTTGAGATCAACTCATCGAGCCAGCCAGTTGAGATGGTGTTGTCCTCGAATGCCTCCGTCTCGAGAAGCTTGATCAGGTACTCGACAGTAGTCTTGAAATCACCACGAATGCTGAGTTCCTTAAGGGCAACGACCATATGCTTTCTGGAAGCCTGACGGTTCTCGCCGTAGGCGAAGATGTGGCCAAATTGACTATCGGAGTAACTGTGAATCCCGCCCTGTGTGCCGACCGAGAAGTATCCCCAGACGTTGGAGCTACTTCGGAAGTTGAGTTCGTGCATTACACCATTCGAAGGCTTAAAGCCTTCTCCTGGATCCTCAGAAGTGATTCTGCAGGCGGTGGTGTGGCCTGTTGGAGTAGGCCGCCGCTGGGCCTGAGCGGTGCCCTCGTTCTTGAACTCAAAGTCGATTTCACCAGTTGTTCTGGGATCGATGCCGTAGAGGACTCGAATATCCCGGATGCGGTGCAGAGGAACACCCATGGCAATCTGCAGCTGTGCGGCGGGCAGATTGACGCCGCTGACCATTTCTGTGGTGGGATGTTCGACCTGAAGACGAGGGTTGAGCTCGAGGAAGTAAAATTTGTCGTCGGCGTGGGAATACAAGTACTCGACAGTACCAGCAGAAACGTATCCGACCAGCTTTCCCAAACGGACTGCTGCATCTTCCATGGCCTTGAAAGTGTCTGGCTTGGCGATTGTGACAGGTGCCTCCTCAATGATCTTCTGATGACGTCGCTGGACCGAGCAATCCCGACCAAAGAGTGAGATGTTATTGCCGTATTGGTCAGCCAACAGTTGGACTTCCAGATGCCGGGCATTTCCAGCCAGCTTCATAATGAAGATCGGAGAGCCGGGTATTTCACTAGCAGCAGCCTTGTACAAAGCCTCAAACCCGTCTTCACTCAGCGCCTTGCGAATGCCTTTTCCTCCGCCGCCTTCGGAGGCCTTGATCATGACTGGAAAGCCGATCTCCTGGGCTTTCTGCAGACCCTCTTGCCAAGAAGTCACACAACCCTTTGCGTACGTTTCGTCGGCGACAGTGACAATGCCCTTCTTGTCAATTTCAACGTCCGCAACGCCAGTACCTGACCACGGGATGCACGGTACAGAGGCATGCTGGGCGACAATTGTGGACGAGATCTTGTCACCAAGAGATCGCATGGCAGAGCCAGGGGGGCCAATGAAGACTATTTTGTTGGGCGAAGCGGCTAAAGACTCGGGCAGCTTTGGGTTTTCCGAAGCGTGACCCCAGCCGGCCCATACAGCATGGACGTTCATTCGCTCCGCAACGTCGACAATCAGCTCTACATTGGCGTAGTTATGATTGTTCGTGCCTCCGGGAACCTCCACGTAATGATCAGCCATGCGAATATAATCTGCGTTGGCTTGTAAATCGTCGGGCGTGGCCATGACGGTAAAGTGGATGGCTCTCTCGTCTCCAAATGTTTCGTACGCCCATTTTCGAACAGACCGAATCTCTTTTACGGCTGCGATACCGTTATTTGCGATCAATACCTGTGCGACAGCGAAGAAAAAGTCAGCAAAGATCTCAAGGCCATTTGTTTGGGCTGGGGCTTATTCCGAGCAAGCGCATCGCCGCACGGTACGTGGGCAGCTTCGCCAGTCCACACGATTCTCATATGACGGTACCCATGGCGCAGTGGCTCGTGTGTGTTCTCGCGCATCGCGGACTCGAGGTAAGGACCGCTCACATTTGTAATGACAGTATGGCCATCGTGTTGAGCGACAAAGTCTTTGACTTTGCTTGAAGGAGCCTTTGCCAGTCTGTTGCCGCCGATGAAGTGGTCTGCTATGTTGTGCTTTTCGGCGTACGAAGCTTTGCCGTTGGCGACAGGCACTGTCCGGCCGTTAAGACCGTTGCTCCCTGATAAAGCCGTCATGGTTGTGCAGAGAATCGAAGCCGCCTGAAAGAGAAGGTTTGAACTACTGGGAGGAAGACGCGGTCCTGACTTTGCACAACGTCATGTGCTGCTGGAAGCCAGCTGCGGACGGCTGACAACCACTTGAATGTTTGGGAGCTTGGGCCGTCGATGGAAAGTGACGAAGTTCAAAGACAAGGAACGGCTGGATGATTGAAAAGTGCGAAAAATGAGGAATGCAACGACGAAGCTGGATGGTGGATAAAGACACGACAAGCAGCCGTGTTTTTGTTCCCCCAGGTCTCTCGATGCTTCAACAATGGATCTGTTGGGGCCAAGGATTCATCAATGGTCAGCTAAGCTCTTCAAGGGGGGTCATTGGTGTGGGCGGAAGCTGGTCCGCCTAATGTCTGGGTGTGCTGAACAAAAACCAAGCGCCGTGGGGTGTGCATGCCGCTCGCGACCCCGGGGCGTCGGGTGCGTCTGTCTGCTTTGCTTGCTTTTTCAACTGAAGTGCTGAGTTCCCACTGTTTCCGGCTAGCTCGGGCAAGCCTAAAAAAACCGGGGCGCTTCTGCCCCCGCCTCGGTCCCGACTCCCCGAGCTGAAGGAAACGGGCCCGAGCAGCACTGTCTGCGTGTGAGGCTCGGGTTCCGTCCTTTTCGGGCCGGGTATGGTGAGTCGCGCACAGTGCCGACATCCAACGCAAGCCAAATCCTTAGCCTGTCCGACAAGCAACAGACGTAGGATGGGTTGGGGTTTGCGGAGCTCCAAGAATGATCGGCCTTGTCTGTTGCCTTTTGACTTTCCGATGCGGCCAACCATGGCGCTCGCGTGCGTGTTACACCAACAACGGTCATGGTGCATTTGAGTACACTCACCAGGCAACGTTATCAAACGATGGCTGGCTTGGCCATCTTTTTCCTGATCACAGCGGGCTTTGGCTTATCGATCGGCGTTTGTTGGCGTGTGCGCGGCTTCTCTTTATCTCGGACGTAAAGGCGACGGCTATGTCGTGGCAGCCGCTTGGCAATCGATGGTGGATAGGTGCGTTCAACAAAACCGAGCAAGCGGGACAAGGGAAGAAAAAATGAAATAAACAGCACCAGCAGCAAGTTCAAACGAGCAGTCGCGGTGAATATGAACAATCAGCACTCGGAGTTGGGAAAGGCCCGATCAAGTAGAATGCGTGAGAGCTCCAATGCCGAAGAGAAATGCGGGTGAGTAATACGGAGTCAGACGCATGCGCACAGCTCAGTCAGTGGAGCGCGCAAGGCTGCTGCGCTGAGGTGAAGCTACCAAATTGGCAACGGAGGCCGAGCACCGCTCTTTGCTTCTAGCTCGTCAGCCCGGCTGCTGTGTCACCGAGACAGCTGGCGGCGCGCACTCTTGCGACATTGTGCATGCCCAGACGGGCTAGGCGCACTCACGCGAGCACCTCTTCGACGTTATTTCCATCGCTGGGCCCTGCCGCAGGCAATAATCGCACGCGGCATTGGGCAAATTGCAAGCACGCAGACGGATAATCAAACAATGTGTGACAGCCAAGGTCCATGAATCATCATGCGCATTCGCGAGAAAGGGAAAATTTCTTCGTGCAGTGTGTGACGTGCCGGATTCCCATTCGACGAGATGGTCAGCCAGCGGTCACGTCCATCCATGCCCAAGGTACAACAATCTGCCGCTGCCACTAGAAATCCTGGAACAGCCACAGTCCATCAACATTTCGCGCCTGACCCGCTTGCTCACGCATCCAGCATTCCAGATCTCGACGACTTTGCCCGCCGGCAGCCACTTCTCCGGGTTCAATGACAAGCAAGACGCAAGTACCTTGACCCTTTGTCCCGCCTGCATGCGACGTTGCGATGGCGAGGCATGATGCCATGTTTTATTTCCCCCCCAGTTTCCGGACTTGACGAAGAGGCACCGTACCCTTTGAGAGAAAATACATCTATCCGCCTCTTTTCAGTAGCCCAAATTGGTCGCTGTTATAGTTGCGCCTCACTTTCAACGTGGCAAGACATTGCGAGCAAATTTGCGACTGCGCCGGCTAAAGTGTTACCCCCCAAGCAGGCAAGGCCGGGCTGCCGACATCAAGGACCCAATGAATGACTGGATCCCCCAATTGTTGAGCTCCCCACGCCGCCTTCCCGTCTGGTGTCTGGAAAATTTCCCCGGTCACCCATGAGCCACACTATGTGCAATCTGTACAAACTTCGTGGCTGCCGAGTGCGCGTGGCCCCTGCTCGGGCTAGAATTCCCCAACACCCGCTTCTCGGCCATTCATGCGTTCCATCTCTTGTGCCTGCTTTTTTTCTTTTTGCTTTGCCCGTCGACCTCCGGACCTCGCGTACAGAGCATAGCCGACGGCCATTGTCCCGGCGCCTTGCCAACATCGAAACGGCGTCAGGCATCCATGCGAATAGCCAAAAAATGCGAAGTGTGGTATCATTTGGTAATATTTAGTACAGTCCGCCATGTACATCCCACTGATCAGGGGCAGCCACGCATCATTGAACTCGAAACGCCTGCTTCCGGGTTCAAGAGGCTCCTTCCCACTGAGAACCCGTCTTAAACGCCGCGCTATCAGAGCAGAGACAAACAACCGGCTTATTCAGCGCCAAGATGCTTCCAGTCCGCGCCCACTGTCCCCGTATCCATGACCAGTATATGACTGCCACCGATGCACCTATGTAATGAGACCGCTGAGCCGTGCGGGCCGTCCTGTGCAAGCTGACGACCCATCCCAAGCATTATTCATGATCATAATCGTCATTGATTCAACGTTTCATCCAGTCAAAATCCTTTGTCTTTCTCGTAGTGCGGTCGTAATCTACGTCTTCGCAAAAGGAGCAGGGGTACGCAGGTAAATGCTGCGCCAGCGCGTCACGACGTGCTGGCGAGAGGTAGCGGATTCTCGAGTTGTCATGCACCAAGGCCATCAATATGTCTCGCCCAAATCGCTCAGCTTCCTGCCTGCTGCTGTTCCCGGCCTCGATGCGCCGACACCCGTGCTGATTCGTCTGCCGCCGGGCACGCCACTGCTTTGTCGCCTCGTGCTTGGTGTGGGTATGGCAGTGCCGGGGACGGGAATGCCGCTCAAGACACCCTCCAGCTCGAGCTTGGAATACGTTCCGCGACGGCTCGGCGTGCGGAACTCGCCGTCATTTTCCTCTTCCATGTCTATTCGGCTCATGCTGAGAGCGTGTCCCGTCAAAGATCCGCCCATTGATGATCTCGGTCTCCCAAGAGGGGTTCGCGTCCCAGAGAGCGATGATCGTGAAGCAGGACGATCAATTCGTGATGAAGGTCTGGCATGTGATGATACGCTGGCTCGAGAACTAGGTCGCGAGAGGCTCGCGTCGGATTCAGGACCTCTATTGGGCAGCGGTCCGAAAGACAGTCGACTGGCTCCAGACGTGCTGAGTCGGGGAACATGACTTGGTTTAGCTGAAGTTGATGAACGAAAGTTCGTGGGCGTGCTTTCATCCGCCATTAGAGTTGAGGCTGTTGACCCCCCAGCTCGCTTCCGTGAGCGGATTGTTACTGTCGACGGAAGGTTGCCACGCTGAGCTACCGATCTGGGAGAAGCACGAGGTGGTGTGCTGGTGGGTGCTGGCAGCTTGGACCTCGCAGAATGGACTCTGGCCTCGAGGCGTTGCATCTGGGCGGTAAGTGAGCGAACATGCGACAGCGAGTTGGAGGCTGGAATTTTGTGTCTCGCCAAGCTGGAGTTGTTCGTTGACCGTGGGACTGGGGTCCGCAGAGCCGCGCCTCCTCCTGACAAGCGACTGTTCTGGCGTGTAGTTGATGATCTGACTCGTGGCTTTGGCGTAACATTGTTGTCGAGGGATGGCAGGCGAGTCCTGCGACTCGACGCTCCGACAGCTCTTGCAGTGGCAACTGGCTTGGGCCGTGGTGCTGGGAGCGAGGCGTCAGACATGGGTGGTGAAGGCGGCTCCTGCACCTCTGATATTGTATCATCCGCGGACAATTCCTTCGTTTCGGGAGGCGTTGTGATAAGTGGTGAGCTCGCTGTTGAGTGAGGAGACCCGGCCGCACCCTTGTCAAAGGTTGGTGAACCGATATTGGAAAGATCCGTGGATATAGAGGAGAGATGTCGATTCTCTTGTTTCTTGAGCTTGTCTTGAAGAAGCTCTACCTCAATCTTGAGCTCGGCAAGTTCCTCACGAAGCCGTTGTGACTCAATACGGAGCTGTTCGCGTTCCTGATCCCCAGATCTAATCTCTTCCTCGATCATTACCCCGCGCTCGATGGCTTGATTGTATTTTGATTCCATATCCTCGAGAGACGATGTCGTGTTTCGGGCTTGGCGTTCAAAATCGTCGTTGGCCACTTCCATGTCTCTCACACGAAGCTGAAGAGATCGATTGGTGTCTCGCAGTGTAGTGATCTCCTTCTCGAGGGAATTTTGCGCGGCGCTTGCTTCGCTTTTGGACTCCTTGTATTTTCTCTGCGTCGATTGAGTTAGCAAAGGGAGCCAAGAGAAGAGGGGAAAGTCTGGAGCCTAGTGAGATTGGCTCTGGCGGATGTAATTAGTTACCTTCCACTCTTCCACTTCGAATCCGAGTGTTTCCACCTTCTCTTGGGATGCGCGCTCCTGCTTCTCAGCGCGCTCAATATCTTTCTCCAATTCTCGCTCAAGCTCGCGACTGGATTCTCGAAATTCGGCAAGTTCGGATTCCAGCATCTCGTATTGTGCTTTGTACCAAGAGAGCGCATCTTCAGCGCTGGCGGCCTCGCCAGGAGGTGATGAAGGGGGTTCGGCCATTGTTGCTGCAAAATGTGATGTTAAATGAGAACGTTGAAGCTTGTACAAGCGAGCAAAGGGTCGTTGATCGTCCTCTATATATGTTTGAAAACGTTGAGTGACCTTTGACAACTGATAGCGGTGGACGACGATAGGTTGCTTGACGTCGAGTTGTATTGCTGCGTCGTGCGTCGGGCGGTGCTTCGGAGGAGCTTAAGGGAATATAATGATGAGGAAAAAGAGCGATGACAGCAATGTTGACGTGAATGGGTGTGAGGGTAAGAATCCCCAGGATGCAGTCACCTTCCTCGCTCGCGAGCCTTGTCAGTACAGGCGCAACCGTGTTTGGATGCTGGCCTCGGCATATGACACTCACCGTTTTGTCGGCGGAGGAAAAGGGGGGGTAAAACCGGTTTGTCCGCAGCACTCAAAGTCGGAGCGCGTTGAGGGCCGTGGATTGAGACGTTGCGCCTCTTTGATGACTGGAAAGGCGGACAGCCGCTTTCCAGCAACAGCAAGACTTACCTACCTGCCTTACCTTGAGTTTGTTGCAGAGAACATGTTTTGGCCGTGATCGTGACGGGGCCTTGTTGATGCAGTCGTCCTCTGCTACCTTTTCCGGGTGGCAGGGCCAGGGTGGGCGGGCGTCCTCCGTCCCCATCTGGGTTTAGCGTCTGGCGTCATGGGCAACCCACGGACGGATGTGGGCAGCCCCGTCCCCATCCCAAACGCGTGTAGAATCTCGTCATCACGTGCTTATCTAAAGCCAATTCACGCGCCACTTGCTGTCACATGAATTCTAGAATAGCCAGGCATATATGTTCTCCGAGTGTCTCCTGATAAGAGCCATGAGACATTCGCTCATTCTTGGCGAGATATCTACGCGAAATTTTGATCCTTAAACCTTTGCGCCATACATTTCTATTCGAAATAGTCGCCAGGCCCGGTCGCGGCTGCTCTTACAAGAGCCAAGAGCACATTGCTCATTGACCTAGAAAGCACTCCTATCAGGCTTCCATCCGACGATAGATTGCACTTCAGTCACGTGGGCATATTATATCTTACGTTGGGACTGCAAAGAGTGATTTGATTCTCGGCGCGAGGATGTCGGCTGACAGAAAGCGCACTTGGTTGCGTCAATAAGCCAAGAGGGTCGGTCAGCTTCCAGTAGAAACAAAAGAAAAGGCGAAAGAAAACAAGGAACGGCAAATATGTACCACAATCTGGAACATTTTGCCCGTAGAGAGGGAAGGTTTATAGTCCATCACAAAAGCACGTTTATCTTGAGGCGCAGAGAATTACATAAATTGTGATGTTCGGATACCTTCTTCATTCTTTCCAATTCATCTGTGAGCGAATTGGCTTCAACTTCAGTCTGCCCAGTTACAACTATGGTCAGTCTCAGCGATATCTCTCACCTGTTATTGCGGACACACTTAAGAAAGTAAAGTATGTCACAAAAACCAACGAGCACAGTACAGATAACAATTGTACTACTTGATAAATCCCCTTTTGTATATAGGGTACGTCTGCCCCATGTCAAAATCTGCGGCGGTCCCAGTAGCGTTCACGACCAGTCCTCCTATTCGAGCTATCAGCTGGTCATGCTACGCCACAAAATGAACAGGGCCCGCGTCAATCTTGTTGGCGACACGTCCGAGTCGCTTGAGTGCCGAAGCTCATGTGCTGTATTGGGTGGTATCATACAAATTTACTCGCTGCTATGCAACAAATTCAGATCATACATTGCTTCAAGACATCCCGTCTCATCATCAGAGCCTGCCTCCACCGGCTGCCCCCCAGGCCTTCCTAGCCTTGCGGGACCCAGCCGTGGCAGCTCCGAAGTTATGCAGCCGCTCTCCAATCAAATATGCCTCGTCTCGAACTCCCGCTGTCCAGCGGTTGAAGACCCTCGTCAGCCCAATGGCATACTTTGTAAGAATGACTGCTACCGCAGCTGCTGGATATGAATGCCTATATATCAAGGATAGGTGGGCAGATTGTGTCGTTGACTTCGCGCCCCCTGCCGCACCGAGAGGACCTATGAAGCCAACTTTGATCATGATGTCTGCAAGAAGCGGCGGCCCGAAAATTGCGAACAGGGTGAGCGTCACGCCCGGGATCACAAATGCTCTGGTGAGGACATCGACATCTGGTCTCAAATAGCCACGCCGCATGATGGATCGGACTGCTGTGGCGGCGCGAGTGTTCGGAAAGAGGGATGTAATCATCCTGGTGGTCAGATTTAGGTACAGGAGCCCCAAGGTCCATGATTGAATGACCCGAACCGTGTGGTGACCGGTATCACCGACAGCGCTCTGGCGAGCAGCCTCTTCCTGGTTTTGCCGCGGCGGGTTCATATAAGTGTGTAGCGGGATACTTACGTACAACTCCATCAGAGTCGAGACGGCCAGAGGAAAAACGACAAGAAGGAAGAAATACGCGTAGGCAAGCTTCGCACCGTGCACGATAACGCTGAAAACACGGCCGCTGCTGTTCCCGTCCCTAATCTCTGCGCATGTTTTCCTCGCCCAGTCTCCAAACTTGGTGACAATGTATCCGAGACGGAATGTCGCGTACGCGACTGATCCTAAAACATAGATGCCAATGCTGAAGGCATAGATATCATTGGTTCGGATGTATGCCGGAAGCAGCCTCTGGAACATGGTCCTGCCGATCACGAGGGGCACAATCGTGAACCCAACGCCCGTAACGGCGGCGAATAGCCAGATGAACAGGATGAATAGGAATATCCGAGCTCGAAAGCTGGGCGGCACGTAGACCAATTGATACTGATCTGAGGCGTACAGGTCTGTGTCCGGCTTGCCGTCTGTCCGGCCACCATATTCGAATACTGTTAGAAAGACCTGTTGACCCTTCGGTATCTTGACTCTATCAGACGCAGGAGCTCGAACAAAGAGACCGCTTTCGACCATTTGCCCTGTCTCAATCAGTTCACCTTTCCTCATTCTTAACTCATTCAGCTCTCGTTTGGACATGGTGGGGTTTGGCTTGGCATCGCCGCCCTCAAAGGTATCCTTCCAAGTCTTTGGGATGACGCGATTGTCTTCGCTCAGCTCTAATAGCAAAGACTTGTGCGCTGGAAGCTGATTTTCCAAAGCTGGTTCGAGGTATAATGTCCCTTCCTCGTCAATTCGTCGCTCTCCGAAAAGGAAATAAGTGAGCCGAAGTCCACGAGCACACTTTCGAAACCACCAGGTGTACATGGCATGCAAGCCATCGCTGGGTTTGAAGAATTTGATTGCAAGAGGCATCAGAAAGTTGTAGAACAAAAGATCCACGGGAAACTCTAGAACCGGCTCATTGGACGAATAGTGGATTGGAAGTACACCGGGGATGGCAAAGCAGAGTCCCCAGACAACACCGCCCAGGCAGACGATGACTAGCGCACCATAAACGAAGGCGGAAAATAGTATCTTGCGCAGCTGTGTGGTCAGGGGACGTTCCAGGACGTCGCGGACGGGATGAAACTCGGGATCGTCCGGATCTCTGATAAAGTCTAGACGGTATATGAATAAGCCTGTGTTCGAATGAGCGTGAGGGTGGGAAATGATAGTGTTACTCACAAAGAACTCCTGGTCGCATGATCTTGCGGCACATGGAGACGAAGAGCGCAAAATGAAACATGTAACCAGTGCCGACGAACCAGTGGACGAAAACGGAGGTTAAGGGGTAATTGTAGGTGAAGAGAATGCGAGACTTAAAAGTCGTGCCCTCAAATAGCGGCAGCAGAGCGCCATCGAGAAGCAGACCACAGTAAAGAGGGAAGACGAGCATTTCGATGCTGATGATGAGAATGACTTTTATGATGCCGCTTGCTTGATGGAGTGTGTCGATAACGCCGGCTTCCCACGCTTGCATGATGTCACCTCGCGACAGCGGGCTGCCTCGCTTGAGATACAAGGCCCCGACAGTGAAGATGGTCAGGTAGCCAGACAATATTGCCCAGAATCGATCGAGACCGGACCAGTTGGCGAGGTCGGGTTGCATGGTTTCCTTTATGTCGAGTTCGCCAAGGTCAATAACCCAAGCATTGGGATCTATTAGCACGCCCAGGAGGCGACTCGAAGCCGCTCCGAAGATAATTCCAGTGTTTGACGCCCAGTTGATGAACCGCCCGTCGACGAAAGCCGCAAAATCGGGTCTCAGCACAGCCAATAAACCCATGTTCGCCTGGTCAATGATCCAACCAATATAGCCTTTGACCGAATACAATGCTTCGTGACTGATAGCTGAGAAACTCTGCACCTCGGACGCAGTTGAAGGAAGATCCATGAGAGCGTACTCTACGACTCGTGACCCAGCGCTCGTCCAGATTCCCCAGGACGCTTTTCTGGCTAGCACGATCTGAGATCCCATCGCACCCCCTACTAGCCCGGTGAACATATCAACGATGTTGAGCGCGCACCATGACGCAAAGCCAAAGACCATCGTGGCCGAGTCCTGGATGACTTTTGAAAGGCCCATGAAGATTCGTACGAGGTGAATGGGGTTTGCTGTAATCCAGAGAGAGACCCTCCCTATATTGTAAGGGATAAAGATACATCCAAAGATGGTCACCGAAACCAGAACGGCGCAGAAGATGGCGTTCTGAAACAGCCCGGCGATAGGGCCACGCATGCCAAGGAGTTCCATAACTCCCTCGAAGTCCTCAAGCTCTTCCATAGCCTCGGCATCCATGCCGGCACCAGCAGCTACATCAACAACACCCGCGTTGGCTTCTCCATTGGCTTCTACCGGACGAGCTATCGGCTCATCGATCCATTGGTCCTCTGCGAATGCAACATCACCAACCTCCTGTTCTCCAACTGGGCCAGCTTCGGGATCTTGAGCGTCCTCACCCTGATAATCCAAGTCACCCCACATGAAATTTGCAATATGGCCCACCAGTCCTCTTCGATCCGGTTCGGCTACAGGAGGCGGTTCTTCGGCAGTCGCATGCATCGACTCAGCATGATGTTCCTCATACCTGTCGACGTCATCGTCGTTGTGGCTGATTTGCAAATTTTCTGCGAGCGTCATGCGCTCTGTAGGCTCAACATGCGGAAGTGCATCGACATTAAACCCCAAGTCGGTCGAGGCTTCATCATCCGCCGTGGTAGGGAGGTCTGCAAAGCTCCAATTGTTATTGGCGAGCGGGTTTGTACTTGGATGAACAACCGGGCCATCTGAGCGGGATCTCGGTCGAGACGGCCCTGAAGGCAATTGAGCCTCGTTCACCTCGGCAGGTTCCGGATGCAATTGTCGCTCTTTGCCCTTGCAAGATTCACCAGTGAGATCATCGTTGTCTCCGGCGGCCAATTCCACCGGTCCCAACTCTTCATCGTCAGTTGTTGTTCCTGAATAGATCCGATCGTGGTCTTCTGCCTGTACGTGTGCTTCCTGATTGTGACCTACTCGGTCTTGGTCTGCCTGCCTCCGATCTGTAGTTCCGTCTTTTTGATTTTCCATAGATGGCAATTCCAAGAGTGCGCTACTGTCATGGCGTTTGGCATCGCCTTCGGAGTAATTGCGAACTTGGGGAATAGCATCTCTCTCACCGCTGGCATGCTCCGACGAATGGCTGTCGTTGTCTTGAACGTCTTCTCCGTCATTGTCTTGGACTTCTTCTCCGTTGTTGTCTTCTTCAACGTCTTCTCCATCGTTGTCTTCGTCGTCGTCGAAAACAAGCACCTCATCGTCCTCTGGTCGCACCACGCGGACCGGGTTGTTCTCCTGCTCGGCAAATGCGGCCCGTATATTAATCTCTGGTTGTTGCTGGACAACATAGTCCCGCACAAGTATTACGAGAATGAAACACACTATCACCAGTATGGTGATTATCTGGCCTTCGAGAACAGTAATAAAGCTTCGATTCACGGCTGAACTTCGAGTGAGGTTCTTCAGGAGACCAACCTCACTTAGCAGCGTCCGTGAGGATCGGGATGTGTTGCCGGTATTCAAGAATGTAATTTTGTCGACGTAGTCGAACATGGCTTCATCAAAAATCGTCCTAACAGCGCAAGCTCCGTTGACAGCCAGAAGGCTATCTTCCACCGGCTTAGAAGTTTGACGAGACATGAAGTGCCCGGCGCCAAGGCCCTCATCGCTGATCCAGAACATGAAAGCCCAGACGACTCTCATAAAGTACGGCAACCAGCAAACCCAGACACTTATAGTGACGATTGCGCGCAACCAGAGCAGAAAGTTGCGGACTAAGTATTTGGCCAGATGTTCGAGAAAGACGTGAACGGGTAGGGATTGCGGCATATCGGGCGCGTATAGCTTGGTGAAGCGGAACGACGTTTTGCATAGCTCGCAGTACTTCTTCTGCGAATGGGAGAGCCACTCCATCAGACATTCTTGATGAACGTATTTGATACTTCCGCTGCATTTGCACGGATAGAAGAGTGGCTCTGTCGATGTTCCCTCGCCGCGACAAATTCGACAGATGGCATGAGCGGTGTCGGAGGCCTGAAAAGGCTGTCGCGGCCGATCATCGAGTCGAGCGGCGGCCGAGTCCCGCTGCCGGGAAGTAGCCAACAATTCGTTCATGACAGGCGCCGCCGAAAAAACAGCTTCTCTCGAATCGTTTCGTTTGATGTCCACGGCAGGACGAAGCCAAGCCTAGCGACAGTGGGATGCTGATTTGCTCATTAGACAATGTTTCGCAGATTGCTTTTCCAGAGGCAGTAAATGGCGGCGGCGCGGAACGAGTTGCGCGCTGAGCAGGAGAGCTCGTGCCCGAAAGTAGTCCTGTTTGTCTATACCGTGGCGTGGATAGAATGGGTAGGCCTTGAGGTCGACGAACTTTGGCGAGCAATGTAAAGGACAACCTTGAGACGAGTGGTCGATATGCCCCTAAGCCCGCACTGCAGGTAACGATTGCCGGGAAGTTGAAGGGCACGGATGAATGAACGGAATGCTGTCTGAAAGTGTAAAGTCGCGGTCTAGGTTTCTGATTCTCAGGTGCATGTCGGTCTGTAGGCCTTTTTTTGACGTTCCTGCTGGGGTAAGCGGCGACATGCAGAGGGTGAGGTGGAGACTCAACGTTAACGGAGAGTCTGATTGGAGAGCACTGCGTGGCGCGCGTGCAGGGGAAACTTGAGCAGCCGCGGCGGGCAGTTTGTAGTTTGGTTGCAGGACAGTGCGCGTTTGCACAGCGTGTGACACATGGCAGCGTACCGACAAAGCCAAACCGAAATACATAAAGGTACTGTATGCAGATGCGGATACCCTGGTTCACGATACGTGCGTCACGCCACGCAAGATATAACAGCCGAACACAGCTTGACAAACATGCAAAGGCGACTCAATCAAGGCTCGCGTTCCCTACCAAGGAGAAGAAACAGGTGGACGAGGCGCTGATCAGAGTGCGCTGAGATGCCAGTGCCTGGTTCGCTCCGAACAAGCCGATCGCCGCGCATGCACGCTGCATGCAGACCCGCGTCATTGTGACCATGTAGATCAAAGAGCTTTGCTGTCAGATGGCACATGGTGTATGATGTGCAACATCCGCACAGGCGACTGAAAGCAAGGCAGCACCGAGTAACGCTGGCGATGGGCTATGACGTGCGTGTGCGTGTGCATGGGGCAACCTGGATGCTGCTGACAGCATGTGAGCTCTTCTGGGTATGGAGGAAGACACTCGTGCTCGTTTGTGCTCCTCGATACACTGCCTGCCCTGCGAATGGAGGAGGAAATCTAGCCCTGCCCCTCGAGACTTCCTTGACTCGCTGCGGCCTGTGAAGTCGGCGCTGCCCCAAGTTACATGCAACCCCTTTGCAACGTGCGCATCAGCTGGTCCATCAGCATCCCCCTCTGCGCTCATTTCCCTTCACGCTCGTAGCTTTGGAATGTGGTGAAACGTGAGCCTGCTGTTCCAAACATCTTCCGACACCAAAAGCTGAGGTCGCGCCCGAACCTGCCAAGCACTGACGAGATCCCATGTACGGAGTACAGCACGTAAGTCCCTCCCGTATCAGATAACGCTCCTTCAGGCGGCAACACTAGTCGCGCTACCTCGGCCCCACCTCCACATATCTCCTTAGCAAAGCACCAGACCTGGGAAGCTACCACCGGTCAGCATCTGCGAGCAAAGCATTCAGTCGAAGCTTCTGCTCTGCACTGCTCGGCCTCTGTAACTTGGCTAGCAAGGTACCGATCGGCGCGATAGAGTCAAGTTGGAATTTCGTCAGCCAGAAGCGAGGAGGGTCGAGAAGTCGAAACAGCCAGGACCTCCAGGCAACTTTCCCGAGCTTCCTTGCCACTATCTAGCCGGATCCCGTCCACAGTTTCCGCCGCGCTGTCGACATCTTCTCTCTCAACCGCTCGCCCCCGAAGCCCGTGCAATCGCGGCCCCTAAGCCATGGCCGCCGCGAATGGATCTGCCCATGCCAATGGAAAGCTGAATGGCCAAGTGGTTGTCAAAACTCGTCACCGGAGACAGCAGCGAGGGTTTCTCTTTAGGTCCCTAAGCTTCGTTGCAAGGTATGTAGCATTTCCAACTCGGGCCTTTTGAATTCCCGCAGTGAGCTAAGGATACCATCTGCTTACTAGAATTGCAACCTGGGTGACCATTTTCACCATTCTCTTTCGATGTCCCGAGACCCTCGAAGCTTGCAATGATCAATCGCCCTTGATCTGCAAACCTTACTTTAGGGCCAAGCACGCCGTCACACCCCACGTCCAACCATATTACGATCTTTACGCGGCGCCTTACGTCGATGTTGCTAAGCCCTACTACAAGACACTGAACGAACATGTTCTGCAACCGGGGCGTCATTACTCAATTCAGTACGGATGGCCCTTGGTGAAGAAAGGCCAAGACGTTGCGTACGCGCAATGGACAGCCAATGGACAGCCTCAATTACTGAAGTTGCAGACGTTGGCGAAGACTCATTTCGATCGTTCGTTAGCACCACAGCTAGACAAAGCGAGCGAGATTATCACTCCGTACTACGATCTTGCACTTAAACACTTTGCGCACGCTTACAAGGGTTATGTTCTACCTACCTACGAGATTGCCCGGCCTTTCGCGGTACGAGGCTACGATGCTGCATTGGACTTCACCACATCTACGGCTCTGCCGGCTGGCTTCTGGGCCTGGAATAAAGCCAATGCTTTCCTCGATACTGCCATCTGGCCTCAGCTCCGGGTCGTGTACGTGGCAAATGTTGAACCGCAACTCAATCGTATTGGCGAGCGGCTGGCACGATACAGAACTAAATCCAAGGCAACGAGCAAGGTTTCGTTAGAAAGCTCATTTGTCATGAGGTGAGTTTCCACTCTGACTTCAATTACTTCTTCGAAGTGACTTATCTGACAATGTACCAGTTCCACAACATCACCAATTTCATCATCATTCAGCAAGCCGACACCTCAAAGCCCGTCTACCGCATCCGCTTCCCCAGATGCCGAAGAGACGGAAATACTCGTCACAGATACAGAGGCCAACTCTGGCGGTTACTGGAATCCTGTCCAACCACCACCAGTCGCCGAGAATGAGAGTGATGTGCGGAAGACTGCACGCGAGATGGTTGCGAATGATCTCGCAACCTGGCAAAATAAGTTTGCCGCTCAAGCCGAAGAAGGTGCCGGTGCCATGGAAGACCAAGTTGAGGAGATTGCACAAACAATGATGAATGAAAATGCCAAAGTCAACGGGAAAGCCCTGCTCAAAGAGTTGGAGGATACCATTGCAAGGGAAGTCGTTGAACTGAAGTTCAAAATCATATCGATTGTCAAGACAGGTAGCTCTCAGGCCGAAAACGAAGTCGTCTCCGCCATTCGATCCGCTGGTAGCGTTATTAAGAAGACAGCCCAGACGGTTCGTGGATGGCGAGAAGATTACGATGCAGAGCTTCAGGAAACCGTACTTGAAGCTGCTGAAGTTCACTTTCAGATTCTCGATGAGACACGCGGCCTGGCTCTGCAAAACATTGGCATGAAATGGGCCTGGGCTGACGGCGTCACCTATAAAGACTGGCAAAAATACCACGAACTGAAGAATACTCTGAATAGCTGGACCGAAGATCTGAAGCAGCTCATTGTTTCACATCCCGCACTTGTTGAAGCGCAGGAACTCTCCCATCAGATCGAGGATGATGGAATGACAATGGCTGGGGTTGCTGCCAAAGAACTCGGGCGATTGAAGGAGGTTTCCATGTGGAAGATCCAGGCCAGTGATGCTTCAGATAATTTTGACTCTGACGAAATGCGTCTTGCCGCCGAGGCTGCTGAACAAGCCAAAAAACCTGCCGTGGAGGTCCAAGAGGACACCCCTGAGGCAGCAACCGAAATAATGGAAGAATCCTCTGGGAGTGTGGAGACTTCCTCCGCCGCGCAAGACGATACGTCGAGCAGCGAGACCCATTCAGAAGAAACGCCGGTCATACTTCTCGAGCCTGTTGTCAAAGATTCTGTTACGGAACCCGAAGAGAGCCCCTTGGTTCCCGAAGGCCAAGTCAGTGTTGAGGATATCGCCGCTCACGACGAGTCATTGACGCAAATTATTGAAGAGGCAGCAACACCCTTGGCAGATAACATCGGCTCATCTGTCACTTCTGCATTGTTTGGAGCTGCGGCCCAATCAGTGGCTGACCGCAAGCCAATCATCGAAGATGACGACGTGGATGCTGATACGATTGCAGGCCTGACGAGTGCTGCCCAAGCCGCCTACTCTAGCGCTGTGGCTCTCGCTGCTGATCAGTATTCCAGCGCTGTCTCCGTGGTCTCGGCTCAGGTTCATGGTACATCCAAACCTGTCCATGAGCAACTTTTCTCCTCGGTGTCCGCTGCCTACGGCGGAGCAATGTCAGCTGCCAGTCAGAAGTTGAGCGAGGCAGTTGCCGCAGCATCGTCTTACACCCAACAGGCTGCGCCATCCCCAACAAAGAGCAGCAATCTGCCGGACTGGAGCAAGATTGAATCCATCGCTGCACAAAGATTGAACGAGGGTCGCCTTTGGGCAGAGATTCAATACCAGAGCATGCTGATAGCTGTGGGAGCGACGACTGCCACGCCGACGTCGACTCCGGAGAAGTACTACGAACAGGCCAAGTATCACTACTTTGCTGGCCTAGGCTTGGCACAGGACCGATACTCCAGCTTCTTGTCGGCAGCATCGTCAGCCTGGTCATCCGCGACAGCTACGCCGACGCCGACAGACTTTGTCGGGTCTGCGTCCTCGATAGCATCAGTTGCTGGGAAGTCGGCAGCTTCGGCTGCCAGCGTCGCGGATGGAGCCGTCAAATCCGCTTACGGTGCCGCGAGCAAGGGTGTCATGTCAGCTGCTCAGGAGGCTCAGGATTCGATTGAGAGCGTCGCGGACGCTGCCGCTGAACAAATCGTCAACGCTGCCGGCGTTGTCGCAGACACTTGGGATGTGGTTGTCGCCAGGATCAGTGCGGATGTATATGGACAGCCATCTGCCATTGGCTGGTACGACGGGGCTTCCCAAACTGCCGGGTCCGTAGTCTCAGCGGCTACCGAAGTCGTGGCTGACTCTCTTTCCTCGGCATCGAGCGCCGCGGCAGAGCAGCTCGCCGCGATGAACAAGCTCATCTCTGAGCTGGTTGTTGGAAAAGAGCCCACCTTCAGTGAGAGCGTCATGTCGAGGCTGAGCGCTGTCTACGCCACAGCAACATCGCATGTGGGGAGTGTCGCGAGTGACGCGAGTGTGGCCGCCGCGTCTGTGGGAGACAGAGTTGGCAGTGCGGCCAGCCAGGCAACTGAGGCTGTCAAAGAATCTGCGCAAAAAATCCGAGACGAGCTTTGAGAGACGATGGAAGCAAATGAAAGGAGAAGGGTGTGATGGATGCGGGCAGGGAGGGTAACGGTGATGAAGATTTGAAACTGGAATTTTCCGCACGATTATTGATTCGAGTTCAACGATACCCCCCTAGTTGACGCGCGCGAAGTTTTCAGCGGCGTATGTACGGGTGTGTGCCGTGATTCGCAGGTAGCAGCGCAATAGCATAATGATTACTTGTTTGGGGTCCTCAGCAAGCTTCTCATGAAGGTTTATTCGATCCGGGAGCCGGGAGCCACGCCAGCGTCGAGCGTGACAATCTGTGGCGAATGAGCTGAGGCGTGATATGATATGACTTGGACGCAGAGTTTCCATAAAGCCTGGTCGACATTGGGAGCGCATTTGTTCTCATTTTTGGGCACGTTCATGCCTGGGACACTTGGCTTCTCTTGCTGCTACATGCGCCGCTGCCGTTTTTTTCAAAGCTTTTGATTTTTTTTCAAAAAAAATAAAAAAAAAATCATGAGAGTTGGAAGCCTTCCTCCTTTGCAGAAATGTTCTCACGTCTCTTGTATCTACTCTGATTCTGTCCGAGCACTTTACGACCCGTGATTTTGGTAGACCTTTCTGCCTCCCCCTGAGACCGGTGTCTCTGAATTGCTGACGGAGGAAATTCCATTCAAAAAGTCGCCCATCGCTGCACTGGCCGGCAGCCTCTTTACTGGCTAAGGGAGTCGCTGAAACATCCGAGCATCTACTTCTGCGACCTGTCTAAGGTCGGCAAGTGGTCGTTGTGGGACGGCAATGGCCACGAGCTCATACCGCACGGGCGGCCTGTGATGATTTTGCCGGCGGCAAGCCTGCTGTGAAAGAAAAGGCGTCGATGACCAACGAGGAAGGAGCCACTCGGTGCTGTCGCCTTGTTCAGGTTCATAATGGTGTGGGCCCCATCTCGCGTAGACGGTTGACCGAAGGCTGTGGCTTGTGGCGTCTGATTCTTAGTCTCGGCCCGCCTGCGAGAACGACGTCGAACGATAACACGAATTTCTGACAGTCAAAGTGAGAGCGAGAGTATTGATATAATTTTTTTTTTTAAGATTTGGAGCAGCCGCGCTTGTTTCCTTAAGGGAACCGGTGAAGACGAGCCAAGCAGTACAACCCAGGTTTGCCAAGACGCTTGCCGGGACAGCGCACTCGCCACTCCCCAGTCAGACGCACCAACAATCATGGCAGGAGCTATCACGGTCAGGGTCTTATCCTTCTGCCTTATCACCGGCTTCTCTCCGTCATGATTGTGTTTCTCTCATCCCCGTCCCGATCCCTGCGTGACACCCATGTCCGTTCATCCGGCCTTAGCCCTTGAGAGTTTGGATGGCTGCCTAAAGTAAGTAGGCTGTCACTAGAGCCAACCGGTGATTCAGTCTTTCCAATGGCGAGCCCGTGAGCTTTTCTGGAACATCCACCCTCGTCCCAGCTTTGCCATTGCGGAGGTATCGGTAACAGCGCAGCTTGCCGTGCCAAAGATATCCACAGTTTCCCCCCCATTCTGACCTTCTTCCTCTTTGACGTCCACCACTCCCCGAAGGTTCGCGGCCGATATTTTTGCCCCTTCGCCCCGGCTGCTCGCCGTTTTCCAAACGTCTCTACCCAGGCGTTCAATCTCAGGCATTTGACCCAGCTGGTACTGTCTACATGTGCAGCACAACCAGTCTGTTCGAGTCAATTCGTTCCATTTCTCCCCGATGATATCGTGTAATCGGCGTCCCATTCATCCTCCGGACTCATTCTTGGAGAATGGCCTCCACCGGCATCGACAGCCCTGCACTTTCTGCCCATCGTCCCCCGCGCGATGAAGTCAAGATTGGAGAGTTCGACGAATCTGTGCCCGTTCGTCGAGACTCGCTCGAGAGTGGTTCACATCGGGACTCGACGCACCGTCGGCTCAAACCTCGACATATTCAGCTCATTGGTATCGGCGGCACCATCGGAACTGCGCTTTATGTACGTAAAATACTTGAGAGGAATCGCTGCGACTTGACCCCAAGTTCCCATCCCCCGACTCCTTACATCAACCAGTTGCTCACGGTCAAACTGTGTGATCCCCCTTGCAGGTTCAGATTGGAAAGGGTCTCTTGAATGGCGGCCCGGGCAGCCTGTTCCTCGCTTTTAGCTTGTGGTGCACGCCGATCCTGGCTGTGACTCTATGCATGGCCGAAATGGTGACGTTTTTGCCTATTTCGTCGCCTTTCATCCGCTTCGCTGGACGCTATGTGGATGAAGCATTCGGTTTTGCCACTGGCTGGAACTTCTTCGTCTTTGAGGCAGCCCTCGTGCCGTTCGAAGTTGTTGCCTGCAACTTCATCCTGCACTACTGGACGGATGCCATTCCAACTGCCGCTGTGATTGTGATTGTGATTGTGCTTTATGCGCTTATCAACCTTCTCGCTGTCAAGTGGTATGGAGAAGCAGAGTTCTGGGCTGCCCTTGGAAAGGTTCTCCTCATCGTTGGTCTCATCGTTTTCACCTTTATTGTGATGCTTGGCGGAAATCCCCAAGGTGACCGATTCGGTTTCCGATACTGGAAGGATCCAGGCGCATTTGCGCCATTGTTCTACGAGGGATCATTGGGACGGTTTCTCGGCTTTTTGCAATGCTTGATCCAAGCGTCATTCACAATTGCTGGGCCTGACTACGTTTCCATGGCGGCCGGTGAGGCTGAAAACCCCCGAGGCGTCATGCCCCGCGCGTTCAACGCCGTCTTCTACCGTCTCACGGCGTTCTTTGTTCTGGGCTCTCTCTGCGTAGGGATCTTGGTACCCTACAACGACAGCGAAATGCGCGCGGCCTTCAAAACTTCAGCGCCTGGTGCTGCGGGCTCTCCATATGTTGTGGCCATGAATCGACTCGGAATTGGCGTCCTGCCCCATGTCGTCAACGCCATGGTGCTCACAGCCGCTTTCTCCGCAGGCAACTCGTTCGTCTACTGCGCGTCCCGATCGCTCTATGGTTTGGCCCTCGAAGGGAAAGCGCCCAAGATCATGACGCGATGTACCAAAAAGGGCGTGCCCGTATACTGCGTCGTCGTTGTACTGCTCATTGCACTGCTTGCCTTTTTGCAGTTGTCAAAGAGCGCTGCCGTTGTGCTGGACTGGTTTGTGTCCTTGGTGACCGCTTCGCAACTGCTCAATTTTTGCGCCATTTGCACGTCATATCTATGCTTCCACCGGGCACTCAAAGCGCAGGGCATCAGCCGTGATTCACTGCCTTACAAGGCGTGGTTCATGCCTTATGCCGCGTACTATGGACTTGTGGCAACGTTGGTAATGGCGTTTGTGGGTGGTTACACCGTGTTCCTACCCGGGAACTGGGACGTGCCCAACTTTCTTTTCTCGTGAGTGATACCAGACCTGTGGCGGGATTTGACGTTTGCTAACCTGACGCAGGTATACCATGGTAGCCGTATTTCCGGTCTTGTATGTTGGCTACAAGATCATTCGAAAGACCCGAATTTACAAGCCCGAAGAAGTCGATTTGCAAAAAGACCAAGATGTGCTGGAGGAGTACGAGCGAAACTACGTCCCTCAACTACCAAAGTAATGGACCCTCCCCTGAGCTGTGATTTTCATCCCAGACCTGGAATGCTAATAGAACAAAGGAATCGATTCGAGAAGGTCATGGACAAGCTCTTGACATGACCCAAAATCTGCCTGCGGGCACGCGCGACTTGCCGTCCCCCGATCGTCTGCCCGGACTCGTTTGCGCTTCTGAACGCCCCCTTTGACGCAGCGGGCAGGCGGACATTGATGCATAACCTTCACTGTAAAGACAAGACGTGTATGATACTGGGCTGAACATGCAATGTCGTGGCTATTTCGTAACCTTGGCCGCTATGAAGTCTGTGATGCAACACAGTAGTATAGATCTCAGGGATTTCCTGAATCCAAAAGCAGCCATTATAACCCTGGGCCAAACAATCTACCAAGCCCGATCTCTGTGAAGGCTAGCAATGTAGCAAGTAATGCCTTCGAGCACCGGATCGAGTTCACTCTCTGTCCACAGTCTGTGTCAAGTTCTTTTTGTCCGCGCTTGTAGAAGGTCTTGTGAACTTTGGCGACATCGCTACTGCTCTCACAGAGAATAGGTACCTATAGGGCCAATTGATATCGTCAGATGCTTTTGTCGGTGGTTTGAGCCCTCTTTCTGCTGCCCGAGTCATTTTTAGAAGGTCATTCTGTGCAAATCCCGATGTGGTGAAGTTGAGACTACCTGGCAAAGATCAGAGCCAGCCAGTCGAGTCAAGGGCTCCTAAGCGAAGATTCCTTCGCTTGGTGTTACTCGATAGCCTCACTGCAACGAAAACAGATCCAATGTCCGCAGCTATTCCCCAGCCACGAGATCATGGGCTGGTTCTCGCCTGATCCGGTGCAGTCTAGCCGTCTGTAACCCCCCTTTTGTGGCTGCAATGGCTGATGACCCGCTCTGCACCTTTTCGGGATCAAAGCAATGAGACCCGGAGCGTGCCACAAACGGCAGCAACACGTGCTGGCAGGGTTCCCCGGATGCTGCCAGCCGACATTTGTGAATCAATAGCGGAGCGGTCGAAGCGAGCAATCAAAAGGCTGAACAAGATGCATCAAGTCATCACTCTGTACTTGGTACGGGCTGCCGCGATATGTCATCTGTATGTCTCAGGTGACATCGGCGAGGCGGTCGAGACCCTGCCCTACCTTGTGGTGGCACTGATTCTTGCGCGGCAGACAGATGGATGCGTGTTCGTCATCGTCGCAAGGACAATGCTGCTTGGAATCAACGGAATTAAGCGTGAGATGTCCCTCGCTTGCGGCTTAGAAACGTCGGACGAGCGAACCAAGCCTTGGAAACTTGGCCACGTCGTCTCATCTTCGAGGAGGCTTCCGTCTGCGCCAGATCGTTTTACGGGGGATTGAAACGACACGTATGAGAGATCTGGACCAGGCGGAGCCCTCGCCAGAGATGCAGGATTTCAAAGACAGAACCCTGCTCGGAATCCCCGGGCAGTCTCGCGTTGAGCCGCCGTCTGAAAGAGCCGGTCGTTATCCACTGAAGGAGCCTCCTCTTGAGAGACAAAACTCGGCCGTGGGCAGCTCTCCCCAACGGCACAAATGCGTTTGACCTTTAGCTCGAGACATTTGGGGTTTTCCGTGTCAGGTGCAAAGAATTACTGAATCAGAAAAGAAAAGAAAAGAAAAGTAAAGAGAAGAAAAGAAAAGAAAAGAAAGGAAAAGAAAACAAAGGAAAAGAAGACAAAATCTCCCTTTTCCCTCCCTCGGTCGAATGAAACAGCCGCGTCGTTTGTCGTTGACTTTTGTCCAGCGATGCCGAGCCGTCGGAGAGACGAGGCGCTGTTTGACAAGATACTCATCATTTCTGCCTTGATCTTTTCCTTTTCCTTCGAATCTTGATGTGAGATTATCAGATAGTCTGCTCAGGTAATTTGCTCATATGGTCTGCACGTATGATATTTCTGCAGTCTGCTCAATTTTCGACCTGCCCTTCTGGCACTGCAGAACAAAGGGTCCCCCTCCAAAGGCCAAGCCAGTGAGTGCGAGTAGCCTGCTCCCCTTTGTTGCGTTTTTCGAGCTTGCGAGGACAGCCCGCCGCAGGCGACCCCCGGTAGGGCCGCCGGAGGCATTCGTACCGGACACTCAGTGCTGCATAGATGTGTCTCCGGCTGGCCTCGCAAGCTCGAGATCATCCAGACAGACCAGTTTCGACATGTACACGTTGAGACAGGGAAACTATTGTATCAATTCGCGAGCATAGTAAGCGTTGGCTGAGTCCTTGGCGAGTGAGTGAGCCTGGCCTGACTCCTTCCACCCAAGGCTTGCTGCTACGCTGGGCCTTTTTGGAGCGGCAACGCCAAAAACTCCGCCTCTCACGATGAAAAATTTCTCACATGAGGCCAACACTCAGGTGGAACAAAATACAGAGTGAGTTTGGTCATGTCGTCTTGGAATGGCCCTTTGTCGCCTCGGCGCCCCCTGCAGGCCGGGCCGTCGGCGAATCAGACGGCGATGCGCTTCGCCCCCTGTCGCAGCTGTGAGACGTGTCGTCCACCGGCCGGCGTCTCTGCATGCATCTTCTGGCCTCTGCAATCACCGCGCAGAATGGGAATGGCTTCGCATCGTGCGCTTCTGTGATCGAGGCAGGCAGGTCTGTCTGTCCTCGAGACATGGACGACGGTCGGGGCTGGGACCGCGCAGCCGCACGTGCATCGCCACATCGAACCTCGTCCCGTGCACCTCATCCTCATCAGCAGTGGCTTCACACCGAACCTCAATCTCAACCGCAACCTCCACATCATCCGCCGACGCCCTCGCTCAGGCTCAGCCGGTCTGCCGCGCAGTTGCGTCCCGGCGACCCTTCCGCTCTCACTGCTCCATTGCCGCCCTTGCCACCACGGCCACCAAGGACTCCGTCGTCGTCATCATCAACCGCGGACATCTTGCACCAACCTCCACGAGAGCTCGACCGGCCAGCCACTCCGGACACGTCGCCGCCGCCGCCACCAGCGGAGCCGTCGAAATGGAAGACGGCCCTGATCGAGGCCCAGTTCGTTGCCGGCGGGCTGGTCAGCCATCCGGCCGAGTCGACCAAGCACTACAGCATCATCCGCCATTCGCACGGGCTGGTCTGGTACCAAGGCCCCGGCACGTCCATCGCCATCACCATCCTGGCCAGCGAGCGCCTGCCGCCCAGCAGGACCGTATGGCTCCAGGAACGGGGCTACTCCGGCAACGCGGGCATGTCGATCAAGGCACTCGTCGGCGCGAGAGGCAGCTGGATCGACGTGACACCCGCACAGGAGGCGCAAGCCCACCACGTTCCCACCGCCGATGAGCGCGGCATCCAGCGCGACGTGGCCAGGTTTGTCAAGAAAGCCACGGGCCACCTGAAGCGACACGCGCCTCGCGAGACACATCTGGTGCGCATCCCGGCCGTCGCGCAAGACGGCTACTTCCGCCTGGTCCTGTGCAAGGGCGGCGACGACGACGATGATCCGACCAAGATTCTGTGCGGGAGCCCCGTCTTCAGGATCGCCAGCACGTCGGCCGACGGTGCTGTCGTGCGCGGCGCCAGCCTGAGCACCATGCCGCTCGAGATGGGCGTCAAGGTCGCCACCACCGTGGGCGCCCAGGTCGTCAGGAAGTACACAGGCATCGCGGGCACCGTCGTGCAGGCCAAGACCAGCAAGGTGGTGGCCAAGTCGTCCGTCACAAAGGCGGCTGCCGTCGCGTGCAGGGGCGTCGGCGGCGTCGGCTCTGGCCTCCAGACCGCCGTGCAGGACAGCTGGCGAAGGAACAGGCTCGATGGCCACGGCCGCCTCATTGACGAGACAACAACCACAACAACGACAACCATGCGGCTGGCGTCTGCTACGACTGGCTCCGACGACGGCCCCGAGCCGCCCTTCCCCATCAGGTTCAGCGGACGGCTACCCGAGGGAACCAGCCACATGGAATCAGAGCCGGGCCTGCCCGCGACGAAACTGCGCCGAGTGCCTGATCACATCAAGTCCCGCCTCTCCGGGGTCTTTGCCGCCTGGGTGTCTTGTGGGCGACCCTCAGGCCCGGATGCGGCGTGGCGCGAGGCCGTCGTCACCATCGCCCCCCGGCGTGACGCGCAGCCCGCCGTTGTCACGAAAGCCAGCGTGTCTGTCACGGTAGCTGCCGGGACGGTGGCCGTCCCGTCGACGGAGGGCCGGGTTGACGTCCTGCTCATGGGGTACCTGCATCCCGCGCCG
>AZGY01000017.1:198867-217892 GCA_001636675.1 Moelleriella libera RCEF 2490
ATAACCGCGCCAGTCAAAGCATCGTGATGACACCGTGCTTGCTGATATGGCTCCGGCGGCGCTGCCGCGGGCTGGCCTCGCAGGCTCGAGCACGCACGGCTGGAGCGGCGATATCTTGCCGTTGGAAGCTTGCACCACTGGCGCGATGAGCTGCATCTGTCTCGTGGCGAGCACGTTGAGCGAGCCGAGTACTGCTGGGAACGATGCTCTGTGCGGCGGAGGCATGCACGAAAGGGCGACTTTCTATCTACAGTTTCCTTTCTTTTGTGCTTGCAAGGCATTTATCTCATGGCATCTATCTCATGGCATCTATGCTGTTCGTATGACGGCAGTCTTTCTGTATCTCTTTCTCTTTCTGACTGCGTGTGCATCTCCGTCCATGTCTCTTGGGCGTGATGCGATGCCTGCGCGAGCGTGAATCTTGCAGTCTGGCCCCCCTCGGTCCTTCTCAGCCGTAGCGCAACCCTAAGCCTAGGAGTGCGCGTTATAACAAGGAGGCGCATCACCGTTGTCGATGTGAGGCGACGTCCATCGGCGTCGTGCAACCCTAACCCTAAGGGTCCGCGTCACAACAGGGAGGCGCATCACCGTCGTCAACGTGAGGCGACGTCCATCGGCGTCGCGCAACTGCGTGCACCGTTGTCCAAAACCGCCCAGGCGCGTCCCCAAAACCCTCAAAGAAGCGGACGAGCACAACGTCCCTTCTTTCCACCCTCCCGCCCCCCCCTCTTGGCCTGCCCTGAACTAGATGCTGAGAATGCACAGGCGTGAGATAAACCAACCCCTCCCTTTCCCCTGGCCCCTGGCTTCGCTGCTTTGGGCACTCAACCCATCCGATTTTCTTCCTAGGACTCTTTGGGTAAATGGTGGTCTCACGGCCAGCCATGCGCCGTTCGTTGCATATGTTATCCCTTGGCAAAAGCCAAGGAGAGGGTCCAAGACATTCCACCATGTATCTACACTAAAAAAAAGGCCAAGAAAAGCCAACCATGCACACATGTGTAATACACGAACCGCGCCAGTCTAATCCAGTCAGGTCGAGTCTGTCTGTCTGTCTGTCTGTCTGTGTGTTTGCCCATTCCAGCAAAAGCCACCAATCCCCATCGCCCGCGCACTCTATATTATTCCTTTCTTACTTTCTTTTTTTTGGCCTCTTCAGCCTCCCCCGCCATTCTATGCGCCACCCCCTTCCTTTTTTTTTTTTTTCCTTTTTCCCCCTTTCTTCTTTTATTTTTTACTCTTATAAACGCCTATCCCCCCACCCCCACACTCCCTTCCTTCCTCTTTCGGACCAGCCCTGCCCTTCTCCAAAACCAAACGAAGAAAAGAAGAGCAGGCGAAAAAGGAAAAAAAGAACAGGGGTTGGTTGAGACAGGCGCCGCCGCTTGCCGGTCGTGAAACACTGAGAGTCAACTTTTTTCTTTCTTCTTGCCCTGGCGCGCGCGTTGGAGAGGGATGTGCCTCCGGCCGGCGGCCTCGCAAGCTCGAAGGAGGGTTTTTTGCCTGCCCCTTTGACCTAGACGGAACAAATGGTCCGATGGACAGGCGACCAAAAAAAAAAAAAAGAGACACACGCCCTTTTTGGCTTTGGGTCCTGCCTATTGCGGCTTTTCTTCCTCCAGATTGGGAGCAATGGGTGAATAAGTGAATGATCCGGGCAAAGAGGGCCAGGGTGTCGTACATCATTCGCTTTGTTCAAACTGTTCATTGTCGAACCCTGGACGGGACCTCGGAGCGCACGCCTCGGGTCTGGAGCTCTGATACAGCAGGCGGACTGTTGAGGGCAATGGGCCGGCCGGACAATCACTGCATGATCAAAGGCGGCGTCTCATTCTCATCGCGGTCAGTGCCCACGCCGTGAATGAAGACAACGCTTCTCAACGCAATTTGAGTAATGGATGCGCTGCTATGGGCTCACCGCTGAATTTACACAAGAACGTACGTATAGATATCTCTTTTGGGCACCTCGGTTGCTTTCTAAGCTGCTTCGTCGTATGGCCGCGTTTGTGCGTGAACAGATGCGCTGCGATATAGCTCGGCATTGCCGTCACTGCTGGCGTGCTGTGCTGTGCTATGACAATACCTGTGAGGCCGTTCCCGCGCTGCATTAAACATATATATCCCTGCCGTCAATCATACGACAATCTTTGTGACGGCCAATATGTACCTGCCATTCCCTCTTACGATTGTGACATTCAACATGGACCTACCTGCCCTCGTTATACCACAATCACTTGTGACGTGCAACACGTACCTGCCATTCCTCGTACAGCAACGCATATAGGACAGACACGCCGTAATGTACTGGAACAACATCCATGCCGTTGAGGCTAACCGAACGCATCCATCTAGCTCCATGCAATACAACAAATGGTCTACCTGCAGTGATACCAACTGAACGTGCGACCGAGAGCCACCTCATCTTGCGCTGCGTAAGACGCGACCAGCAGCAGCAGCAACTGGAGCGTCTGCCAATCGACCGCGATTCATGCAAGAGCAGTGGCGCGATCAAAACCACGACAAGACATGCCATTAATGAGCCATCTCTACGTGGCTGAGGGAGGGGTGCGAGAAAGATCCTCTGCACAACGCTGACGAGCAGTCTTCGTGGCAGATGACTCTTTACAGACGCTGAGTCAGTTGACAAGGAGCCATCACTGGGCATCATTCGTTGCGATGGTCCCTCCACACCTTGAGCGCAGCGAGGCCAGCCCGCGGCAGCGCCGCCAGAGGCACACCTGAGCATGGCTTAGTGCGCTCGATCGATAGCAGCCTTGCTCATCACACGCCGCCGGACTGAATCTACACTTATTGGCCGCGAGGAAACTCGCCTGGGGCCACTGGGCATGGAGCAGGCACTAAGTACATGGCCATTATTCACAAGCGTAGAGACATAGTTCATTTTGTCAGAATACAATGTCATTTCTATATCGACAATTTTTCGTGCCAAAGACAACTTCCAAGACCAATCTTAGAGGCTCAGAATCGAACCATCTCATTGACGTGCAGAGTGTAGATGTCGTGTCGTCGAGGGAAAATAATGAACAATGACGCTGTGGAAACCTCGATGCTTGATTGCCAAAAAGTCAACACCCATGCCCGTGCCTGGCCAGCTCTTGGCTCAGGTTCCCCCTCAAAAATGATGCAAAAACAGTTTTTTTCTTTTTCGCGCCCGACTACAAGGTCAAGACGTGAGGCCGTTAAGAGACAAAAGCAAACGCGCTGCCAACACACAAAGACTCGATCCTCTCGTTATGAAAATGCGTCCAACCTGGATTCGCCCCAGAAAACAGGCTCCCGTAATGACAACGCCAAATCAGAAGAAGGAAAATCAGATTAAAACCATTATGTAATCGCAGAGCACGAGCGCAGCAAAGATCGTACGGACGGCCGTGTCCGCAAAATGTGCGCGATGCAATGCGAAAGAGAAGCCCGGGTCTGCAATGCAAAGAAGAAAATGCAAGCAGATGGGTTTTTTTGGGGCGTCTCAGCTTAGCCCTGGATTGCTGTGGCTTGCGTATCGGTAGTCCAAAGGAAGCGGTCCGACAGCACATCGCTGGCAGGAGTACCGGCACCCGACGCAAGCAGTGGCGGCGTTGTGCGCCCCATATTGGGGGACATCGTCGCCGACGCTGGTTCTTGTCGTCCGCTGGGGGTGGGAGAGTATGTCGACGCGGGCGTTACACTGTAAAGCGGGAAGTAGGGACTCGCCGAGCCGTAGTGAATGGCGTGATGAGACGCAGCACCGGCGTGTCGATGAGCTGGAGAGCCGGTCCATTGGGGGGGCAAATTCTGGAAATCGACTCCGGATGTTGGCGCCTGTCCGTCGAGCATCATAAGCTTCAAGGTATCATCTTTCATAGAAGGGCTCGACTGTTTCGTGGCTGAGCCAAACTATACCGTAGCAACACCAGTTAGTAATCTTCAGCAAGGTGGTATCCTCGGAACCTGGAGGGGTGGGTCGCCAGGGGCTCAGGAAAGTACCAAATCCCGTAGATCTGAAATGCCATTCAGGCCGTGGCGGGGGGGTCCTTGAGGTTGAAGTGGAAGTCAGGGGAACGTACGAAACAATACTTGTTGACCAGCTCCTCGTAAGAGGTGCTGGTGAGGCTCGAAGCAGGTGAGTGTGTTCCGCTGGGCGCGGTTCCCATGAAGGGCGCAGACAAGAAAGGGTCAGAGTCACGGATGTTCCTCTTCATGTACAGCGTATCCTTCTCCTTGGCCTTGGACTGACCGGGGCTTCCGTCCTTGGCGGCCTTAACGGCGGCATCGAGTGATGCGGAAAAGTCATAACGGTTGGAGAAGGCAACACCACTGGGCGACACCATATCAGCGGCGAGATTGTCACTGGCCAAGCTCGAGGATGATTTGGACTTGAATCGAAGGCCGCCTGCCGTGTCCGACTCCCCGAGATACTCGTGGATAGGTTGATCATATTTGTTGAACACGTCCACGCCGTTGCCAAAGGCATCCAGGGATGCGGGCAGTGACATGGGACGAAGCCCGCTACCACTGTTCTGTCGGCGATTGCTGCGCGGTAGACCATTCGATGACCTGGATGCTGCTCCCTGGAAATTGTTCTTGCCATTTTGCGGCAGGTGCTTCTTCTTAAAGTCAACCTGGAAGTTGGTGGCGCTGTTGTTATCCCAAAATTCCTGACCGCTGACTGAATAACGGATGCAAAAGAACAGGGTTTTTGACTCCAAATCCACCAAGTCGGAGAGCTTGATGCTAAAGGTGAACCGGTCGTGACCAAAGGCACCGTCACGCGGACGGATCTCGTGGCTGTACTCCGCAGTGACTTCCGATACAGTCTTCCAAAAATCCAAGGTGAAACGGCAGACAATTTGTTTCGAAAAAGCCATATTGGCCACCGCAACTGAGCCCAACAACGATTTTTGATCTCCCGATAGCCAAACCTTTTCTAGTCGAACAGGCAATGACTTGCGGGCAAGAGAGTCATGTGGAAAGTTGGGAGTGGTCAGTTCCCATTCGAATGGAGGGGTCTTGCCAGATCGACTGCCTCTCGGGAACGGATATTCCGAATCACTTTCGTAGTTTTCTGCCGGAGACGAGCCGGCGCTGACAGCCAGGGGGCGATCTACCTGGAGAAAGTGCCGTACGTGTTCTAGGTGAGAATCGAAGTGGACGGCCTTGGAGAAAACTGGTGTGCCAGGCATGCTAGATGGCCGTCGATGGCCGCGCAAGGCAGGACGGACCAATTCACCAGACTTTTTGCGGACCATTTGTGGTTTGTTCTGCAAGTCTTCGTCTGAGTCTTCCTCGGATACTGTCAAAGAGCTGCTCGAGTTCTTCAAGATCGAGGCGTCTGATTCCGTAGAGGACCGAGCGTGGCCATGCTTCCGTCCGCTCGTTCTTGGCATGTCACTCAGAGCATTTGCGCTGAGACTGACGTGCAGGGCCGAGGCGATATTATCCACGGACTGTGTGCCCTGTGTCGGTGGTGTCGACGCTTTAGTCACCTTATTGATTGCTTGTCTCAGAATCGGTGTCGGTACCTTGGATATTTGACTGACTGCCTCCCTCAAGTCCTTGAGGACTGCGGCCCTTCGATTCTTAGCCTCTGGGGGCTCGTCGTCATCACTGCCTGACGTGGCAGAGTCCGGGGGCGAAATAATGGCGCCTCTGGGCATCAGCTCCCGCTCATCCGCACGAGGCGGTGGTGACTGCCGAACGCTGCTGGCCAGGCTCGCGGCAGCCGTCTTTTCTTCGGTACCATGCATCTCAGGCGAATGCGAAGACGCCATCTCGTCGATGCCATTGACTGAAGGTGTCCGACGGTGTTTGTTGAGGTAGGAAGCGGAGCGAGGCAGACTCGGCCTGGGGCCCGTTTGAATAGAGGGCCGACGGCTCACATCGGGAGAGTTGGATGCTGAGGTGGCAGGCGATTGGTGCGAAGGGGGGGTGTAAGGCATTCTGCTGCTTGAATGCCTGGCCAAGTCAAAGGGGTTTTGACGACTTTCAATGGTGGGATTCGTGGAGAGCAGGGTGTTTGGCAAAAAGAAAATTAAACAAGGAGGTTTCGTTTATCCGGCTAAAGAAATATCATATGCTGACAAAGAATACAACCGGCTTTCACTGCAACAAGGGTCGGATCTACGCGCGGCGCGTTAGCGATACAGAGTAAGGAGCATATACGTGCAAGGCTGGGAAAAGAAAAAGAAAAAGAAAAAGAAAAGGAAGAGAGGCGGCTCAGGGCGAAGGCGCACAAGGCCCGTTATGGGAGGAGTATGCTCACGAGGATTGTTCCTTTGGATAATAGGGTCTGGTCCTTCACTGTGCAATTGGCTCAGGCAATATTCCAGCAACCGAGCAGGGAGGTCGACGGCGTCGTAGTCAAGCCAGGTGCAGGCAAGAACCAGTGCGAGGCGGCAAGTCCAAACGAACACAAAGGACCGTCGGATGATGAGAAACGAAGAAACTATTGAAAAAGGGCCAATTAATGGCTCGGTCGCAATTAGGTGATGCGGCGATGCAATCTGTGAAGCACCCGAATCAAGGCGCATGAAAAGAGTATTGCATAAGGCGGAGGCAAAACTCGACGCCGAGATCGTGAGGGCGACGCTCTTGTATCTGGTCTGCCGTCGTTGGTATTATCGCTGCGGTGGTCGTCGCGCGCTCGTGGGTCCGGCCAAGAAAAACACAGGGCCACCGCTCGGCGTCCACGCCCGGTCAAGCAAGACGTCCTGAGCTTTCGTCTCAACAAAGGGTCGGCGAGCCTCGAGAGGCAAAAGGTACGAATCGATTCACAGGACTTTCCGCCGGAGAAGCGTCCGTGAAATGAGGCAGAACTCAAGTCTACGGATCAGGGGAGAGGTGGGGAGGCGGATGGTTTTGCACTTTAAGCATTGCACCTCCAAATCTTGGTAGGCTGGCAGTGGCAGCCCCGGCCACAGGTCAATTCCTGTTGCGTCTTACGCTCAGGCTCGTTCCTTGGCGCGGACAAGACAGCGACCGGGCTGGACGGGGGTGAGGGGAGGGGGAGTTGAGAGAGATGGAGGGGAGGCATGGGAGGGAGATGGGTGAACTGGGGGGTGGGCGACAGTGGGTACAGGACTTGATTGGGGTGGGGACGGGGGGTGTGCGGGCAGACCAACGTGCATCGGATTCCAACAGTCCAGTCGCGGCAATAACGAGCTTGGCGGCAAGAGCCATGGAACTTGGATGTCGGATCGCGCCCAGAGGGGCCTGATTGCGAGTTTTGGCGGGCTTCGGCTTCGACTTCGCGATGCAGCGAGATATCCAGGCGCAGGGCGGGATACTGGCGTTGTGATGCGAAGCACGCTGTCTGCTCTGTACTGCCCCTTCCGTCTCTGTATCCCATCCCACATATGCACTCTGTATCTCGGATTGCGGAGCTCTGAACCGGCCGACGGTTCACAGTGACTAGATCTTGCACCACGTCCTGTCAAACGTCAGCGTGTGACAAGAGACACGCTGACATGATGCCACCATCCAATACGTTCAAGGTTCTCCGGCGGCCGGCGGGCAATGTCTACGTGAAAATGAAGTCGTTGTGAAAAAATTAATGCACGACCATCCCTGGATGATCTGATTTGGTTGGGCACTGAGGCCGAAGGGGACAATGGGATGCCGTGCGGCAGACACGGTCGCCGGCCTCGTCTCAATTGTTTGATGGCCCAGTTTCTGAGTGTTTTGGTAGGTGCTCGAAGGGGGGGCGCGCTCACTCTAGTGCTTGCACCAGCGGTCGGAACACAGACCAGAAAAAAGAAAGTGAGAGAGGAAAAATAGAGTATCGGCGATCCCAGAGCGGGGCTACCGGGACTTTTTGGCCGTTGAGCACTTCTCTCAGCAAGGCAGGCCATTTTTCTTCCGCCGCGGAGGAGCGCGATCATGATCAAGTCGTCGTATAGCACCTCGCTCATAACCCTGCTATCCCATGGTCTGCACTCCGCGTTTCTTTGAGTCCACAGTCATTATACCTTATCCATGAAATTATTATAGTCGTCTTGATCAACCCCAGACGTGGCTGGGTGCCTTTTGAGCCTCCAAAATAAGTGGCGGTGAGGTGGTAAGGTCCGGACCCATCTTGACCATCTCCGGCCGGTCGGAACTAGCGTTGGCCTAGCACGACTCTAGAAAAAGTAAGACACCGCAACATTTCACGGACTGGCCGTATGGGCGAAAGACCGCGCATTCGAAAAGACCACGATGTTCGTGTGAGCGCTGAACGGAAAACTTTGAGCCCTGAGTCTTGTGTACCGAGGACGACGTGCGACGACGCTCAAGTCAATCTCTTCTGATCATGGCCGTGCCTGTGACGTATCCCGTGCAACTAGTCAGCTGGGGTGTCAGCTCCCCATAACAACGCCTAGGCGAGACGGAAGGAAAAAAAAAAACCAAAAAAAAAACCGACTAGGGAGCCTTCGCGACCTACCTCATCTCACCCACCAACGGCTCTGCATTTTCTCCCTGATATCCAATCTCCTCTGGCTGCTGCAAAGCTTGCGTGCTCTCGGCTGGCTCGGTAACGTTCCAGCTCCTGCTGACGCCCAAAGTTTATCGAAGAGAAGCAGCGAACCCTTCGCCACTGGGCTTTTCCCCAAACATCCGCTACCTCAGCATGCCACCAACGAAAGCTCTCAGAAGCTGCGACGCCGCTGCCGCGCAACATGCAATCATGTAGGGACCGCGTTTTGCTCGCGGCACGACGGCCGTGGCGCATCCTGGATCAAGTCGAACATCCCACCAATTCAAGGGAAGGGCTGCGACGCCGCCGACCGCGCTGCTCGCCTCGAGAAACGGCGTCGCGGCCGGTGATATGCCATAGTGGCGTTCGCCGATGGGCCCACGGAGTCTGCGACGTCGGCTAGTTTCTCCATGTCGACCAATCCGACGCTGGATCTGCCACACACACGCACCTAAGTGCCCACCCCTCCCCTACGACGATACCGGGGCGCGCAACCACGCAATTGCACCAACCCTCACCATCCTCAACGCAGTGCAACCGAGCCCAGCAGGTGGTTGCAGCAGGCCCTTTTTTCGAAATCCATCTAACAATGGCATGTCTCCGTGATTCCCCTTCTGCTAGCCGCTTTCCTATCTCAAGCATCCTGTTGGGGCGGACGCGAGGAAGTCCCGCCATGGTGGGAGCTCCCGACTCGGGGGTTTATTCCACAACACGAACACGTCGAGCGGGTGCTGCTTTTGCGGCCGGTTCTCAGCATGATCTGTGCTCGCCCTTTGACACATCCATACTAGCCCTCGCGAGCTCCACGGCCCAGTCGTTGGTATGCTTACGCAGCCAGAAACAGTCCAGGCACCAACCAAACAACTCATCGCTTGCAGATAAAAATCAGTGAGAAAGGCCCAAAAAAAAAAAACGGCCTGCCTCGCCTGGCACATGGGCTTACCTTGGCATTGTAACACTGATATCGAGCGCTCGACCGTGCTATCGGGCTATCATATTAAGTGGGTACAACAATTGCCATCCCTTGCCACATCCCAATCCATTCGAGCTGCAATTATGTACATACAGTACGGCGCAGCTGCATACAGGTAACCTGCCATCTATTGAGTTGACAGCTAGATGGCTGAGTCAACCTTGGTCTTGGCGGCAAGACGCCTTGACGGCTCATCAATATCGAGATGAAGCACTTTTGCGTGCTCTCACAGTGACGCCGGCCAAACATTGAACGGATGCATCTTTTCTTTGCGGACAGTCATTTCATCTCGTCGGACGTTTGCTTCTCTGAAAGCCCATGAACCCATGTTCGCGTGCGACACACCCATGTCGGCGATACTAGTGCTTCAAGGCCTTTGTGCTGTTGTTTTTCGGACCATGCTGCTTGGTTTGATGCACTGAATCTAACCAGCATCAAGGTTCGCTCCAATTAGCCCCGTTTTGCGGCATGATGACGTAGTTGACTTGACGGCTATTCGCATACGGCTTGATGTGGAGCCTCGATACTGCTTACGTTTTGTACCCTCAAGCTTTCTATCAAAAGCATCCGCTTAGCCGTTTTCGCATAGCCATGGAGATGACTGCCTGGCTGTGCATGTATCCGATCAGTCTGGCTCCGTCACTAGCAAAGGCCAGCGTGCAATAAACAGGGCAAACGTCGACAGGGCGGAAACCTGTCACCGCGCATCGCTGCTGCCTCGTTCGCTGGCTCGCTTGGCAGAGCAAAAACTACCCGGGCGGTCGGGCGAATGTGAAGGACCATGGCATTCAACCTAATGATGCAGGCGCATACTCGTCAGCCCGAAAAGCTTTTGTAGACATACTCTCCCTAGCACGCCTCTGGTGTTGTACACTTTTTTTCCGCAGGATGTTCCCGTCATTCAAAGCTGCACTGCGCAAATTGTCGGAGCCATACAGTACAGCATGCAAAGGCAGTGGAAATCAAACAAACCTGAAACCGTTTCCGCGCTTTCGCTCGTTATCGTCACCATGCCGCCTTTTCTGATCTTGGCAGACAGCGACCCCGGTTATTACGCAATCCTCAACATCGCTCGATGATAAAGCTGTTCGTGGCCGTCTGTCTGATGCTGACTCTGGACCAAGATCTGTGTGCTGAGGACCACGCGACCGGCCAACCATGTGTCGCGGAGGACACTGGTCAAGCTGCCAATGCGTGCCCTTCACCCTTGCACTGCAATGGGATTGAGTCTTCGGCTCGTACATTGGAGGAAAAGACACCGAAAGATAAGCAGAGCTCAGCCACATGGGTCAGGGTTACCTGGGGCAAACGGAGTGGATCGCGGGCTGCACGGACGACAGTCGGTGGGTAATTCGAGGCTGCGACTCACGCTATCTACGGCCTGCACGAACCACGGCGGAGCGCCCCGTGTAGTTTCTTTTTCTTGCGAGACGAAATGAGAGGAGAAAATTTTCCAGGAGCTAGACCGAACGCAAAGATTGCATCTCCACGTTGTACTCCAACCCACGATGGTGCGCCGCGGGGAAAAGCGAGGGAGATCTACAGAACGTAGGGGAGGAGCCAAGCGTGATCACACCATCAGCCGAAATTGCTGACATTTTCGACCAACTTTCTTTAGGGCGTCAGCGGGACGTACTCGTTGACAGCTGGCGATGGATCATGAGCCGGGGCAGGAGCCGCATACGGACCCAGGCTTATATGAGGACAGGAAGCAAGCCGCCACGGCCGTTGTCGACGCCAACCGGATAAGCAGCAACGGCGTTGGCAATTGTCGTCATCCGGTATCGGCAGAGCTGTTGCATAGCTACCTGCTTTGCTCTCAAGAATGCAAAATACAAGACTGCAAGTCGCCATGGCCAGCGACGCCGGGACATGCATCAAGCAAGCGTCGCTGATTTAGTCAGCAACGGACCACCGTTGGCCGTACGAGGCTGACTGCGTCGCCAAGCAAGATAATAAATGTCTGTCGACAAACGACCTCGAATATGTTTTAGTGGCCAAATATATCATTACATTCGACCAGAGACCAGGGTGGATCGATATCAAAGAGCTGGGAGTAAGCCTGGTTCGATCCGCACGCCAGATAGTGTTTGAGGAGCTACATCAGAGGTTACAGCTAAAGATTCCACTTTACAAGAGACAAACCCAACGTGAGGGGCAGCCACATCCTGCAGGCGGCCTTCTGGCGAAAGGGCGAAAACATATCAGGGAAAGGGCACGGCATCGGGTCAATTGAGCTTTGGAGTGTAACTGCTTCAGAAAATGCGAACTGCCAATCGTCTGACTATTTTCTCAACAAAAAGCAATATCGGGACTTGGCTGCACAGAGTATTTGGCGCGCCGCTAATGAATCAGGCCGGATGAAGAGAAGACGGCGGGCAAGACTCGACGCCTACCTCGCCGCCGATCCCACCCAAAAAAAAAAAAAAATCCGAATGAGTAGCCAGGATTTGGAAATTCTGTGCGTTTCGGGAGCAACTTGCATATTGGCGAGAGTCCTTGCGCCGGCCTAACAAGGGATGATGGAGGCTCATATCACAAACGCGAAAGCTGTCAGAGATCTGCACGATATATTCAAACGCACACCACGGCCGGCTCAGCCTTTCCAGTCGGCCAACCGCAAGCTTCGGTCAAAGCTAGGCAACCCCCTGCTATTTCGTGCATAACAGCAGCCAGGATAGCAGCGGTATGACATGACCCGCAGACGTGGACAGGGGTGTCTTGGGCCATCAGCTCAAAAAGTTGCAGGGACTCAACAAGCCGTGACTACAGCGCCAGAGCACGACATGTTGGTGCAGGTCTTCGGAATTATACGGCCGGTATCTGCGGCGGAAGGAGCTCGAGAAGGGGGGAGTTCTCTTCTTTTTTTTTTTTTTTTTTTTTTTTTTTTTTTTTTTTTTTTTTTTTTTGCTTCCCTTTTTGAGGCGACGATCAGTGGACCTGCGATTGCATCTGCACGAGATTGCGGTTTTTGCACAGCACTCAAGTTTATGCGACTTGGCGGGCGCATGTCGGCTTTCCCTCCTCCGGCATGCGACTTCGGCGATTGATAACCCGGGAGTGGAAACCGGCGGGGATCAACGATACGCAATGCCGTTTAATATGGAGAGGCGCATATCGCTGCCCAATTTTCAAGATGCTATCCGCCTCGCGGTTACGGTCGGAGGCAAGCACCTTTGCTTCCTGTACGTCCTCCGTTTGAACGGGGATAAAAGCCACTCGATCAGGACGGCGATGGCAGCGGACAAATTGACCATTAGAGCCTCGGAATGGCCTCGCTCGCGTCATCACCACGCCTTGCGCCCGCCAGTCTACGTCATATCAGGGTATTGTGTAGACATGCCAAACTCTGAATCTTTCAGCGGTGCGCTCGAAGCAAGCTTTTGCCTGCTTCCATACTTGCACAGCAGTCCTTTATCTCGACCAATCCCCGCCACAACGTCAGTCGAGCTAGCATGATGTTGGAGGGGGGGGGGGAGCTTCCCAACCGTTTGCTGTACTACCACGCTGACGTATGTGCTACCCTGGAAACCTGTCGGTTGGACCCTAGGCACATCTGGAACTTTCTTCTGGCGTGCGCCACCGGGGTCCTGGGATGGATGGATGGATGGATGGTGATGGGGTGTGGCAACAAGAGCGCTCTGATAAGTCGAAACGGTGCCCCAACAAGTGAGCTGGAAATGTGCATGTGTGACTAGGCTCGCATTTCCTCTCAACGTGGCTGCACCACGAAAGCGGGTCTTTCCAATTTGGCTTCCACCGTGCCGAAGGAAAAGGCAACTGAGGTGACGGGTGTGAGAGAAAGGGAACGACGCCGTTCATTTCTCCGTCTGGCGCCAAGCAGCGGCGAGGGTCTGACGGTGGGCATGCCACCCGCCCTCAGCGTCATTTATCTAGGGACGATACCTGATGCATCTCACCAGAAGCGACTACCCTTTTGCGGCGAATGTGCCTCTACGGATGGACGATATGTCTTGTTGCGTGCCGAAGTGATGTGCACAAGCTCGACGTATGATGTCACCACAAAACCAATCACACTTGGGCGACTCGAAGATTCAGCCGGTCGACGATGTGGCTTCCATGGTAGACCTGTTGTGGCCCGGCACGCAAAAACCGGTGTGACAAGCACGCCATGATATCTGTCATTTCTACGTATGGGTATGGGGGCCATGATCCACGTCATCTCTGACGAATCAGCTTCCACCGCTGGTCAAACTCCAACTTTTTCTGCCACATCACCTGTTTTAACCAAGTACATACGAGACTTCTACACCCACTGTACATACGTAGCGCGAATCTCCTCGTCGCTGCTGTTGTGCGCCTCCGAGACTGAGCAGGATCAACAAAGAGAGCGGGGGAGATGGCGTGCGCTACAGGTACGGCGTCCAGTTCAGCTTGGTGGCGACGGCAGTCACCACCGCTGAGGGAGGGATTCATGTCGCACGATGATGACAGCCAACTTCCCCGGATTGCGCCAGTCGACGCAGGTTAGCTCTGGACCCTGGAGACTGGACCCTCCCCTCCGGAAAGAGAGAAAAAAAAAGGAAACGGACAAGACGAGACGACGGACCATATCAGAAGGGATTGGAACGACGGTGTACACGTCCCGCATAGTGTTTGCCTCAGACTTCAGTATTAGCACTCGATGGGGATAGATCTGCCATCAGGGCCTCACTAACGCGCTAGCCAGACGATCGAGGGCAACAAGGCGTCTGATGGCATCTCCCGTTTTCGCGCGGCCGCACGCACTAGCAAAGACATTGGACGCTCCCTCGGCTTCCTTTCCCGTTTTCCCACGATGGACGGCAGCGACGGGAGGGAAGGAGGGGAAAAGGAGGGGGAGGGTTGGATACGGAAGCCGGTAGCCAGCAATGATCAACCCCGGGTCGAGCGTCTTCGCCAACGACCGACTGTTGTGGCTGAATGGGCGCATTGCGGCGCTAATCGCGCCCTATGTGCCATCCAGGCCCACGGTTTCACTGGAGCGGAGAAATCAATCTCGACCAGCGTGTCATTGGCTCTCTGCTGGCTTGGCTTTCAGAGGTTGGAATTCCGCTGCTCGTGGCGGGCGCGCTACCATCCCACCCCCAACGCTGGAGTGGTTTGACGTTTTTCCTTCTTTAACCCCTGGGAATGGGTAGTGATTTTCTTGAGGTTACAGCTATATTTGGCGAAATTTTTGCTGGTACCGCTGGCCCGTCTTCCAAACGGCGGCGACATGTACCACGTTGAGTTGAGTTGAGTTGAGCTGGGTTGAGTTGAGCTGGATTGACAAGACGAAGACTTTGGTTGGTCGGCGCGGGTTATTCGCAAGCAAAACAGACCAATACCAAGTCAAGAGATGAGAGAGTGCTGCTGCGCCAACCATTCACACAGTCCTCGTATCGACGCATTGCCCTCTTCCTCCTCATCTTCCTTCTCCTCTCCTCCCCCAATGTGTCCCTTGTCCACTCACCCACCACCCCTCCCCTGCCCTCCCTCCCTTCCTTGGCCCAGAACCCCGAAAACTTTAGAGCAAGGAAAGAAAAGAAAAGAAGAGAAGGGAAAAATGGTAGCCGCCTCCCCTCTGCCCTTTTGGCAAACATGGCGTCGAGGCATAGGCATGCGGGCTTTACTCGAAGAGGAGAAAAAGAAGGGAGGAAGAGGGAGGGGAACCCTTGGTGGTCTGCGGCCACGGATGCAACGAGGCAAGCGTGCCTGTTCCTGTATGTAATCTGTATGGCCGCCTTGCCGATGTAGCTCGGTCGTGTGCCATCTTTTGTTTTTTCAGTTCTGAAGGGTTTCAACGCTGTCTTGCGGAGACCCTGAGATCTGTCGAACGGTTATGAGTGGTGCTTTGCTGCGCTTCGTGTGCACGTTTTCTTAAGCGAATGTGTAGCTTTGGCCAAGGTTTCTCCTGGATGGTAGTGGTGGTGGCGAAAAACGCCTGGCTGTTGGGTGTACGTAACTGCGTAACGACGTGGCGCGCGGGGCTGCCGGTTGAGTTTGCCCATTTTTCTTTTCTTCCTTCTTTTTTTTCTTTTTTCTTTTTTTTTTTTCCTTCGGGATGGCTCTGGTTCTTCTCGGGCAACACTCTGATCCATGCAGTGAGTGAATTTCATTTCGCGGTGTACGTACATACATACATACATATGTGGTCGTGTCTCGTGGTATGTGTGTGTGTGTGTGCGTGTGTAATGCTCCGCCATCTGCTGCTGTGCGACGTCGGCCATGTCCTGTACCGTCCATCCGTATGTACGCGCCGCTGCAAAAGCCATCCCACACACAAGCCGCGGTATTCCGTATTCATCATGTTGGCCTTGCACCCCGGGGGGGATGATCACGGGTCGGCCAGTCCAGTCCCGTGCGCTGCCTGCCTGCCTGCCTGCCGTCTGTCGTTGCGCACCCAAGCGAGCTTGCGAGGCCGGCCCGCCGCAGGCGACCCCCGGGGGGGGCGCCGGACACGCAGCTGCAAACAACACTGCCTGAAGCTGCGTTGGCGCCTGCGCCGCCGGAGACATGACCACTGCCACGATATCACGATGCTTCTTCTTTGCGGGTATGCCTCCGGCGGCCCTACCGGGGGTCGCCTGCGGCGGGCTGGCCTCGCTCCGCTCGAATGGCTTGAGCACAACACTGCTTGGTGTGTGTGTGCTCGCGCACGCGTTCGTCAGCTCCTGGCACCGGGTCTCGCTACCTACCCTACACCTTGCCGCCCTCTCGCCCCAATCACCGCACCGCATCTGCCGACGTTTCCCGCGCCATGCACGATCTCTTCGCGCGAGCGTCACACTGCGCCTACACACACATATTCACACACGCACATACACAACTACATTGCCTGCATGCATGCGCAGGTGCGTGCGTGCGTGCGTACGGGCGTGCATGCGTCGCCTGCCCAATGACCAAGTCACACGCCGACAGCCGCGTCTGTGTACGTGTTCCCTTCCTGCACGATGTGCGCCCCCCTTCCAGAACCACTGCCGAACGGCTCCCGGCAGGGGGGCAAACGGCGAAAGTCAACTAAACTGCCGCGACGGACTCCCCGTTGACACATGTATACACACACGAGTGACGTGGCAAGGGTTCTGTGTCTCTTCTCTTCGTCCTTTCGTAATGAGTGCCGGGAAGGGAGGTGTGTCTCCGGCGGCGCTGCCGCGGGCTGGCCTCGCAAGCTCGAGCGTCTGCCGGGGTGAGGCAGGGCTTGCACAAGACCTCACCGTGCTTCTGCGAGCGCAGCGAGGCCAGCTCCCGGCAGGGCTTTCCGAGGCAAATGACACGCAGCTCGTTGGATATGACTGTGTGATATATGCGGTTGGGACCGGTATAAACCGAAGTGGGAATTCGAGCGGAGCAGGATCAGGTCCCGCAGGGCCGCCGGGGGCAAGTTACACGCAGCTTGGTATTTGAGCTGTGAAGCTGGGACTGGTATGAGCGGAAGCAGCAAATCGAGCGTAGCGAGGCCAGCCCGCGGCAGCGCCGCCGGAGGCAATCTACATGTCGCGTGTTGTTCATTATCTTCTGGAGCTGGGGGTTATATAAACAACAGCAGCAGTTCGCTTGCGAGGCCAGCCCGCGGCAGCGCCGCCCGAGGCACAGTCGCGAACAATGGGTGCTGAGTAGGTGTGCCTCCGGCGGCCCTGCCGGAAGCTGGCCTCGCAAGCTCGAGAGGCTCTGCAACACGGGACGTGCAGTGGCTGAGACGACTGCAGAGGAAAGGATAAAAGCGATGAGAGCCAGGCACTCCGTGTTCTGCGGCAGTAGCTCAGCGCCGCTGGTTCTTCCTATAAGCGGACTAGGTGGTATCGTCACCTTTGGCGCCGAGGCATCCAGCTGACGAACCGTACCTGACGGTTTGCGTCATGGCAGAGCCAATTGTGACGAGAGAAGAAGTACCCTGAGCAGCGCGGTCTCAAGATGTGATGTGAGTGTCTGAGACGATTTCTTGGGGCCTTGGACAGCTGCAGCGACCGCTGTGCTGCGCATTTGAGCTTTCATCTTGCGCTTCAGGGGGCTTTCGAGGCCATCATCGCTCGTTCGCGCGCTGTTGGTGATATTGGATCGTGAGTTGCCCGAAGAACAAATCAAGCGTCCGGTTGTCAATGCGAGCATGTTCCTCGAGCACGCGCAGCATGCTGGACCGTGTCGCGCTGCCGTGATTTCCGACGATCGGCACAAGAACCAGCCAGCAGATAGCCGTTCCAGAGGAGACTATCATGTCTTTATCTTCCCTGCGCTCATCGAATGCCCAGCCATGGCCGCTCGCACTGCTGACGCCAGTCCCATCTGTGAAGCAGTGCATCACAGCCACATACGCAGGACTCCGGCTCATCGAGTATATGAACCTGATTGTTGCGACTGGTCATCGCAGCAGTGAAGCGCAAAGTGAAGCTGGGCGTGGGAGGTTTGTCCAGTGATCTGCAACCCCCCCTTGACAGGCGTCGCCACATGGGATCTGAGCTTGGTATCATGAAATGCTGACCAGCGACCACACGGCGGATAAGGAAAGCAAAGAGGGGCGTGTTGCGCGGCGTCCTGTACCCGTCTAGTCGAGGCCATGGCCAGGCCCTGGCTCGGCATGTACAAGTGCTGGTACTGTTAGGACTTATAGGACAGCAGCTCCGGAAAACATCGCGGATCAACGGGCCACGATCTTAAGGGCGGTGCCAGCCTATGACTGGCGTTCGCGAAATCGTTTGCCGTTTCACAAGATCTGGGAATCAGCACACATGCCGTGCGTATCACCACGCTCAAGCAGATATACGACATATGGATGACGCATGCACACGCGGCCACGTCATTGAGACATGCCGGCCGCACAGATGAGAGAAAGACCTATGCCAGAGCTGGTAGCGAAAGGCGCCTGTTGTGCAATCAGACTCGTTCGAATTGGAACTGGCCGGTCGGCTTGACAGAAGCAGTTCACCTCTACGGGTCGATCCGGCACGGGTCCACGCAAGCTTGCTTGAAGCCGCGGATCTGGGAAATCAGCTTCTCAGATAGCAATATGCTGCCATTTAAATACAGTAGACCATGGAGATAACCCAGCTCACGGGAGTCTTCTCCCCCATTAAGCTGGTGGCGCAGCTCCTCATGGCGTACGAATCTTCTTAGAAGCCGATGGCAAGCTGTGAGCGCGCAGCAACGGCGAGCACTCCGGGGAACAGCGGCGAGGACGACCACCGCCCGGTGCTTACTGGCACCGGCGACAAGAAGCCCTTACGACAGATGCACGCCTTCTCCTTTGAGGACGTCCCAAGATCCCGCGGCGGGGGCGTCGGTGGAAAGTCAACTCAGCTTTCAGTGTCCCGCAAAGGTGCCTCCGGCGGCCCTGCCGGGGGCTGGCCTCGCTGCGCTCGAGCTGGTCTGCGGGGAGAAAGGTGGGATTTCCGAAACAAGAGAAGAAGAAGCAACGAGGGCGAGAATGAGAAAATGCACGGCAGACCCGCCGGAGGCATATCTAGTCAGCCCTCAGTATCCAGAAAGGATGCCTCCGGCGGCCCTGCCGGGAGCTGGCCTCGCTTCGCTCGAGAGGTCTATAATGCTTAGATATAAAGAGACCAAAATAGAAAAGAATAAGTAAAGAAAAAAAAAAAAAAAAAAAAAAGCTAGTTCTGGAAA
>AZGY01000017.1:218059-228523 GCA_001636675.1 Moelleriella libera RCEF 2490
GCCGTCGCTGCGGTCGAGGCCGGCCCCCGGCAGGGCCGCCGTCGCTGCGGTCGAGGCGGGCTACGGTGGCGACCAAGGCGGAAAGAACCCCAAATAGGAAAGAGGTATGAGAAGAAAAAGAAAGGCCGGTTCTACGGCACCGAGCCTCCCGTCAAAGGTGCACTCGAGCGCAACGAGGCCAGCCTGCGGCAGGGCTACCCGGTAGGACCCCCTGCCAGACGGCCAGAATGAGCGAGAAAGAAGAGCCGATTCAATCCCAAGTCAACTGTCAGACAGGCCGTCACAGCGGCAAAGCAATCGAGAGATCACGAGTGATCAATGGACAAGCTTGTCTGGCGCTGGCGACTTCCGCGCTATAGTGGCATCTGACCGTCTGTTCGAAGCTGGGCATTTTATGACTGGACATCACCGCTGACTCGTCGAGGCCAGTGGCCCTCGTGGCCGAGCCGGTGCTCGACATACAGTCGTTCACGCTCACTAGCCCTTGTCCTGGAGTTTCGTTCAAACATATGCACAATTGTATTTCTCATAAACTAGCTTTTGTCATCAAATGTCATTCCCGGCCAGCCTGCAGCGTCACTCGCCCTGGACAGGTGGGCCGGCGTAGTTCTTGTGACCCCATACCCAGTACCACACTCCCGATATCGCAGTAGCTGCGACAAAGACAGCGGGCGCATAGTTGACAGTCGTGGCCTGCACAGGAATAGCGGACGGCATGCAGAAGAGCGGGAGCGCGAGGGCGGACCAGCCTGTGTACACGGGTCAGCGAGGCAGGAAACGGATGAAAGACGGGCGTGCCACTCACAAAGTGCAATAATATTGGCAGCATAGCCGAATCTGCCGAGCGAGAACTTGGCACCGACGACAGCTTTGCGCCCGTTCATCAGATTGATGGCAATAGGGCAGGCGTATGAGGCCGTGAGGGAAATGACGCCGACGCCAGAAAACGCATTGAAGGCCGCCGAAGAGCCAAAGTAGATGAGGCCCAAGAGGATCTCGACCACCATGCAAAGCATCATGGCATTGAGAGGGACGTCCAAGCTGTGGTTCACCTTCATCCAGATCTTGGCTCCCGGGACGGCGCCGTCACGGGCAAAGGCCCACGCGCAACGGGAAGATGCAGTCGTGCAGCCGATTCCGCAAATGATGGCCAGAACCATGAGGGGGATCAGGAGACCGAAAGCACCAGCCGAGTTTCCAACAGCAGACTTGATGATGGTTGGCACCGGCTGGCCGGACAAGAGAGCCGTGAGCATCGGAATGTCAGGCAGGACGAAGCAAAGCGGGACGAGGAATATGAGGCCGGCGATGGTGTTGATCAAGATGGTGGCGACCATGGCCTTGGGGACCTGAGTCGCAGGGTGCTGGACCTCCTCACACATGCTGCGCAATTGATATCAGTCTGCAGCCTCAAGCAACCGTGACAAGACAGGATCGCCATTGTGACCACTTACGAGATGATCATGCCAGTGGATGAAGTGGCATAGCCTGCATGCAACAGGCCCACCATGAACGACCAGCCATCGGGCCATCCCGAGTTGTTCTCAAAGTGAGTGAAGACCCATTTCGCGTCATGACGACCATTGGCAGCAATGGCAAGCACGCACACCATGATGGCAATGACACCCGCAAAGGTCCAAAAAATGGCGGCCGTCTAAAGAAAAGGTCTTGTCAGAAATACTGCGTTCGGTGGCCGTGAATTCGACAAGACCGCTTCATCGCACTCACATCAAGCCACGGCAGCCACTTGTTGCAGAGCGCCGATACGGCGTTGCACAGAAGGGTGATTCCGAGGAACATCAGGAAGACTTGGTAGGGCGCTCCCTCAAACACGGGGTTCGCCTCGTCGACGGCAAAAACGTTGATGCAGGCGACGAAGAAAAGCGTGGTGCCAAAGTTGACGGCAAGAGTGATGGTGATGTTTCCGACGAGGTACGCCCAGCCACAAACCCAGCTGGCGATTCGCCGCCAGTTGGGCGATGCGAGCATGAATGCCTGGTAGTAGACGCCTTTGATGCTGTCAGCTGCATGCACATGATTCGCCAAAGAATTGCCCAAGAGTTGTGGGAGGGTGAGGCGCGAATGGACGTGACAGGTCCTTTACGCGTTTCGCTTGCGAATGGAAAGTAGCTAGCCGATCATGATGACATACCTCCAGCGGTGGGATACACGCTAGTAATTTCACCCAAAGACGAAGCTACACAGACAATGATGGCCGAGACAGCAACCCAGCCCCAGATAATGTCAACGGGACCGCCGCCCAGTAGGGGGTAGATCAGCGTTGTCGCCAGGCCATATGGGATAGACGCCAAGACGAATGACATGAAGGCGACCTGGAATGTCGATCTATTTCGCGCCAGCTCGGGCTTGTAGCCCAGAGTTTCCAGGACGTTGTCGGCAGAGGCATTATCTTCCGACAAGCGCAGATGTTGGTCGACCTTCTTCTCGGAGCCAACATGGCTGCCGTACGAGTCTCGTTTCGTGAGCGCCATTCTTGCGATCACGGCTGTGTTCTGTATCCGAAGTCAGGGCGGGACAAAATGTGCGCCACGCCGTCACCATGTAGAGGCAGTCGAAAGCTATGATGACATGAGATAGCTTCGAGGAAAAAGAAGAAAAATGAAGTGAGTGTTTGGACACCCGAAACACGCTCAAGCACGATCAACACAAGACAACAAATCACGCCGAGGAGATGATCAAAACCCAGGCAAAGCTGCTTGAGTCGGATGAAAAGTACCAACACGACGAAATGGGGGCGTGGCGGCGAATATGTATAGAAGCGTCCGGCCGGCCGAGTGGGTCAGGGAAACAGACGCCGGGCTCTAGAAGAATTGATGGATGGTGGCTTTCTTCGCTCGTTCGTCCTGCTGCGGCCGCTAGCACGTCAAGCTGAGTTTAATAGCATCCTATTTAGCGTGCCGTCGTCTTTGAGAGCGTGTTTGGGAAATCTTGGTGCTCCGAGGCCCGCCAAGCCCCCGCCGCGGAGGGGCTCCCAGTCTGTCGCTTTCCAGATCGATTGATGGTGCATTGCAGGCATTGGCTCCGAGGAGGGGGGCAAGGGCATCAGGACGAGCTGCATGGACAGGCTCCGTGGTGCTGTATCATCCATACAATACAACCCGTATTGCTGGAAAGCCCTGCCCAAAACGCCCCATCCGTCCTGGGTACCCGGTTGACACTTTGCTCGGCTAGCAGGGATCGCAGATGTCTGAATCGGTTCGCGGGAAATGGCTGTTGGGCAGGAGGGAGATTTTGTTTGCACCGGGCGAGACGCGTCAGTTTGTGCCACGGGCTCGAGGAGCCACGAGGCCGCGCGAAACATCTGATCTATCGACGAAGCTCGGGTGTGTTGGTCTGCCTGCTGCTCGCGTGATCAGTTCGCTAGTCTCCCGACGGATCGGTTGTTGGCGAGAGACCATTCGGAGATCATGCTCGAGAGGGCATGGGTCGAGTCTGGTTGCCGCAACGGATCTTACAGACATGGTCGCAGACCCCGACAATGGCCGGCAAGAAAAAGCGGGTTCGTGGGAGCCAAAGTCTGCACAGAGAGCACCGTATTTGCACATGTGTTTGTAAAGCGCAGTGTTGAGGGGGGCGCAAGTGGATAAAAAAAGGTGACCAAGGCAAAACGCGTCCTCACCAAGATGCGACTATTGAAGAATCATTCTGTAATTGCCCATCTACCTATTTGGCTAGGGTGCAAGTTTCAGCGCAGGGCTTAAGTACTCTGAAATGCTCAGATCACGTTCGAATGCCCATGATCGCTCGGCTGGAAGGTGTAGAGGAAGGAACGAAAAAAACGGCAAGAGTCTCCTGCCTGGTCAGGGCTGGCAGAGGAAAGAGCGTTGGCCCTTCCATCCAACCTCTCCACGACGATCCATCATCCGCCCACCATGCCATCTGCGCAACGATCCAACATGAGCTACATACCTGACTTTACCCAGGCTTCTGCTCACACTGGACAGCTCCAAGGACAGACAGGCTCGCTCGTGGGGATTCCGATGCCATTCGCCAAGGACGGGACCAAGAGACCCGCTGCTACTTCATGCTATGAAGTAACTCCAGATCTATTGCAACAATGAGTCTCGCGATTTGGCTGGATTGGGCAGCTGGATGAATTCCTTGATTGAACACTGAGGGTCGCGTCTCCGACCTGCAAGCCCCTGGTGTCATGGGCCAACTGGAATCCTCCTCCCATCTTGATGAACGGGACCTGTGAGGGATGCTCGCGACTAAGAGGCGGTTGACTCGCGCAAACGGGTCAGCTCAGGTAGAGAACTGCGTTGTGACTGGACGAGCAAGCGGGGCACTGCTAAATTGTGGGAGAAAGGTTTTTTCCCCCCGAACTGGTTGGACTCTCTTCGTCAAGCAATGTAAAGGCTCCGCGCTAATATTTGAAATCATGCACCAAGTCCGTGATCAAAATGACAGACGCAATAGGGGTGTTTATCCTGGGAACGTTGCGGGAAAAGGGGTGACGGCAAACGCGCGAAGCGGCGAAGCGGGTAGCATAACGGACCAAGATTGCCATCTCGACTGTAATGTTAGCACACGGTGCCTCCGAATTGGCTGGCCGCGCGGTGCGGTGAGAAGCAGCAGAAACGCCAACCATTTCCGAGCCAGGCCCGGCCCCAGGCGATGTGCGACTGCCATAAGGCTTTTTGCCCAGGAGCACGTGAATGGGCAAACTGCGTCGTATGCGCGCGCCTGGGAGGGAGGGATCAGGCCTGTCGTTGCTGTCCGCTTCCCTGATTGAGACGCACAGGATAGAAACAGCAACTGTCAGAACAATCATGTGAAACCACGCTTTGGGATCTGACCGCCTTTCACGGATTCCGCGGCAGATTGATTGAGACCTTTCGTCGCCAACATACGAAGGTGTCGGCGCAACTAAGCTCCGGCATCAGGACACCATCCGCTTTTGATGACGACTCTCACCGCAATGCGTCACGACGGGGCCAACCACGAACCACGTCTCCATCATCTGACGCAGGCTGACGTGAAGGGTCTGACCAAGGAGCGCCGCAGCAGGGCTTGGCATATGGGGCTCATTCCAGGGATTTTGACTGAAGAGCTGACATGGGCTGGAAAGCTTACGAAGAAACGCCACGCCTGGCTACAGACAAACTCAGGCTGCACAATTCACCACCTTGGCCTTTCCGGTTCGTCAATAGAGAAAGCTTAAAGCCGTGTCCTTGCCACATTCGATAAGGAATAAGCCGTTTCTTGCGAATGGCGACGAATATCATACTGTCCTTCTATAGCATCGAGCTTACAGAATACTGACCTAGAGCTCACACAATGCATGAAATCGCAAACGCTCATCAGTCACCCGTCCAATGCGCTGCTTCAGATCTCTTACAGACCGAGGACCTGGCCGCCCTGGAAGCTGTTCGGGAAAGAGATCCGGGGCGCCTGTAAAAATAAAAACGCGCCCCAAAGAGAAGGACCGCAAGGTATCGAGAGAGCAAGACGGACTAAAACAGACGCACGTCAGGGTCGTCAGGTTTCCAGAAAAGGCGGATCGCTCTGCCGGTGGATCGCTCCCAGCTGCGGGCTTATCGAGCTGTGGCGCCTCATCGTTGCCCAAGGCATGCGTGCATGCAGAGCTCTGCTTGCATTTGTGTTCGAACCCTCGACTTGACAATGGTGGTCGAGCCAGGAGCAGCCCATACAATATACCGCACCCCAGCTGCATCGCATGCATGTCGTCCATTCCGGGCTGGCGTCTTCGGGCTGGCGTCTTGAGGCTCTAGCTGAGCAATTTCTCTCGGCACAAAACCTGGGAACGACTTTGTGTGATGATTGGCAGGCCACAGGGCTATGTACATATGGGTGGTCGAGCTGCAGACTGTGTGGACTGTGCTAATGCAAATGTCAAGAGTTTGGTTCCAGGCGATCAACCGAAGCAGGCTGCTCCCGTGCAAACAAGACCCTGAGGATCCCGCCCTGAACTTTGGAAGCCAAGACGCTTCCCATGTGCACTCTATCCATTACAAGATTCGCGACAGCAGAGTTTCGGCCCGGAAAACGCTATGATCGCTTAAACTGACAGCGGTCAGCGGTTCCGAGCGCTGGAGCCATTCGTCGGGAAGTGGGTTGTGAGGACGGCGCCTTCTGCTTCGGCTGTTGACGGCTGTATTCAAGCTGCGGGCGGCTTCGGGCTGACTCGCTCATCTGATGACATTTGCTACCGTAATACAAGCAAGCTCGAATCCTGGCATGTTTGCCCTTCCCCTTATCTGGCCGCTTGGTCTATTTCGTCCCCAACAATCATACAATACAGATGAAACTACGTGTAGGCTGATGTCATGCGCCGATATTGGCTCTTGTACATACATTCAATACGGTACATATATGGTTTGTACAAACGGTCAATGTCGCTGCCGCATCAGCCCCGGCCGCCGTTGTAGTCAGCGCCTCCGGCTTTGCGCAACCGCGTAACCACTTCCTTTTCCTCCAGCTCGGAGCGGTCTCCGGCCGTCAAGGCAATGCTATGATGGGAGAGTATGCGCTTCACCTCGCCGCTCTCGACGCTCACCCTGGCTTTGCGCATGACCTTTGTGTTTTCGCCGATCCAGACGATGAGGGCAAACTTGACACGTGTGCTCTCCTTGTCGTTGGCATACTCGACCCGGACATAGCCATACTGGACCTGAGAATCATCGAGGGCCTCAGCCAGCTCTGAGATGCCACCGGTGCCCGTCTTGCTTAGGGTCAGTTTGTTGCCCGTGGCCTCGGCGTATGAGATGAGCAGCCAGTTGGTCTCGTCCTTGTCGCTGCGAACGGCCTCATAAGCCTGTGATATCTCGGGAGCATCTAAACCGCTCATGTTGGTTGTGGGAGCACAGGGTTGTGGTTGAAGAGGGTCGACCTCGGCAATGTGACAAATCAGGTGGGAAGCCGAGCTGCAGAGCAACAGAGTGTTGGCCCGTTTCCCTGAGAGGTTTTTTCTTTCTTTGTCCCCTTCCCTTGATCCGGCCCGGGTCCGAGAGAGAAAGTCTGGCGTGCGAATCAATGGACCTGCACAATATGCGCAGTGGTGAGATGGTTTTCAGGGGCGGATCAATGGCAACCTGGCATCTCCAGAGCTCTGCGAAGGGAGGGGAAAGAGGACAAAAGTGCGCGCTGCGCCCCCACATGGACCGCGTCGAGACATGTTAGCAGCATGCGCAAAGCTCAAACGAGGACGAGGGTCTCTGGTCGCGACAGCAGACCATTATGGAGCCGACGGGCTTCGGCTCAGGGGCTTTGGAGTTTGAGAATTGGTTTTTTTGCTCTTGTCCCCAACCCTTACGCAGGATGCACCCCCCGCTCGTTGGACGACAATCGCGTGGGATGGAGTAGAGTGTTGGTGACACGGACCTTTGCATCTCACTCGAGGACTTTCTGCAAGCGTATCGTGTTGCGATGCAAGGACCCCTCTCTCCGCATGGACTCGCCAGTATCCCAACGACGGCTGCAGATGCGGGGATGCGATGCCAATTCGTCCATCCCGTCTGCCACTCGCTGGTTGTGATGAACCATGCCGAGAGACCATTGCATTGGCTCCTTGAAGCATGGGACGGTTCGCAATCTGCGATATTGGTGGAGATGAGTCCGCAATGCACGCAACGCTGATGGCATAAACGCGGTGTCGAGTGCCGTCTTAGCCAGCCACGGCCAGAACACCAAGCAGTCCGCACGGTGCGTACCAACAACCACACTGCCACTGCGCGTCTGATACATTTCATTTCAACCTCAGCTGAGGCGATGTGCGGATGGGGGGCGAGCTACCCGTCAGTCCAGCCTGGGACGCAAGCCGCGCGCTGCCCGTCGCCCGATCCGGCCAAAATCCATTTCCGTTGCGGGCAGGTTGTTGGTGATTTCAGCCTCAGGCGTTTCCGCGCAAGGCTCGATACTTGCCTGAGGCCCTCCTCAAATGCAGTGGGCGATGCTTAAATCCGGGGCTGCAGGCTGCAGCACCAAGTGAGCGGCCGTTGAAGTCCACGTTCGCATACAAGCATCGCAAGTAAGAACCACCTCCGGATGGTCACGTTCCCGTGTCAATCGCGGGACACCCCGTCCATAGCAGACAACTATGGACAATGCCATACGACAACTCCGTCTGATACAGTCGCCAAGCCATCGCCGTGCAGCCTATAAAAACGGTCGATATCGCAAATCCGGATCGGCCGCTACGCTGCCTGCCCGGAAGGTGCGTCGCGCCTGCCATCTCGTGAGCGTCCTCGACAACCACACCCGCCAGGCCTCCCCCCCCTCCTCTGTCGGAACATGTCATGGCTCGTGGGCAGTCCCGATTCTGGCCTGGCGCGGGTCTTCTGCCGAGGAACTGCAGCAACGGCAAGAAGCCGTTCCCTGCTGCGCGGACATGGACGGGTGTGTGTGACATAGCAGGCTCGGTATTGACTCGTCCCAACTCTGTACACTTGATCTGACCCAACCCCTCAACCACCTCTGCGCTGCTCTGGCTGTCAGGCACTCAACCATCGGCAGCGTCTTCGCCCGAGACAAACGTGTGCCCCGGTATGCCAACGGCACCGGCCAGGACCTCTATGCCACGGGCCGCGCAGCCGTTCCCCGGGGCAAGTATTGCGTGATACATGAGAGCAGCAGCGCCATGCGTGGTGGTGGCCCGACGAACGACACCACATATGATGCGCCCATGTCAGGTCTGTCTGCAAAACTGCGTGCATATGGATATGCGCCTGCTGCGTTGCTGCTGCGTGGCGGCACAGCGTGTAGCGGCTGCCTGCACCCCAGACCCAACAAAGTTGCCTGCCAAAATGACCTGATGAATGGTCGGGAAACACTTCCGGGGAGGACGGTAGCCGCGACACGTGCGTGCGAATGCCGCGTTTGTCATTCCCTATACTTTTTTTTTTCTTTTCTTCTTTTTTGCTGCAAGGCGTAATCGAGTGTCGAGCTGACTTGACCATGACTGGGCTCGTTTGTGCAAGATATACGCAAGCCCAAGGTAAGTAAGTGCCATCAACTACGCACACAGGGCTGCTACGGGCGAAGGGGGGCCCAATGGTACACAGATGGCATATCTCCAATGGCAGAGGGGTAAGGATGCTTTGCTGGACACCTACCTGCCTACTTACCTACCTGCCTACTTACTTACCTACCTGCCTACTTACCTACCTGACCTACCTGCCTACCTCCTACCTGCCTACCTAGGTACCTAGGATGTAGTAGGTAGCTGAATCTGCCTTCGTGGGGTACAGCGCAATGGGAGCAGGGCCCGGAGATGCAGTGTCCGTGAGGCAAGCAAGCAAGCAAGCAAGCACACTTTCCTGGCGGGCGTGCGTGCCAAGCCTCGTTGCGCGTGATGTTTGCCTCCGGCGGCCCTGCCGGGGGCCGGCCTCGCAAGCTCGGAGTCAACCCGTATAAGAAGCAAAGCTTGAAAACCACGGTGCCCTAGCGAGCTTGCGAGGCCAGCCCGCGGCAGCGCCGCCGGAGGCAAAATCACAAATAAAGAAGCACCGTAACACTGTATTGGCTGTGATGCCTCCCCCGGCCCTGCCGGGGGCTGGCCTCGCAGATTCGCACACGTGAATATGCCTCCGGCGGCCCTACCGGGGGTCGCCTGCGGCGGGCCGGCCTCGCTCCGCTCGAAGTGTTGCTAGCAGGTTATGCGTGAGCGTGTGCGTAGTTCGTAAAAGCCAGTGATAATTCGAGCGGAGCGAGGCCGGCCCGCCGCAGGCGACCCCCGGTAGGGCCGCCGGAGGCATATATACGTGCGCGAATCTCAGATATTCACATTCAAGGTGTCAGTCTCGGGTTAGTCTTCTCTGGCAAGCTACAAGCAGGGGGAAAGACGAGACGTGAGCAGCCCAGGGGGATTGGGTGTCGCAAGGGCCCCGTGACGAGTGCATCTACGTCTCGCGGGACGTCTGCGGGTAAGGGTGCGCGCAGCCTGTGACGTCGGGGACCGATAGCCCGCACGGCAGGCCACTGGACAAGACGCCGTGACTCGCTCTCTGTCCCATTGTGCGCGGGAAGATGTCTGGATGTACCAGCCAGACGTGCCTGCGTGGTGGACGTACACTCAGCCAGGCAGGCAAGGCAAGGCAGGGCAAGGCAAGGCAGGTGGCAAGGAACTGATCTGCGCGCGGCACGTGTGGTGATGGCCGTGTTGGCAGACCTACTGTGCAGTGACGCCGCAAGACTTGTTCCAGAGAGTGATCTCAGGAGGCAGAGCCGTTTCTCTGCACGACGCACGTCTCTGTTTCGTCAGCGCCGACTCTGGCAGACGGCTCACTGCGCCGGCCGATCTGCCTGGCCACTCTTACACTCCGAGCTTGCGAGGCCAGCCCGCGGCCGCGCCGCCGGAGGCAGAATCGCAAATCAAGAAGCACTGTGGCATCGTGTTTGCTGCATTGCCTCCGGCGGGCCGGCCTCGCTCCGCTCGAAGACCTGCTGCTTTTTATACACAGGCCCGCGCTCGCACAACCTGCC
>AZGY01000017.1:232959-305851 GCA_001636675.1 Moelleriella libera RCEF 2490
GCCGCCCAGCGCGTCCAGGCCGCGAGCAGCGAGGCGCGCGGCACCGCGGCGTCGTTGACGGCCACGTCCTCGCGCTGGCCCAGCTGCGCCATGTCCACCTGCACGTTGCCCGTGAGCACCAGGCCCCAGTCGCCCTGCGCCCAGTGCCCGTACGTCTCAACCATGTCCGCTTGCGGCAGCTGCTGCTTGTCGGCCCACGCCTCGGCCATGGCCGCCTTGGCCAGCCGGTTGGGGATCGTGAGTCCGCATGGCAGCGTGAGCGGCGTGGCCAGCTCGAGGGGGGGGTGGTCCATGGCCGGCGGACGACTGGCCGACGGCATACTGGTGGTGCTGAGATGTGTGTCAGCGGGGGACGAGACTGCGTTTGTGTCGTCTCCTGCTTCTGCTGCTTCTTCTTGCTGCTTCTCGCTGCTTCCTATTGCTTCCCCTTCTCTTCGCTCCCGCTCGTCTCGCTGCTTTCCTTTGGTGTTTGCCTTGTGTTTTTCTTCCCTGGTCCGGACACACCGCTTTCACGTGGCTGGCTCTTCTTGCAGGCTTGGGGACCGACGTTCAACAGAATCGCAAGAGTGAGTGTGGTTGATACGTGTCGTCGCCCGTCCCGTCCCAGCCTTTTTATCTGTTTCCTCAAGGCCATCTCGCAAGGACCATGTACTGAGGGGACACGGGGTCGCGGCGCTTTATCCCGATTTCATCTAGCGGCGCGCCGCAAAGATCAGAATTTAATAACAAATAAAGTATCATCTTTTTTTTTCCCCACGGAAAGTCCATGTAGAAAAATGAGAAAATGGGGGTATCCTCCGACCAGACGGAGCCTCGGCCCAAGCCCCCCTCCCATTCCCCCCCCCGCCGTTCGTGGCGTGGCGAAGACGGGTGGCATAGGCGATTGGCTAGCCTTGTCTTTCAGCCTGTGCGGGCGCGCGAGTAAGTCGATGGCTGCTAGGCAGCCAGCACCTATGTATGAAATCATTCATCAATTCTTCTCCGGCCTTGAGCCTTTGACGGTGCACCTGGCCTTCCGGTGGGATGCGCCGTGGCCGAACGTGGTTCTTGGACGGGAGCGATTGGAGGGTCATATATATGCCCGCAAAGCCCTTGTTCCTTCCGCCCCCCGCTTCTGGCTTTTCTGGGTGCTGGGAAAGAAAAATTGTGCAGTCAGATAGAGTGAAGAGGTCTTGTCTAGCTGCTCGAGCCGGGATCTGCCACACGTCGTAGTGAGCGACTTCCCCCTTTTTTCTTTCTTAACCTCCCCTCTCTCCCTCATATGACGCCTCCAGCTGCGTAGAAAACAGGGTGGGATGGGCTGTGGTCGACCGCCTACCCGCCAAGGCGAGCCAGACATTGTCGGGAAAGATTTTTAGATAAAAAAAAAATCGGGGCGCACCAAACCCAGAAAAAGCGACGATCAACGGGCCGAGAGTTGGTTGCGAGATCAGGCTGCTTGTCGATCTGCGTCATCTCCTCCGCCTTCGGAACCCGCCACCTCGGGACAACCGCCGTGCTGTCATTCATGTGAGAGGAAAGGCCCCGGTTGTTGGTGCTCGGACCAATCTGTAGAGCTCGAATCGGACGGGGACCACGAATGGGGTGTGGCTGTTTGCCGGCTGGGGTCGAGCAGGCACGTGGCCGTGAGGCAGGCAGGCAGGCAGGCAGGCAGGCAGGCAGGCAAGCGAAGCAGATTCCTCGCCTTGAGATGAGAGCTTGTGAGCTGCGCGTATTTGCGCGGCTAGGGTCTTGGAGAGGCAGTTTCTAAAAAAGAAAAGAAAGTTTCCCTCCCTACTCCTTCTCACAGATGGTTGAGATGAAAGGAAGATGTGGCCAAAGAAAGAAAAGCAAAAAAGGAAAGGGAAAAACCCCCCTCACGTTCTTTCGAGCTTGAGTGGCTTGAATGCCAAATGTTCTTTTCATATTATGTGAATGCCAAAGTGGGCTGGAATATCTGCACGTCACACTCAATAACTGCAGCATAAGGATACAAGCTATATTGTGCGATAAGCCAGGTTCAAATCGCAGCTTCCATCATTGATCTCACAATCGATCCATCTACCACCGACCTCATCGTGCGTGCAAATTCCTCACCCCTGGCCAGCAAACCATCGGAGGAGCAGACAGCCATCGAGTCATGAACACCAGGAAACCACCGCAGAATTCTCGTTGCATCCCCAGTCCTAGCTAGAGCAGAGGGACAAGGTGACATTGGCCCCGTTCTGGCATGTCTTCACTTGGCTGCCCGCAGGAGAAGTACCTTGGGGCCAGACGATGGACGGGCACGAAGTGTCGGCGCTGCCCTCCACCAGTTTGAGGCCCGAGAACGCATCGCCAAAGACGCTGCTGAGGTCGTACCAGACCTGTTCGTCCTTGAGGCTGTAGGCGAAGATGACCTGGGGCTCGCCCGTGTACAGGCCGTCGGGGTCGTGGGTGACCTTGAGGGCGCGGCCGCCTGTCTTGTTGTCCCAGGCGAACTGCTCCGAGTAGAACTCGCCCGTGTGCAGCGTGTGCGCAGGCGACACTTGGGAGCCGACGGACCAGACCGTCACGGGGAAGCTGCAGCCGTTCTTTACGACGGCGTGGCCGATGCCCGAGACGGCCCCCGCAAGGGCCACAGCCGTGGTGAGAGCTTTGTTGGTTTGGTCAAACATTGTTGTTTTTTCTTTCCTTTTCTCGCGCGCGTTGTCGGTGATTGGGGTTATTTTCTCAAGGTGGGAAACAAGGAAAGCTGGTCTGGCGAGCAAAAAGATTTATCGTTCGCCGCGGTACAACACCTCCCTTTATATACCTCATGACTATGGCGATTGTGAGCACATCTGGCCAGCCACGAATGGCATGTAGCGTGCCGAGGGCAGTCGCCCGAGTTGCACTCGAGCTGGCATGATGTCAATATGACAGAGAATACGAGGTCGGGCACATCCCAGCTGGGCATCTCACATTCCAAGGCCCCCCCCCTCTTTCCCTTTGCCCTCGAGTGATGCTGAGAGAGAGAGAGACTGCTCTTGGTGCCAACGTCCACAGAATGGACATGGCTCGAGGCGGCACGCGGGGTAGCATTGCCAACCCAACCAGCTCGTATTGACTGCGAGCAGCGGGCAGACGGCCGAAGATCCGTCATTCTTGGGGTGTGATTGAGACTTTGACACGTCATTCCCCGCGACTGCCGCCTTGTACCATGGCTCCAGAAACAGGGATGGCCTGCAGCGTTGTGTTGTGTCAAGACCATCGCCTGAAGGCCACGGGAGGCTGCTTGCGAATAGGACAACCCCGTGGGGTTGTTCGGAGTTTCCAGAGAGGAATCGAGCCTAGTCCGCCCAGCGTATAGAGTGGTAGCGCACGTGAACTGTCGCTATCAATGCCGTGGTGCTGCAGCGCAAGTGGCGCTCATTTCTGGGCATACGTCAAATCGGAGGTGCCATCACGACCGACCCAGGCAGTTTCGCCTGCTGGTTCTGGGCGTTTCTGACCACGTCAGTTGTGGTGCCGCGTGCTGGAACGTTCGATGCCGTTATAGGTGCCGGCGGCATGTAAAATCAGTACATGCCGCGTTGCTTATGCCGGTGGTTGACGTCGATAGCTGGTGAGCGGAGAGCCGTGCTGTTGACGTCGAGGCTGCAGTGATTTGTTGCTCGTGCGGGGGGAGGGGCATGGAAAGGGAAGGCGGATAGTCGAGGCATAAACATGATTCATTGTCGAGGCATAAACATGATTCATTGCGTGCACAAAACGATTTTCATTCCATTGACCAGATTCTGCTCGAGAGAGATCGACATCTGCATAGCTCGAGGCCAGAAGCAATGAATTTTCGCCCAACCCGCGGCTCGACTCGTTGTCAGCTGTGCACATCTATAGCACGCCAAGCGCGGTGCAGTCATGCGTCCGCATCACGAGTGCGAAGCCCAACGTCACATCTGGCATTGAGCATCTTTTGCGACCTCGCACGCTATAGTCCAGCTCCCACTTGGAAAAGAAAAATTTGCAATTTGCACGCACAAAAGGAATGACAAATTCTACACCTGCTAGCCAGCAAGATTGAAAATATCGCCAAACATGCACGATTACTGCTACCACGACCTTCCCGTTCCCATTCTCCAATGCCAGGCAATCTGACTCTGAACATGGCAGGAGGGAGCAAAAAGGCCGTCAGTTGCGAATGGAAGCGAGTGACATGTGATGCGCTGCCATTCATGAATTGCGCGCCATCAAGAGACCATGACAATGCGCCGCACCGTGGCAGCCACAGAAGCTGCCAAGACAGGCCGTCAATGACTACCAACATGGCTCCTTCGCCTTCCCCTTTGTTATCTTCAGGATCAATGATTACCTAAATTCGTGACTTCCGACCGTTTTGATGACTTTGCCAAACTGTGAACACTATACTTCTCGGAATCTCCTTATTCTACTTGCCAGACACGGTCACGTCTTTTGGTCTGTCTCTGCGTCTCTGCGTCTCTGTGAACCAGCAGGTCTGATGCGCAAGTGTTGGAAACTTTTGACTGCTGCAGAAGGCACGTTGAACAATAAAGCTTGCGAAAGGTAGTCCGTGCAACACTTCTCGTTGCGTCGGGCAGTGGCCAAGCGAGGATCGCGGAAAACCAGGCGAGTCAGTCGCATGTAGCAGGCAACAGTAGTCTGAGCAGGTCCCCGAACGCAGAATCAAATACCTTGTCATACAGACGCCGAAAGATGCGGACGTGACGGTAACGCAGCACTCTGTTCAATTTTTTCATTGTACTTGCCGCTGCCACCTACCTCATCATGGCGCAAAAGACGGAACGGACAGGGCAGGTGCCAACCGGGGACTGGTGCGTGCGCTGTTGTGTGGTTGGTAGCGGATTTCGTCAGAGCTAGGGAGCTCTAAAGAAAGACTCGAAGGTAAAAAAGTCGAAAATAAACCAACGGGGAGGCCACTGAATTATCTGGGTGGTGATGGCTTGGGGTCGGATAGGGTTTGCCGTTGAAAACCCTTCTGGAGGCTCTCAACGTTCATGACTAACTTGCGAGCTTGTACGAAAAGAGATGCTCACCGTATCCAACACTACTTTGCAGCTGCGTCGGTGGCATTCGCGGGCAGGGTCTCAGGTCATATGACAAGCTCCAGCCGGACCTTAATATTGGGAGTCTTATCTCGCCCGTGATGCGAGAGGCGTTTGTAAGTTTAAATTGTATCAGCAGAGATCCATGATCGTACGATGGCGTTGTATGAAACGCACTTCGACAGCTGTAAATCGAGATCAAAGCCTTCAGGAAGGGCTGTAAATACGCAAGACAGATAGCTTGGATTAAGAAAGGCCTTTGTTGCTTGATTTACTGAAGCCTTGTTGCTGACTGGTAGGCAAACAGAACGATTCTGCACGATGCGCTGTGTGATATGACCTGGACTACGCAAAATCCAAAAGTTTGGAGCGGTTTCGCAAGATGACTTGCATAGCTCAAGATGAAACCTGGCATCTCAATTAACTGTATGAGTTTTGCTATGTGGCTGTGTACTGAGAGTATCTATGCCTCTTATTTTTCTCCAGAAGGCTAAATCGATGAGCGAAGTTGTCTCTCTTGAATCATGATCCAGATAGATGTCTGAGCATGTGAAAATGCCTGAAGTCCCTGTGATTCAATCATTACACTCAAGTTGAGGTTTCCTCAAGGATTGGAAACACCCCATACGCTTGGTCTTCTTGATATTTAAACCACGGTGCGGAAATTTGAAATGAAGTACGAGTCAAGTAGATCCGTAGCTAAGGTCTTGTCGAAAGAAGAAACACACACACACACACACACACACACATATATATATATATATATATATATACATACGAGAGAATTATAACTTGAGAGCATTCATATGTGATACATTATTCCAAGACTATCAGACATCCGAAAGCCTTCGGGTAATAAAACTGATTCGAACATGGAGTAGACTAACTTTGCGTTAGCCTCCACACGAACAAGCGTACGACCCGATAGTCATTGGAGACTGAAGCATTCCTCTCGAGTCTGCAGTCCAAATCCGTGGTCCGTGGTAGTCACTGAATCGAGGAAAACTAAGCGTCGTGCACGTGGGGCCAAATGAAGATAGGGTAGTCACGACCAGGGACCCTTAATATTTGACATAGTCCCGTGAGGCGTCTGCATGTCTGCCGTCAGAGAGGGGAAAGAATCAACGGGGAGTAGAGAAAGATCAGCCTTGCAGGCCGCAATTGAACGAGCGTGAAGCCAATATGCGTCCCACCAACCCATGCAACTCTACCACTCGCTTATTCCATCTGACCTATCCTGTTCGCTTAGATTAGTAGCGGCACATCAACGTTGACACCTCTGGAGCAAGTCTTACGGCCTCACCGCTGCATGGCTGCCTGCGAGGCATATCAAGCCCATGCCCTCGCAATTATGATGTTTCTGTCGGCTGATTGCGGGGAGTGGTGAGCCCAGGTTGCTAATTTGGGTCCATACCAGCCGGCATCCTCCACAAACACGACTGCGTTTTGCGGTTTCTCCGCTTTTTTAATTGCACGACCACGACCAGGCCCCCCCTGGATGATATGAGTGGGAAGGGTGCGAATTTGATCAAGGATCGCGTCTGGGAGCGCCAAGCGTCTGGGATGCCAGAGATAACGCGTAAGAGGCGGATGGATGGGGGGGGGGAGTAATCTTGTTTCTGTTCATCGTCACCAGTCGAAAGGCATGATTTACAGATGATTGGGAGTGAAGCTTATCCGTTGCTCCTACGCAGGCTTCCCCTCATAGAAATTCACGGAACCCACCCATGGTACGATTATTTCACCACATCCTTGATTCGCATACCAGCACCCCTCCCAGCGGCGGAAGAAGGACTGGGCTATTTGAGGTGAAAATAAGTCAAAATCCTATGTCGTCCGGCCACGTCACGATGCAGAAAAAAGGGGCGAGCTGGTGCCGCGAAATGTACAAAAGCGGAGCTGGACCAGTCCACTCTCGCGTCAGTCTGTCCCCGTATCCGCACCCGCGGAAATAAGGGCTACACATACGCGACTACTATACATGACCTTGTTGCTATGTTCTGGCTGATTGTCGAGAAAATCGCCAATACGAATGGCCGCAGGCACAGAGATTGCAGGTCTATACTAGCAGGAGGGGCAGCCAGATAAGATTCACCGTCCTATGCGAGCGACCGTGCCCTATCCGGAGAGATTCCGCGCTCCTAGCATACCAAACCTCTTTTCTCTGCTAATGTGAGAGGAGTAAGTCCAGGGTAAGAGATTACGGTGACGACTTCACGGACGACTCCGCATGAGTGTCTCTCGATCACTTGGTGGGAGGCTGACATCCTGCCTTTGCTGTGGTGATGCTATAAGAAGGGTTGGGTTCGAGTCCTGACAGCGTCATTGATTGTCCTTCGCATGGCTCCTTTCTGGTATTGGGAGAGCAAGCAGAGGCTCTTTACCACAGCGAAGCGGCTCAACTTCAACCTAGTCGAGTTCAAAAGGCAAATGTCGTGTCATTTCCTCCCAACTCTCTACACCTTTGCTCTGGCTGTTGACTCGCTACCGTCGCCGTGGTTCGCCAACGCTCTGCATGGGTGTGTCAGGATTCGCGATTCCACAGTACTGCAAGTCATCGCAGCCGGACCTTTGGTCCCTCAACTGGAGTCATAATTTGCATGGGTGTGTCAGGCTTCGCGTATCCACAGGACTGCAAGTCATCGCAACCGAGCCTTTGAGTCCTCAACTGGGGTCATGCCACGACGCGACATGACGCTGCGCAAAAAAACGCACCCAGGGCCATGGTGTATAAGCTCGCGAAAGCTATTGAGATGGGCTGAAGCGCAGGAGATCGATGGCCCCTGCCAAAAAGACATGCAGCCCTTCCATGTTATGTGAATAGAGGAAAAGTCACTTGTCGCGTCCGACAGATGTGACACTGGGTGTTCAAAGCTTGCGCCGAGCCGGACGTTGCGTCTTCTTACCCGCTCATGTATCCCGTCCATACGTGCGCGTTTACCGGCGTGGCCGCCCGGGCGGGGAGTGTCGTCCCAGAGTGACGTGTCCTCTGGCAATGCGCAGACGAACCCCCGTGTAGATTATACGAAGAATTGCTCTGATGAAGACTATGTGGTCCAATGGATCTGGAGTAGGACTTGTCAGCGGGACCAAACATGTAAACCGAGGTCGTCAAGACCAACATGTGACCCGAGGTCGTCGGGGTTGGTCGGCGACGACGGCGGCCACTGGAGTCAGTGTTAGCAAGGCACAACCTGTGGCGAATCCAATGATGGCCAATTCGGCCGGCCTTGGCGCATGGTCAAGTCAAGTTCGAGCGAGCTAACTCATCAGTGCTGCGTCTCGGGCAATCGTTTACCACCTTTCTAGACTTTGACAAGCCGCGCACCGGCGAGGGATTCGATATCTTGTCCTTCAGGCCTGTCAAAAAGAGCCGGCAGTGAGACACGGAGCGATAAGGGGACATTTGGTGAATACGGACGCTGTGGTCGCCGGCCGGAGGAGCATCAGCTCATTGGAGTCCCCAGCTAATATGGCGCAAATCCGGTGGAGTTGCCGGGGAAGGTTTTGCGTGCCCGCCCGCCCCTGTACCTGGGCCGACTTATAAGCGATGCGAATGGGACAATGGAAGGGTCCTGTGCGCCTTTGCCCTTGCCTTTGCCAGTGTCTGTGCCTGTGACTGGCGGCTATCGTGATACTGCCGGCCGGAACAAACCGGGCTGCCCATCTTCGTTGGACCGCACAGCAAATATAGCTGGTTTGAATCGAGGCTGGTCCTCCGCCCGCATTCATCATTCTCAACGGAGACCAGTGAGCGACACGGGAGACAAGCGGCGGCGAGAAAGCAACTGGTCCGGCTCGGTTCTCCGCGGTCCCCCCCGAGGCCCTGTCCGAGGTCCGCTGCATGTTGTACATACATCATGTACGGAGTGGACAGTAATTTCACAAGTCTTGAATCCATCCTCAATTGATGACTTCTCGGGCGGGGGCGCCTCGACTATAGGCTGGGGTTGGTGAGTCAATTAACAAGCCCATTAAACGAGCCAACCCGCAAGGACGCCATAAGGCTGAAATGACTGATCGCGGCAGCCTCACGTCGCTAGAGCCTATGTGTCCCGCGTGGTGAGCGCGCCCACTGCAGTGGCGGAGTAGTTGTGACGGGAGGTGCAGAAGGGGTTCTCACGATAGACCAGCTAGGTGCTCATAATAAAAAGCCAATCGATTATGTCAAGACTTAAGCTTGCCCCTTTTCTTAGCCTCTCGCTTAGAGAGGCTAGAGATAAGTCACCTGACCTACCGGGCCCCGGAGCCCCACTGAGCCGTCCAGGTCTCCCCAGCCTAACAGTCGGCAGGGTCCCTGGTTTCTTCCACGGCAAGATCAGCAAAAAGACCCGCGTCCGCCTCACAAAACCAGCCAATTCTTTATCCACCAGGCCGTCGTGGGGAGAGAAACGCCCATCGCTGCAACATTCTGGTGGCCATTCTGCCTTTCTGCCTCGTGGTTGAGATGATGCGCGCACATAGTACACGCGAGATCCGGGGTACAGCCACCATCATTCTTTGATACGGTAGGCACGCGGGAGCAAATCGCCTGAGATGGCGGCAGTGCGGCACTCACTACAGACGATGACATGACACATTGGAAAAGGGCTGTGGGCCGACGTTTCCCCGCTTCTCAACATTCATACAGATTTGTCCTCGTATGGAGATACTTCATCCGGTTTGTCGCATTCTGAGGCTCCCGTATCAAAAAATTGTATTCATGTCGGCCACGAGAGGCCGAGGTCCACACACCTTGATAGGTCGAGCGGCCATCCCGACGCAAATGAGCCAACCCCATTGACGGACACCAAGCGAGAAAGATTGGTTGCTTGGCGAAGCACGGCCAGCAAGCGCGTCTTTCCTCAAGAATGGTGAATATACGTCAGGTTCAGTGCCAGCTTCTTGGAGGGGCTCATATCATTCCTGGAGCAAGCTAGTCTCAACTCTCATCGTCGCATTGCTTTCCCGACGACACGGTCGACAGGGCTGGTGGATCCGCTCAACACGGGGGCGGAAAAAAAAAACGCGCAGACCACAGATACAGTAGATCTGATATATGTAGGGCATGTGGGTCCCGAACCATTCGACTGGGTGGTGGTGACAGACACCGCCTGTTTTTCTCATTGTAGCGCGGCCATGATAGTTCACCTCATCTTTTCTGGAGAGCAGCAGAGTCACGCGGGTCACAGCAGGGGACGGAGCTGGAGACTGCCCACAGCTTCTCGCTGCCCCAGCGGCTTTTCCCCTGAAGAGGATCAAGATATGCGGAGTATTTACCCATACACAGTTGTGTTAATAACACAAAGCCGCGCCTCTCCTGACAGCTCGTATTGCCTCATCAGCCCATTCAATCAGGTCTACTACCCTCATATCACTCGATTGGTCACTCCAAAGCCCAAGCGGGGTTCCCAGCTAGATTGACGACATGATCAAGTGTCATACGGTGCCATGTACCCTGTGCCATGTCGAACCGCATCCTTCTCATCCCAAGGCTGATAAGCATCGGATCAATCATAGTCATGTACACGAATATGGGTTCGTATGGAGGGGAAAGCTAATTTCCCGATATGATCGCGTCGACAACGTCAAGCACTCCTGGCTCGGCACGGTATCCGCCTCCATTTCCACATACGGATTATCGATCAAGAAAGAGACACTAGATCCCATCACAAACAAGCTTGACTTGTCATGTATAGGCGTCGGCATTATCCCGTTCCTCTAATGTCGCGTCTGTTCGCCAAAAGACAGCCCATGTCATTATATGACGGCTGAGTGGTGAGAGGCGTCGCCGAGCTTTCCTTAAAAGGCTGCTGGTTCCCGCCGTCAGAAGGACGTGCCTATTCAGCCTGTCATTCACTTGTGGCCTCGACGCCGTTTCGTTCTTTATTCAAAATGCGGTCAAGCGCATATACAGTCACTCTTTTGCTGGGATTCGTATCCCTAGCTCGTGCCGCAAGGCCACTACCATACGTCTTCCGTAACGAGTCACATCACGGTACGGACACGACGAATCATGGCTCTGGATCAGACAGTCACAGGCCTGTTGATCATGACGATCACGATCATGGCGGCTCAGGACATGGAAACCATCAGCCCCCTCCCCCGATATCTTTCACAAATCCCACGACAACAACAAGGACTTTTATCAATACCGAGCCCACAGCCACGTTGGCGCCAGTGGTGCACTGGACCATCGACACGGCGCGGGTTGAGAATGTAATCCCTGTTCAGCCAGATCAAGGGTCTGAGTTGTACTATGGTGTTTCCAGTAAGTCATGGCTGTCAAGACTACGCAACTAGCTCGTTACTAACACAACTGAACAGGCCCGACTGAGTCCGGCCATTACGCCTTCTTGAAGTACTTCTTTCTGTCGCCCTCCGTCAACGTCGGCCACTCCAAGTACATCCAAGTCAAGTATGATGGCGCCAGTGAGGTGACCGCGTCGTTCACCAGCCAGGACGCTTATGACCACGCGCGCACGACCTGGTCGACAAGAGACGGCCTGGTCCTCATAACCACGGGCTGCGAACATTTGTCTGCAAACGCTGATCTCTGCTACTTCAACGTGACGAGTCTGCACTACATTGATCAGGAACGCAAAATTGTCGCCGATGGAGGCTTGAGACAGCCTGATGACATCATCTCATATGCTGAGACGGAATGGGGTTGGTGGACTGCCAATGAGCCCGCGCCGGGAGCCGTCGCACACAAACCGGGAGCCGACGCACACAAACCGGGAGCCGACGCACACAAAGCCAATGAGACCGCGCCTGGAGCCGACGCACTCAAAGACGAAGCTTGGGGTTCGGGGAATCTAGAGCTCGACTGTGAAGCGCCAAAGGACAACGTCCATGGCCTACCGACTGCTTGTCTGGGAAGTCATTTCGACCAAACGCTTGACGATCAGCTGGGCTACAGCAAATTGAGCCCTGACGTGCTGAAGTCCTTGGATAGTCTGAGACTGCCCGGCGGTAAGCCTCCCAGACCACACTCCAACGTCAATGGCACAACACCCAAGACCATGGTGATGGGCTGGGCGGGCGGCGCATGGGACTGGGTCAAAAGTGCCGTGACAATCGAAAAATCCATTTCGCACCAGTTTTCTTTCAAAATCCCCAACCCGAACTCGAAGAACTCGGGGGCCAAGACTCTGGCCGGCGTCAACACGTCCGAGGTCCAGTCACCGTGGGGATCAGCCATTCTCCTCAAGTCCTTTGGGTCGGAGGAGGAAAAGAACGGCCGCGCAGCATACCTCAAGGCCTACTGTGTTGGCTGTGGCGCCAGCGGTTCCGCCCGGGCCGCTGGCCGGCTCGCCTGGTCGCCACTGGAAGGTTTCAAGAAAGGCAACGTGGAGATGCACGCAAACTTGCGATTCGTCCTCAAAGTAGGCGTCGAAGCGCAGGCTACCCTGCAAAAGAACTTTGATTTCTCCTTGTTTAGCTATGGTCTTCCCGGGCTCACGTGGGGTGTCGTCTCCATCGGCCCGTTCGTTGATCTCGGCGCCCGTCTTTCCTTCAACGCCAAGGCCCGCGGCGAGGTCTTGGCTGGCGCCGAAATGGGGATCCAGGATGGCGTCGTCTTGATTGACTTCCTCGACAGCTCGAGAAACAAAAAGAGCGGCTGGGAACCCACCTTCACGCCAGTTTTTGAGGCCAAGGGTGAACTCAATGTTGGTGCGGAGCTGGGGCTGCCGATCGGCGTCAAAGTCGGTATCAAAGTGCCCAAGTGGGAGAAGACTGTGGGCATCATCGACGAGCCGTCGATCAAGGCGACTGCTCAAATTGCGGCGTCAGCGGGAATCGTGGACGGCAAGATATCTGGCGGAGTGGAGGAGGTAGACGGCTGCAGGGGCATCCTCGGCCGCCTCAGCTGGCGCAACCGGTTCTGGATTGGTTTCGGCACCGACGGTGACCCCCTGTTTGACACGAACGATAGAACCGTGGGCACTAAATGCTTCCCGTATGTCTCTATTGTGGAAGAGAGGAACTTGGCTTTGACTAACCGTCTGTATAGAATCGGACCACCCAAGGCACAAGGAGCCGAAAACACTGACTCGGCCGAGGAGCAAGAAGAGCAAGGAGAGCAAGAGGAGCAAGCAGACCAAGGAGATCAAGGAGAGCAGGGAGACCAAGGAGGAGAGGGAGACCAAGGAGACCAAGGAGAGCAAGAGGAGCCTGCCCCAGAAACAAAACAGCCCGAACAGCCCGAGCCTACTCCAGAAACAGATCCCGCTGGACAAGTTGAGCCAGCTGTGATAACAGCACCGGTCGGGGAGCCCAGTTCCATCCCAGAAACAGAACCCGTTCCGGAGTCAGAGCAAGCTGGACAGCCTCAACCTGCCGAGCAAACAGGCCAAGCGGAGCCGGCCGCGCCAATGAAGCGACGAGCTTCGGCGTCTCCGCCCAGACTCGCCAAGAGGGAAGCGGAACAACCCCACGAAAACAAGCTCGTCGACATGACGTCCGCACTGACCCAGAACACGCCGAAGCACGTATCGTACAACGTGAAGAAGATTGCTCCGAAATTACTCGGCCAGGCGGATAATCACCGGCTCTCGCGCCTGCTGGCCGCCACCGGTTCCACAAAAGTCGTTGCCTGCGCAAATGGCAACCTGTACGCAGTGAAAAATGACGACAAGGCCCACGAGTTTTGTTTCGACGCGTGGACCGTCAGCAAGAACTCGTCAGGGGTCGTGTACGACGGCGTCCGACGGACCATGCACTACTATAGCAACACAATGTCGAAACTCGGCGTCTCACGCGTACGCGCGAGCCACCCGGATCGCGTACCACAGGGCTCAGTGCCCATTGTGTTGGCTCCATCTCTCAATCGCTACAAGCAGAAAACCTATGTCGCAGTCGACGTTCAGGGCAAGTCCTTCTTCCCCATCGCCTGCAACTATCCCGGCGCCCAGGAGACCAAGCTGTTTTTGGCGAAAGACACAAACACGGGAATCAAACTCCTCCTGAATAAGGATCTCATGTATTCAGTGACTGGAGGTAAACCCACTCGATGCGTGGCTCTGCGTGCTGAAACCGCACCCACCAAACGTCGATCCTCTTGAGCATTCCACGGCCATGAGTCGTCGTAATCCTCTTTTTCTTTTCTCATTTCTTCTTCTCTCGTTTTTCACAATCTTGCAGGGGCTTATTTTGTTTCATGTACTTTACTACCTTTGTTCAAGTCTAAGCAGCGAGGCATAGCTTGTGTCGCGACGTGTATTAAGCGAACTCGCCAAGCGAAGCGGGCAAGAGGGGCGGACCACGCGAATGGCAGAGCCCGGCCAGCCGCTCACGTGTTTGTGTACTCAGGCTAGTTGTCCGTAATTTCGGAGTAACAGCGCATTTGAAATATCCTCGAGTTGACAGGCATGAAAGATTGTCAGATGAGAGGGAATTTCCTCGTCTACGTTGTCGGAAAAGCATGCGTCGGTCCGCATTGAGCAGCCATAGAACGCAGCTTCAAAGGGACGTGACCCTTACAGGGCGGCGCAGTCTGATGCAATTGATGAAATGCTCACTTACGCTCTCGGGTCGGTCGAATGTACAAGAGCAGCTCTTTGTGGTTGGCAAGCGAAGTACCATTGTAGTTTCTGGTCGAATTTACGATGGCACATTTTCTCCCTTTCACTCTGCGTGGCTCGAAGCCTTTTGATGCCCGGTGTGCTACCATGTAAGTCAAATGCCACGCTTTAAATTGGGGATGGGGGAGCGGCAACTTCTTCTTATGGCGATGCTTGTCGCAAATTGAACGGATAGACAGGTACGATAGATATGGACGATGCCGGTGGCTTCAAGCTGTGTAGCAGCTGCATGCTCAATTTTCTGCTCACTTACGTTGACTACCCAGGTGCGTGGTATGGTAAAGGCGCATTTATGGATTTTCCACGGAGGGCACGTGGAGTTGAGTTGTTATCGCGGCAAAAGTTGGCGCAGCCGACCGGCCGGTAGCTTTTTGCCTTAGTACATCTTATAGTTAGTTCCACTGTGACAGTTGTCTGCCGGGTCTAACCTCCGCCCCACTCCCCCCTACCTGCCCAAGCGAGGTGTCTCGCTTAACGCCGTCGCCGTCGACCAATCATGCAGGCTGGCAACTGCCTGCGATTTCCGTGTTAGTGCTTGCCAATTCTGGCCGTTCCTCCACTGTGCTATTGATATCACAGTTGAGGCTGAGTGTCAGTGGCGAAATCGAAAGTTCACGGAAATGCATGAAAATGGTCTGCGTATGAGCTTGATCAATACCGCTACCCTACTAATAAAACAGGTTCAAACGGCCCGAAGCAAAACAGTTGTGTCTCGAAAATACAGCACTCTGGAGCCCACCACCACTTCATCCAAAACGCTCTCAAGTCAAAAAAAAAAATGTTCAAGAAAAGATGACATCATGGGCGAGTCACTCCCTCTTTCCCTTGCCAATTGATCCGACAATTGAGCCGGCGAGATCAATGGCTCCCTTGGCAATGTCGAGTCCATTACCCTTCTTGATCTGGTCGGCCAGCTCCTGGGCGCTTTCCCCTATACTGCTCTCCCTTCCTTTTGCAGCTGCTGCATCGAGAAGTGAGTTGTCGGTGGTAGAAGTGGCGTCATCCGCAGCGACGTCATCCGCAGCGACATCTTCTTACCGTCAGTACATTCCACGTAATGAGAGGCTTCTTGTTGGTCACCACTCTTACCATCCCGAATTGCAAGTGGTGCAGCGGCCACGTATGATGCCAAGGCTACCAGGAAAAGACCGCTGTACTTCATGTTGACGACTTTGTGTACTTGTGTGTAGGATTTTTTTCAGATTTCTTGAAATGTTAAAGACGTGACTGATACGAGAGCAGTTGTTACAACCGTCGACAAAGAGGAGAGTCTCATTGAATATATACCTCCAAATTCGTCGCTCATTCCACCCGTGCCTTGTTTCCGCGGTCGAGTGAGGCGCATGAATAATCGACGAGCGGCTTGAAGTGTGCATGATGATGATTCGAGCGGTGCAAGGCCCACGCTGCCATCTGACGCGGAGAGCTTGATGCGCCGCCCTGGACAACCAATCTAAGTCGAGGCAACACAGCTCTGCCCATGCGATTCGCCGTTATCAAGGTCAGACGATCGGCAAGGTCAGACGAAAGCTGGGTCAAGATGGCGCTGGCGCCAGCACATGAAACCCCACGCGCGAAACTTTGCGCGTAGCAAGACCAGGTTCCCCTAACCCTCTATCGCGCGTATCCCCGCGTTGCAAGCAGACGAGGCAACGCAGAAATGATAAAGATCCGCCAATCATCGCGGGTATTTGCCAGTGAACCCCGGCTCGGGGGCGGCTTCGGGGGCGGCCGGGGTCGAGTCGAGAACATCATAAGAAGAGCACTCAGCCTCTTTGTCTCGGCTCCCTCTCGCGAGTCTTACCCAATTCGTCGTCCGGAAATGGCCCAAATTGGTTGTTCCCGGAGTTCGTCAAAGCAGATCTGCGGCAAAAAGTTCAGGCGTCTCGAGAGAAGTAGGCAATACGAAGGATCTTCAAACAAGCGCTGCCCATTCACATGCCATTGCATCATACTTTTTTTTCCCAACACGCTTCATACTTTCCTGCATGATTGAGCATCGTGGGTTCTTTTGCTGTGGCAATCGTGATGATGCCGTCCGAAGACAGACCGTGTGTCCTTGCCGTCGTCCGCATTTCCCTACCCAAGTGATCGACTCCAAAGGCATAAGACAACCCAACGATAACTCTGCGGCCGCGATGCAGACCTTTGTAAGACAGGCAACAAAATGCTTACCCATGAATTGCCACCCGATCGGAGCAGACTCTGACGAATATTGAGAAAAAGCAAAAAAAAGCTGCTCCAGGCGCAGCAAGTCGATCCAGTCGCGGATGGATTCTGAACATCAAACATTAGATGCTTTGCTTACGATGCGCATCTCTACTATACAGGCCGGTCGCAGATGAAATACAAAGGAGATTGCTAAAGAAGCCTGCCAGCATGGCGCAGCACGGAACTTTCAGGAGGAGAGCTGCCAACGACATAATTCCCAGCGCAGCTAGCAAGAATCCCGGACAGGGCTGATGAGGACAAAAAGCCTCCGTACTCACGCTTCCAGGGCTAACTCACATGACCCCGACGTGCTTTGATGCAGCGGGACGTGGCGGTGAGACATGGCTCGGCAATCTCTTTGATTTTGTCTCGTCTGCCCAATCTGGACACCATCCACGGGGAGAAGCCTACGCCATTTCCAAGCATCTTTGCGAGTCTGACATCTTGACGCATGCGAAGTGTACTGCTGATCATACAAATTTCGTAATCGTCTCTCAACGCTTTAGGCAGATCTCACACTCAATTTCTGAGATTCCTGGGATGTTTGGAGATGCGCACATGCTGCCATGATGTCATTTCTTCGCTTATGGCCTCTAGACGACGCTACAAGGAACAATGTCGCACGTTTTGTCTAAAAAATTCAATTCGGTCCTCAGCCACCATGCTAATGGCTCGCATCAGCCTACGGAAAACCATGTCGCCATCATCTCGCCGGTAGAAATGCCGCAATGCCAACCAAAGACGATGAGAAATACTCTGTCAATGAATGCATGAGTCAGGAGTCTGAGCATAAGCGAGGAGAAGGGTCCTCATCACGCGAGAGCCGCAAGCGAGTCTAATACCCGGGTGTATCTCGCGTCTTGCTCGACCCCGGGTCTGCCCCCGACTGGACCAGAAATTATAGCATGACAACATGGTAATAAGTCTTCGAAAAATTGATTCAGTTTTTCAAAAAGGGGAACAATGTTTTAAGGCTCGACAAAGGCTGGCCATTGCCCCGAAAAACAATCATCAGTAGCTGTCTCCTCAGCGACAAACCCAACCGTGCCGAGTTGTATTGTTCAGTTCGTACTCGTCTCAGGAGTTCAATTATCGATGATAACTTTGCCATGATCTTGCGTGTTAAGAATTGTTTGTGGGATGTGGAATTCAAGACTTGCGAGTGCGGAGAAATTTCGCAGAAAGGTTGGCGCGGGTAGATTCAACCGGCTTTCGTATTATGACCGTGGCTAACGAAACATAGCGGGCAGGGCGTACTGATGTGTCCTACAACAGAATCAACCGGTGCGCCGTACCCGCCACGTAAGGTCACGCCATGGACAATAGAAAGGCCTGGATACTTGAAATGTAGGATGCTAAGCAGTAGGATGGCAGACTGCGACGAGAACAGCTGCCAAGAATCCCGAGGTTGTCATATGTATCCTGTCAATGGCCTGGGATCCGTCTTTTGTCCTGATAGGGTGTGCAGACTCTACAAAACAAGGTAGCAGACTTTCTTTGTCAGTGGTTCGTGGCCGCGTCAGACACCGTATCTGAGTATCGATACAATGGCTGCATGCCATACGGCAATGAGTCTCCGTCTTTTGTCCTGATAGGGTGTGTACACTCTGAAAAACAAGGTAGCAGACTTTCTTTCTCAATTGTTCGTGGCCGCGTCAGACACCGTATCTGAGCATCGATACAATGGCCGCATGCCATACGGCAATGAGTCTCCGTCTTTTTTGGACTTGAAAATCCCTTTTCGAGCCACAAGGCTCGTCGTATGGAGTATACGAGTATGGCATCCAATGTCTTTTGCGTCTTACAGATACAGGCTTTGTGATGCTATAATTCTCTACACCTTGTGAGTTCATCGTGCAAAGTTAAGATCACGATTGCACACGGTGCAATTATCCTCGGGGCTCTCCTTGATCGCCTGCTTGCTCTTGGCCGTTGGATCGTGCCAGCTATGCAACGATGCGTGAGGAAGAAGGGCCCGTCCTAAGCAATCTCACACACATGCATAACGCCACGCGAACAACCCATACTCACGTGGCCTCTAGCGATTGCCGCTCAACATGTGAAGACCAGAAGCTTCAAGTCAGAAATCTAGGCGACAAGGAGCAGGTGGCGCCATTTGACAATCCTAAATGGAAAGGAAGGCAAAGCTAAATCAAAAAAGTACATCAGCGCGCCTAATCAAGGATTACATCCCACCTGGGTATCCCGACCACCGGATCGACTTTTCACTGTACATTGATCCGTCTGTCGAACCAGGATACGCTCACAAGATTGATATTCTTAGGCAGTTCTTACCTGTAAAAAGCATAAACCAGACGTCCTACGGACCGCAATTATCTTTCCCCCTCTTTGGTGTGATCGAGACAAAGAGACCAGGCGATCACTTCGACAAGGCAATTCTTCAACTTGCTGTTTTTCAGGCTGCGCAAATCCTTATTCTTCGGGATCTTTTAGGAACATCTTTTCTCCGGCACAATAAACGTTCAGAAAATAGGGCCAAGATGGAAGTGGGGGGAGAGGAGGACGAGAGTATGAAGGCATACGTGGACGATGCATTGGCGGAACTAGGTGGTTTACACGGGATTTTGATCCAAGGGCACCAATGGAGCTATACTGCTGTTTCGCCAGATGGCGACAAGACGGTCAGTCTAGCAAGCTTCTTTCTTGCAAGGTCCTATGATTCTAACCAAGAGTAGATCCTCTGGCTACCATCTGTGATTGCCGATACGAGCACAGCGCTAGGTATTCATCAGGTCTCCGCTTTTTTGAGATATGTCAAGGATACGCTGGCGGTGAGTTACTGGACGTGGTTTAAAAAGTACATACTTGATTAGCCTTCCAATATTATAGGTTTTCCCACATGCATATTAAATCAGCATAATCATTATCGTGATCCTTTGACATCTATCTACTCAAGAAGGAAATGGGCACTCGAACGGGCAACGAGTAACGGGCAATGGGCAATGGGCAATGGGCAATGGGCAATGGGCAATGGGCAATGGGCAACGGGCAATGGGCAATGGCAATGGTAATGGGCAACTGGTACTTATAGTATGAAATGTGGGCCAATCCCGGTTATGCATAACTAGAATGGGCACACAGATGGGTTCAACTTGCAATAGATAACGGAAACTCGGGCACTGAGTGCCGGGCACTCGAACAGGCAACGGGCAATGGACAATTGCAATGGGCAATGGAAACTTATCATGGGTTGAATGGAAATGGGCACTTGAACGGGTTGCACGGGCAATGGGCAACTGGTACTCATAATATATAACGGGCACTCGCAACGGGCAACCGGCACACGAACGGGCTCTTATAACGAACGGGCACTTAAACAGGTAACTAGCACATAAACGGGCTTTTATTATAAACGAGCACTTACATAGGCAATTGCTGGAGAGATTCAAGCCATCATCAAAACTATCCAACTCGCGGGTTCCGAGACAAAGACCTCGTTCAAGATTATCGACACTTTGGCGCAAGGAGGAGCTGTACTCTACGCGATCACTGGAGATTCGGCCGTGACTCCAAAACTCTACGACACAATTTGGCATGTGGTGTTGCTTTGGAGCATCGAAGCCTACGGGGCTTCGATCGGTGGTGTTTTGGAGCCAATCACTGCAGCCCTTGTTGGTAGGCAAAAAACTACTTGTTCTTCGGTATCCGGGCATTAGAGCTGACATGACACTGCACCAGGGCCCGCATATCTGACATTAAAGGATGCGCTCAATGTCTTGCTGGTCATCAACGACACCTCGAACGAGCTTCTGCCGTACATGGAGCATCTCGAGACTGGGGAGCGACAAGTCGTTCCTGACATGATACCCGCCGCCGTCCCGAACCACGATTTTGTACCCTGCGGCCTCTGGGTCCATGGCAGACAGCAGGCCGCAGACTTTTCCTTTGGCACTTACGGCGATGCAGTCGGTGTGTCTTTCACGGCAGGCAGTGGATTCTTCAGCGTCGGCATGAACTGTCCCAATTCCCTTTTGGGTAGCCACAACTCCATCGGGGTAATCAACGAAGAGCAGGCGCAGAAAGCCTGTCAGATGGCCATGAATTCGGACTGCGCTCATGGCTGGTGCGTGAATCCCTTTGTGGATGTAAAGATTGCCGATCACTGGGGCAATGTCAACTGGGGCAGAGCCATCGCCTTCAACGGGTTCTGAGCAGCTCTGCTGCGGATCTTTTTTGCACGCCCGGTTTTCTAACGGGAGTTGAGACTACATGAGGCGGTGACCGACTAGCTTGCTGACTGACTTTCATTCTTTGGACGGGGCCTTACGCCCTTTTGCTCACTCTGTTGCCAAAAGAAAAGGGGGAAACACACCACCAAAAAAAAAAAAAAGGGGGGAAGAGAAAGAGAAAGAAAGAGAGAGATAGAGAGAGAGAGAGAGAGAGAGAGAGAGAGAGAGAGAGAGAGACAAAGACGGCAGGACCGATGACTTAGACGCCATATACGGTGGCTCTACGAGTTTCTTCGTAAGCCGCAGGTCGCCCCAATAGACTGCAAGTGCATCCATTTTTTGGACATGGCGCAGTGAAAGTGTTGCAATCAAGAACTTCCAGAAATGTCAATCAGCCACGCAGCAAAAGAGGATGCCTGTGCAGAAAGAGCCTCCCTCGAAACAGTTCTTCTCTCCACTCACCCGGGGGGGGGCCTTTTGACTTGGGTGGTCAGCTCACGAGTGCTTGGTCAAAAGAGATTGGAGTATGCCCATGCTTTGCGAAGAATCCCGAATTGACACCCTGTTCGGATCAATCTTGCCTTATCACTATCAGTAGCCGCAGCGATACTCTCATTTCCATAGTCCGAAACCGTCGCCGAAGTGCGCGACACCGTGGTTTTTGGCAAATCACAGTTCACCTCCACGACATGTGCCCGGCACGTCAAGCTGCAGCTTCGGCAGCGATAGCTACTTATTGGCGCCTGGTGTGCAGTAACGAAGCTTGAGTACGCCCTCACGACTCTCATTCAGTCCGGAAATAACGCAATGCATGAGCAGGTCACTCAGAGACATAGCCCGGGGAGGGGGAGGGGGCCTCTCCGCATGTACAACACCACCATGTGATGATGTGATTGCGGGGTGGCTTTACGTGCTAGGACTGCAACGTTTCGATACCCGAACTCGCTAGCCTAATGTGGAACGAGGAACAAATACGAATGAGATGGCAAATAAGAAGCACTTGTATGGCACATTCCAGATCTCGCTGCGCTCAATGTTGCTTGATGGTCAACGATGGCTGCCGCTGTTGAATCGAAGCCGCCCTCCATCGTGCACCCGGGACCTCTGAGACATTTCTCCCCGCACGTGGAAAAGGTACCAACCAGGCAGGCCGAGGAGCCGTTGCCATCCCTCAAGATAATTCCAGGGTTTTCCTACGATGACGTGAAAGTGCCCCTGGTAGACAGGTTCATCGATGAGCCTCGGTCGCTCCGCGTGGCCGTCATCGGTGGGGGCTTATCGGGTGTCGTGTCCGGGATCCTCCTCCCCGAGAAAGTGCCGGGCATTGAGTTGACGATTCTTGAGAAGAACCATGACTTTGTTAGTGTCTCCCCTTGTTTGATTTGATACAATACATGCGAGCATTGAAAACTGACAACGATGTCGACAGGGCGGCACCTGGTTGGAGAACATCTACCCGGGCGTGCGCTGCGATATCCCGTCGCACGTCTACCAGTCGACTTTTGCTCCCAAAAAAGACTGGTCGGACAGGTTTGCGCCGGGAGCAGAGATCAGAGAGTACTGGCAATCAGTCGCGCGCAAGTATGATGTGTACAGATACGTCAAATTCGGCCACCGCGTGGAAGCGGCCCGGTGGGACCAGTCCTCCGGGAAATGGACATTGGACGTTGTAAACCTTGCAGACGGCAGTCAATCAGCCGGGCAGTACGACTTTGTCATTGCGGCCACCGGCAGGTTCAACAACTGGCAGCTGCCGGAGATCGAGGGTCTGGCCGAGTACAAAGGCTTGCTGCGCCACGCGTCGAACTGGGATGCGTCGTTCGAGCCCGAAGGCAAGACTGTCGCCGTCATCGGAAACGGCGCAAGCGGCATACAGGTCGTGGCCAACATCCAGAAGAAGGTGTCGCGGCTGGACCACTACGCGCGGAGCAGGACCTGGATCGCCACCAGCTGGGGAGGCGACGACCGGACCCTGGAGGCGCAACCGATTCCCGAGGCCGAGAAGCAGCAGTTCCAGGACGAAGACGAGTATCTCAGGTTCAGGAAGGGGCTCGAAGACAAATACTGGCGGAGGATAAGCGGCTTCTTCCGCGGCAGCGCGTACAATGCCGAGCTGCGGACCAAGTTCACCAGCGTCATCGAGCAGCGGCTCGCGAAGAAGCCAGAACTGCTCGACAGCGTGGTGCCGGATTTCTCGCCAAACTGCCGGCGATTGACGCCGGGCCCCGGCTACCTGGAAGCCATCACCCAAGAAAATGTCGACTTCATACAAACCAAGATTCGGCGCTTTACAGCGACGGGGATTGAGACGGAAGACGGGAAGCACCGGGCCGTGGACGCCATCATCTGCGCCACGGGCTCACGAAAGGACTTGCTGCCGTCCTTTCCCATCGTGGCGAATCAAAAGACACTGGGGGACCTATGGAGAAAGGACGGGGAACGGAGATTCCCCTACAGCTACCTGGGCGTCACGGTGCCGGGCTTTCCCAACCTGCTTTTCCTTCACGGCCCGCACGGAACGGGGCCGTCGGGGACGGTGCCGCACGGCGTGGAAACGCAGCTCGCCTTTTTCGCCAGGATCCTTCGCAAAGTCGGGCGCGAGGGCATCAAGTCGATTGATGCGGATCCGGCGGCCGCCGACGACTTTGTCCAGTACTGCGACGCCTTCTTTGCCACCACGGTGCTCTCGGACGACTGCAGCTCGTGGTACAACGGCGGTGACCCCAAAGCGCGGGTGCATGGGCTCTGGCCAGGGAGCGCGGCGCACCTGAGCATCGTCAAGAAGAATCCCAGGTGGGAGGACTTCAGGTATGAGTATCTGGGGGGCGCCGGGAACAGATTCATGTGGTACCTGGGCAACGGCACCACACGGGTCGAATCGGACGCCAGCTCCGACATGACGGCCTATCTGAAGCGGTCTGGGGAGGTTGATCTGAAGGCCTTGCACGAGAATTGGTGGGAAACGACTTGAGCGTTGTGATAGCAAACAAGTGTACATGAAAGGAGAGTGCTGGGCGGCGCGAGTAGATTGATAGATTGCAAACAGGAGGCGCGAGACTGCCACAAACCACCATCTCGTTTGCATTATCGCTGTCGTGATGTATGACTATCCGTGAATTAATTCATCGACCAGCCATGTATACCAAACGACGGGCCAAGTCCACGACCCATCAGCGATCGTCGGACATGACCAGCGCCCGGCCAGCGACTTCGGTGGGATGACGTGCTGGTAGCTGCATCTTCCGACAGCAGACATTACCAGGACCCGCATGTCGTCGAATGTCACCACGCCTACAATTCCTTCTCCTGCTGCTACTGTTGCCGCCCGCGCGGGAAGGACGTTCAAGCAAGTTACATCTTTCATGTCCGGTACAATAAGAGCAACCACCAATTCGGCGACCATGGCAGACTCCCGCCAGAAAGGTGACTTTTTGGCCTTTGCCGTAGCCCAACGCGCAGGAAGGTATCCCATGCTCACGATTCCTTGTATGTAGTTCGCTGGTACCGCTCGACCTGGTACAACATGACCGTCCTGGGGCTCTGCAATTTCGTCGCCCCGGGCCTTTGGGGCGCCATGAACTCTCTGGGCGCGGGCGGCGCGCAGAAGCCGTACCTCGTCAATACCGCCAACGCGCTGACGTTTTGTCTCATGGTGGTCTCCTGCTGGTTCTCCAGTGCTCTCGTTCACTTGATTGGCATCAAAGGCGCCTTGGTGTTTGGCACGTTTGTCTTTCTCCCCCAGCCGACTTTTCTGTTGAACATAAGAAATCTTTAAAACAGAGAGAGAGAAAAAAAGAGAGCAAACAAAGGATTTCGGTATCTGCCTTCTGACGCGCCCCAAAAAAAAATCTAGTCTCGGCTTCGCCCCGTACACAGCAGGGCTGTACACCAACAATCGCTTCGGCACGGAATGGCTCGTCATCCTGGGAGCCGCGCTCTGCGGCATCTCCGCTGGGGTCTTCTGGATGGCCGAAGCCGCCATTGCCATCACGTATCCGGAGCCGTGGAATCAGGGCAGAGCGCTGGGCTACTGGCTCACCTTCAGCCGCCTCGGCCAGATCCTGGGCGGCGCCGTCAATCTCGGCCTGAACGCCGGCAACGACCGGCCCGGCAAAGTCTCGTACACGGTGTACCTGGTCATTGTGGCGCTTCAGGCCGCTGGTCCGCTGGTTGCTCTGCTGCTCAGCCAGCCGCACCAGGTGCAGCGCAGAGACGGCCAGAAGGTGAGCCTGGCTATTCTGGGCAAGCCCTGGGTTGAGATTTCGCGCACGACGCGGTTGTTTTTCAGCAGGGACTTTCTCCTCGTCGTGCGGTTTATTGGCCAGGCGGTCTTTGCGGAAGCCGTCTTCTTTACATATCTATCGCGTAAGAGGAAGAAGAGAAAAGCCTGGCTTGGTGGTGTTTTCTTACCGCGCAGAGTTGCTGATGGAAATGTAGTGTGGTTCTCGGTTCGGGCCCGGGCTCTGGCGTCGTTCCTCTCTGGCATCATTGCCCTGGTCGGCGGAAACGTGCTCGGTGTAAGCCAAGACACAATGCCTCATTCGCCCGTGACTGACCGGGAACTGATTTGATATGGCAGTACTGGATTGACCGGACCTCGATATCAGCGAGGCTGAGGGCTCGCTCTGCGTTCTAGGTCATCGTCATTCTTCAAGGGGGATGGTGGACGTGGGCGACAGTCCTGGTCACTAAATTCAAGCACACGCAGCCAAGCTACGACTGGTCGAGCTCCGGCTTCCCCGCGGCTTTTCTGGTCTTCATATTCTTGACTTTGGGATTCCACCTGAACTATCTGTTTCTGTGAGCGTCGTGCTTGGCTGCAACGTGTTGGAGACTCGCTGATATCCGACAGCTTCTTCATTATCCACAATCTGGCTGATAACAACGACGAGGTCATCCGATATTCTGCCCTACTTCGGGGGACCGAGTCCGCGTGGCAGGCAGTGAGTTACGGCATCTCATCAATTGCTATCATTGCTCAAGTTGGCGGCATCTATGCAAACTTTGCGCTCTGGGCGCTTTCGATCGGTCCGGCGTGGCTCGTGGTCAGACAGTTTGGGTCGCGCGGAGAGGAACGTCGTCTAGAGGTTGCGAGCGCGGATGGGGGTAACAATCCTGCAGAAGTAAGCCCCAAGCATTAGACTAGATCTGGGTTGCTCCCTGCATTCTGGGAGGCACAAATGTCGAGCTGGGCTGGTTAAAGTAGAGAAACTAAAAAACCTTCTGGGTGAATTTATTCAATCTCGGATTGTCATGTCATCATTACCCGATAGAGAAAGGAGAAAGCTAGCATCATCAGGATGCCTCTTTCAAGCATTCTTCGTCGCAACACAAGGGATCCTCTCAAACTAGTCTAATGCCCGCCGTGCTCAGGAGTTCTACCAGCTCAGTGTTGTCTTCAAGTTCGAAAGGGTTTCTCGTCGGCCCTGCCGTCCAGCCACGCAATTCCATGCCTGCCTTGACTGCAGCCGCGTAGTGGCTGCGCGACTCCAGAAACTGGCAGACGGGATAGATCCTGCTCCATAGCTCACGACCTCTGCTGAGATCCCCATTGACGGACATCGCCTGCCATAGCTGCAACGTCAGCTCCGGAACGACATTGACAGCGCCCCAGATGGCTCCCTGTGCCCCGGCGGCCAACCCGTAGAACGTGAGTGCATCCCAGCCGTTGAAGGTGACAATGGTCTGCTGATGATGGAAGAGCAAATCTGTCAGAGCAGGGCCGTCTCCCGATGAATCTTTTACATATTGGACGCCGACGTCTGCTAAGCCCGCAATCTGGTCAGGTTTTAGATGCAAACCGCTCGCCGTGGGGATGTGATAGTAAAAGACAGGGATCTGAATCGCCTGGCAGACCGCTGCCATGAGTTCTCGCAGCTGCTTGTAGGTGGGCTTTTCGTAAAAAGGCGGCACGACCAAGACAGCTGAAGCCCCGGCCGCAGCAGCGTGCACGGATAGGTCGAGAATCTCGTCGGTGGTCAGCGCCCCAGTGCCAGCGATGACAGGAACACGTCCTGCTGCCGACCGAATACATTGTTCAACAAGGGCTTTGCGCTCTTTGGTGGTGAGTGTCGTAAACTCCCCCGTGCTGCCCCCAGCAACCAGCCCGTGTACGCCATAGCCGATCAGACGATTAATATGTGCATCAAGAGCAGCATAATCGACGAATTTCCGATCCTCGGTAAAGGGTGTGATCAGGGCCGCCATGATGCCTTGGAGCTTGTGAGAGGCCATCGCTGAGGTGACCGGAATCCAAATGACTGTTACGTAAAATAGCCAGGGAACGGTGGCACGTTCCAGAATGGTTATGTATAGCAAGCGGTCTGCAGAGCACCAACGGGATTTTGGGGGGCGATGCGTAAATTTATGTTTTTCTGGATTGCTTTCGCAAACCTTTGCCGTGCCTGCCGAGGTTTTGCTGTTCGTATGGGTTCTCGGTCCGTCGTGCCTGCCCTCGGAAAATCAACCCGAGCTTCACTGCTGCGCCGCCCGCATCATGCACTGGTCATGAACGATGACGACTGAGAATCTCGGGCCTGATCCGAAGCGTATCATCCCGAGAGCGGTTCCGACAGTATATGGTCTGATACAGAGCGATTGCCGCCCCCCAATGATGTTGAGAAGCTCGTTAGTCTGTATTTGAAAAGGATGGTTTTGAAAGGGAAAAAAAAATGTTATATTACTGAGGCTTGTTCGCGGAACCGTCATGGTCACAAGGCAAGCCGTCATCGCGCAAAATGCGGAATATTTCTCCGGACAGCCGCCGGATCTAGATCAACGTAAGTGACAAAAAATGCGAATATGTACATCGCCCCGATCCTTAGAGAAAGTCCACCCTCCTTTTCTCCGTTATCTTACTCTCGGAGACGGGCAAGAACGTTGTAAGTTGAGTCACTTTGCGGCACTCGACGTTTGCAATCGTCGACGGACCCCGAGGCATCGTCGGGCTTCAATTTTGGCTCGGTTCGTGGCGGCGAGCTGCTCTCGGGGGCGCGTTGGGCCGGAAGGTCTTTCTCCATGTCGACATCTTGGCACTTTCCGACAATTTTGCCAGAGAGGGGGCCGTTGATGGGCATCATTGTTGAACCACAGTCGGCGCCGCGGGCAATATGAAGAGCCTTCTCGTCAGGGTCAAATACGATGAAAGAGCGGCGCAGGAAATGTCCACCAATCCATATGCCTGCGCGGACCATCAGTCAGTCTTTGCAGCAGCTTATTGTTTTTTCTCTTCTTCTTTTTCTTTCTTCCCGGGGCACGTGAGTTGTTGTCAAAGAGTCGCAAACTCTTCTCCCTTTTGCTCAACGTGCAGAAGAATAATTGTTGAGGCATCACTTACTTGTAGGTACTTCATCGTCCCTTTGGATGACAGTCCCGCACATATCATTGTTCCGTGACACCACAAAGTCAGCGATGGGCACTGAGATGGTTGTCTTATCCGTCAGAACAAAATCAAATCGCAGGCCGAGGTCGGCTAATCGACAGGGAATTTCCAGCCGTCCACTGGCCGTTGACCATTGTCCCCGAAGCTTCCGTTCCAACACTGAGCCGGCAGCGCTTTTGATGACAAAAGCCGGAGCCCCCGAGTCGATCCCAATTGTCAACTTTTCGATTTCATTCTCGACAGTTTTCTCATCGAAAAGAGCCCTGCTGTGCTTCGGTCCGGTTCCTTTGTTCGTACTGACAGAAAACGCCTTGAACGCTACGGCGTAACTACGGCTGACGTTGGTTATCATGGACATCAAAATGCTAGAGTTGGTACTTACTGGTCATTCTTGGTCGGCACCATCGGAATCTTCTCCAGGACGCCTGTGAATTTACTCGCGTCGTATCCCCCGATTGCCAGCGTCCCTCGCCCTTCTTTGCGAACCCCCATGCTAAAAGCTCGCGTCTTGATGGCTTTTCTCGCCTTGAGTGCGTCAAGAATGAACACATTGGTCTTTGTCGCACCGGGATGGAGACCCATTACGCCGACTCGACGGTCCATATTGGTGTGTGGGCTGGACATGTTGCCGACGCCGAATTTTACACGGCCCATAGAGACGTCTGCACTTGCTCAGCCCTTCTGTTGTTTTTTCTTCTCAGGCTTCGGACAGTGCGCATCGCAAGGAACTTACCTCCCACAGCGATGTGATCGGATATGACGTTGTACTCGACCCTGGTCGAGTGATACCGTTCACCGTCCACTTGCTCGAAATCCTTCATCGACTTGCTGGCGCTAGGATCGAAGAAAATTGAAACTTGGTTTGGATCTCGGGACTCGTTGGGCCCGATACCTGGAACCCAGAGCTTAGAAGAGCCCGTGTCAGGCTCGACCAGGACCTTTTGAGGCGGCGTGCCGACGTTGAGGACGACGCCCAGGGCAGTGAGAGGACTTCTCCCCTTGCGGTCATAGATCCATCTGTCGAGTCCTGTTGCCGCTTGGCGCTTCTCATGAGAATTGGTCGAGTCCAGTTCCACGGGAATCTGGATGAGAGGCATATGCAAAACACCACCATCGTCGATGTCCGCCTCCTTGGCTGGCGCCGCGAGCGCATTGGATGCCAAAAGTAGCAGGAAGGCCTTGGAAAAGCTCATGTTTGTTAGAGGCTAGGCAGGCCGCGCAAGACGGTGGAGGTTAAGAAGGCAAGACAAACCGAGAGAGAGAAGTTTCGGAATGGGAGGGTTTTAAGCCGAAAGCGTCGTGTTCGCTTTTCGCGCTTCAGAGAGAGCCGAAAGCGTCATGTTCGCTTTTCGCGCTTCAGGGAGCTCTTGTCGGTGGAGAAAGCAATTTTTTACGGATGGCCTGCTGAGATGTATTGTTACACCCCAGAGTAGCTTCCAGAGATCGGACGACAGCGAATCCAGGCGTTCGTGGATGGTCATGCGCCAGCAGCAGCACTTTGATTCAGGAGTCATGCGCATCGTAACTGTAATTCCATCGGACGGGAGATCACCCTATAAGTCACGTACGAATGCGCATGCTGATGTTCGCCGTAGCTATCTGTTCCTGTACACATGAGCGTTTAGACAACCATCATTCATCTAAGGGACTCTTGCGGCCAGAGCCCCTTGCAATTCCTGCATGTGGCGTCCCTGCTCTCGACTCATGCAATGTACCTGTCTGTCCCACAAACAGTCATCTGCACACTTCATTGTAAAGATCAACCCTGGGTGGGCAGAGCAACGCCTCCGCGGGTGTCGTCAGGCTCCAAGTCACATGAGAAAGGGCAGCCCTATCCGGCGGCACGATGAGAAGATTGGCGAGCATGAATGGCATGTCAAACTGTCTGAAAATAGACACGAAGCCCGCGTTATTGCCCTCAATAACATCTTGAGATATACTGTTTGCCTGCACGTCACCAAATCTGAAGGCGCGCAATGGTCAACCGGAGTTGGAGCTACTCTTCGTATGTGCTCGCTTCCACTATCTGTCGAAAATGGCAAGTTTATCGTGACCTCCAAATTGTGACTTCCTGGTCGTCCTTCTGAAGCGATCCGGATCCAGTTGTTATTTTCAGCAGGCGAAGAACTTCTCGTTGGGCCAAGATGCGACAGTCAGGAACCTTGTCGTCCTGACTCAGGCGCTCGAGCTGCTCTATCAATCACTATATCATTCTATAGTCGCAGGGCCATACCCATAGAGCCCCAGCCGATGATGGGCTGATTGTCTATCCGGGCAGCCTCTGCATCTCCCGTATCGTCTTTGCGCTCCACAACGCGCCAGTCATGTCATGGGCCTCACAGGTAGAAAACCAATCTCTCGAATATTTGCGCCAAACCCTGGCTTCTCTCATGATATCGGACGGCTTAGCATAGCTTGTCCAAGAATCTTACCGCTAACATGACTCAGAATCTGCAGCGAAAGCCCCCCACACCACCCAGCAGGGAATAAATGTGATGGAGGATCTCCCGCGCAACTCGCCATCAGATCGCTGGATGAAGGGGCTGAATTTTTATCCGCAGTCAGATGTCTATCTCCGCACACTTAGGGACACGGCCAATAGAAAAGTTTCGCTGCTGATCGGCACGGGCAAGATGGGCTCGCGTGTCATCAACTCACACGCTACGGGGAATCAGGGGTCGTTGGCGATTCCAATTTTTTTTTTTTTTTTTTTAACGAACCACTCTGCTCAATTTTACAGAAAACTCAATGGACGTAGCGGCACACGACTTGCATTGCGCGTCGGGCTGGTCGCTCGAAACCCACGTCACTTGAATGAAAGTCAGTTGCAAACATCTGATATTTTCTCTATTTCGCGTCCCAAGAAAGCCTCAATGCTATTTAGTGAAGGAAGTTCAAGGAAAGGGGGTAAAGGATTGGGGGAGGGAGGAGAGTGGATAGCAGACGATAGGCTCTAGTCGCGGATTCGGGCAGAAAGATCTCAGGCTTCGACTGACGTCACTTGAATGAGAGCTTCGCGCGTTCAGGCCGTATGCTTCATCGGGACGCGGGCGAGTCGCGCATGATGAGGGTTGATGTAAGAGATGAGACGCAATCCACCATCTGTCTCAATAACGCAGCCAAGGTACGTGTGCAAGCCGCTCGATGTTTTGAGAGTATCCGGAGGACTTTTGAGAGAAGGAATCAGTCCGCGACTCAGGTGAATGCAACGGCGGAGACGGGAAGGGGGCAATAAGGCATTGGACATTCTCACTCACAAAATAGTGCGAACAGCATCATTGTATCTCGCAAAACTACTCCCTCTTGCCGTTTGAGCAGAATGAGAATGATCATTCAGTGCGGAAACAATAGCTTCCTCGTTTTCAGCCCAGTGTCGTACAGGCAAATAGGCTTTTACCTTGGGATACTTGCTCCCGTACTTGAACTCAATGTTGTACAAGACGCCGGCTGTGCGGTGACGATTCAATGGTGCACTTGAGTCATCCATTCGCTGCCTCGCTTTCCTGCTCAGCAAACTGTGATACAAGCGGCGCATCTTCTGCAGGCCACGATCCGTTCCTGGTGGACTCAATCGTCCCCCCAGTGTCATGGCTTTCTCAATAGAGGCGAAGCTGCAGTCTCGGATTCGAAAATAGATTTTGAATCGAGAGTCGGCCGGAGACAGCAGGTCAATGGCCAACATATCCATCTCGAGGGGTGGCGTCTCGGGATCGTGAACATAGTCTTGGAATAGTTCAAGGGCTTCCAGTTTTGCCGGTGTGCAGAGTGGTGCTGAGCGGATCGTGTCCGAGATCACGTCCATGTTGGTTTGGGCTCTTCTTTTTGCGACGAAACCCGGGAATAAGTAGGCCTTGATCACGATTTCCTTCTCGTCTAGGTCAAAAGCGTAAAACTCGTTGGACGAATGCCCCTCTGGTGAGGCCCCGTCCATATTTCCGGTCAGACGTTGTCGGAAATGGAAGAGCCAATCCATTCGATCTGCTGGTAGTATCTGTGCTACATAGTCCAAGAGCCGAGCAGCGGCCTCCTGGTTGTATGGGTCGACAATCGTTCCTGCGTCAAGTCCAATGGGCTCTATGGAGAAGCGTATCTTGGGCGATGCATTGCCGGTGCGCCAGTCCCAACTTAGTTCGATGGGCGTGTGGTCATCTGTCATGAAGCTCAGCCAGTTCTGTTGGTCTCCCCCCTGAGCCCTGCCCAGGCTAGGCAGGATTCCTCTGACAAACTTCAGTAATTGGTACTGTGCATGCTCACTATATCCTGCCTTTTCAAGCAGAACGGCCAGTGCATGTCCAGAAGAGCGCCACCAGTATTCCGCATCATATTCCGTGCAGAACGATGTATCCGAGTCGACTTTCTGGAATGCTTGTGTAGCGGTATATAACTGCGCAGCAGACATGTTGACAGGACCGTCAAGTTATTTGATGAGTCCTCCACGTGCAAGGTGTCAATTTTCACAACAGTATAAGGTACTGTCTTTACAGGGAAATTCAAGTGGGCTCGTGAATATAATCAATAAGAACATGCGTCCCACTGCATGGGGGAGCCATTACTATCTGATGCGTGACTGCCCTCGGTGAAAGCGATGCAGCCCAATCCACAGTGACGCCTTTGCCCAGTCAGAATAATGTGCCTGGAGAATGCAATGTGTGATTGGCATTCTTCAACAGACACAAGGCAAAAGTTGGTCATGGGCTGTGGATAGCGCCTCCTGGTGCCACAACGAAGTCGAGCCCGCACGATTCGGCTCTTTGCGCTCAATGACTTCGTGCCTAACGCTGGCAGCATTACGTACACATCAAGGTTTACCACTTCTAGCACAGTCTTTGACTTCCTATCTTCTTTGCCAATAACTTCAGTTTTCATTTTAAAAACAAAGCTCGCGGATCGCGAAGAGATGTCATGCCACGGTGGAGCAGCCTCCGGGGGATGTCGGGCGGTGAAACGATGATCGCCGCAGGTCGGCGGATGGCGACTGCTCAGATTGAGTGTGGTTTATGGGCTAACGATCGGATGCAGACGAACGTTTCGGGCAATTCCTTCATGACAATCAATTTGAGCTGAACTCGGACGCGGCAACACAAATGCGTATGAGGACGTATATGGGCCGAGGTTACAGTAGGGAAAGCTCTCCTCCTGCCAGTCGCGGCTCGTGACCGAACCTCAGGAATGGGGCCTAGTCTATGCCGCAGCGGCCGGCTGCATGTAGAGCGGTCTGTAACTAGTCGGCCGTGTCGAGTGTCAGCGTGATGAAGTCAGGATGCCAGATCACCAATGCGGGTCCGGCAGGATGGGACGTGTCCGTAAGCACGTCGCTCCCAGCCCAAGCCCTGGCCTTGTGATGGGCTAATGACCCTGGGACGTACACGGACAAAAACTGGGCCACGATCTTCTAGTCATCCAGGGGTGCCGATGAGCGATCTACGGCTGCAACTAGATTTCTCCCGTGCCGGTGTGATTATGGCAGTTCCGCCCCAGAATTATGACGACTTATCAGCTTTCCAGGGTCTTATCAGCAACGAGGTTACGGCAAGGCAGCCAGCCGCCTTGCCGGGGTATCTTTCTGTCAGCTTGGATGTGTACAGTTCAACCCTTGTATTTCTGTGCCACTGGTACCGAAGAGCGGAGCATATCCCTGAAGCCCTCCACAAAAGCAAAGTAAATTTTCGCTCTATCCTTGGTCAAGGTATCGCAGAAGATGGAGCCAGGTACAGAAAGAAGCACTATAGCAGATAAGCGATAGTAGGCTTCGCACATTACTATCTCCTTGAGGCCCGAGAGGCGTCAGTAGGTATCGCGAACCCGCTTATTTCCACTTCTTAGTAATCAACTTTAAGTAAGCATAATAACCTCATTAAATGCTTTATACTAGCGAGACTTCTATCTTTACCTAAAATAGTAGAGGTATAAAGTACCTCATGATGTGCTAATGTTATTGGCTCGACCGACCCACAGGTACCTGACTGACGCCTCTCGGGCCTCAAGGAGATACCTAGTTAATAAGTAGCTCAAGGTTCTGCCAAACGATCTCTCAGCTTCTGATTGGATTGTCTTCCCCAGTCAAGTGCCTCTGGCACAAAAAAACAGGGTCTCGAGTGTATGTATACGCACCCAATCCGTAAATGCAGTCAAGATCAATTTGGTCGGCCCGCCTTGCTCAATTTCCTTGCTAGCGTGATCGGTCGTGAACTCGGCCGACAGGCTGATCCGGTAAACTACGGTCCGAAACTCTCAAGGTGCATGACGTGAAAGAGTTCCCAATGTGTCAATGAATTCCCATCACAAACCTTTGTGAACAACGAACCCATATGTCGCAGAATATGGTTCAGTCCCCCCCTTGTCGAACTGCTATCATCAGACAAGTCGCGTCAGACATGGCTAGATTCTTAGTTGGCTACGTACAGTGTGAGCAAAATGATCGCGTATTCGGAAAACAATGAAACCATCCCCCACTTCCCTTTTTCCACTTTCGTGATCAAAGCCGTTGCCGGACAGGAGGTGGGGGGTCAAGAATGACCCTGTACATCCTTTGGCACATATGGTTCGCTCAACAAAGCATCCTCCGCAGCGGTCAAGCGCAGACCCTGCGCTTCTAGAAGTTCTTCCATGTAAGGAAGACTATTGATGCCAATGATGACGGAATCAACCCGTGTACCCAGCCATGCAAGCGCAATATGGCTCATTGCAACCTTGTGCCTGCTGGCGAGACGTTCAACGCGTTTGATGATTTCCTTGTCCGCATCCGACGTCCCGTAATTGAATCGTGGGCCTTTCGACGACCGCCTGGTCTTTCCTGATGCGCCAAACGGGCGCGCCAGATAGCCTTCAGCTAACGGTGCCCACTAGCAGGGATTCGTGAGACATGGTTATCTTCCGAAAGAAGGAAAAAATATGACGAGTGATGGGAGTTTCTTCATCTTACCGCAAGCAACCCAATCCCTGCCATCTTGCAAAACTTCGTCATTTCTCGTTCTTCTTCGCGATAAATGAGATTATAATGACTTTGCATGGCCACAATCTTTGTCCATCCATTGACTTCCGCCACGTGCTGAAGTCGAGCCAATTGAAACGTCCACATCGAGGACGCAGCCAGGTATCGCACTTTACCCGTGCAAACGAGATGGTGCAGAGTACTCATGGTCTCTTCAATTGGTGTGCGGTCATCCCAGCGATGAATATGCAACACGTCGATGTAAGACGTCTGAAGACGTTCCAGAGATTGCTCTACCGCGGTCAATATCGCGGTTCTCGACAAGCCTATTCGTCTTGTAAGCAACAAAAGGGCAACAAAGTGACGTCGTATCATTACCATATTGGTTGGCATAGTCTTTGCTTCTCTTGACGCTATCGTCTAGGAAGGCCACAAAGTCGCTGGAGGGACCATGTTCAGTGTCCGCGACAATCCTGCCGACCTTTGTCATTAAGACGAGTTTTCGTCTTGGGATATTCAGCTTTTTGATGGCTCGGCCGATTATGGATTCTGTTTGCCCGTTGCTGTATGCGTTGGCAGTATCTTCCCCAATGGTCAATAATGTTGACCGAAGAAACTGCCTAGTCAAAGAACGAACCCCAAGTGTTGATGCCCGATCGGTATGCCGCGTCCAAGATCATGGTAGCCTTGGCCGATATAAGTGAGTTCATGAAATGTGGACAACGAGCATGCCTTGCACAGCTCACCTCGTTCTCACCAATGACCCAATCCATCCATGCCTTATCACCGAAGCCTAAGGTCCCAAGAATCGGATTGGAAACGCGTAATCCGCTAGAGCCCACGTGCCTGTACTCGACTTTGGTAGACGTGATCGAATTCAGCAATGACGAAGGCAAGTCCTTCAAAGCAGATTGTTGCAAAGTATCGGAGCATTTTGTGTTACCGGAGCCATTGCTTTGAAACTCGTCAACGATGTCCAAGGATCCTGGATCATCAGGAGCAACAGCTGTGGGATCGCTGCCATTTGGAAGTCGTTTGGAAACCATGATTTTCCAAGAGCTTGCACTAGACACTGCCAGTCCGTCAGCTCAGATGCTGCTGATTTGAATCACCTGCGCCTTTCGCCTGGATAAACATTTCGAATCGTATTATCAATGCCTGAAACAGGCCTATCACAACCGGACTTCACCCTCTAGCGTCCAGCCAACGCGATCAGAGAGAATCGCCCCCAATTTTCTGTCCCACAAGAGGCTCATGTCGGGTTGCAATTCGAAAGCAGATCGGAGGGATATAGGACGATACGACGGTCTGCATTCAGCAGGGTTCCCTGGCTTAGCCATCGGGACGCCCTCGGCAAGTCGGGACGGAATGTCATGAGGTGGAGACAGTCACCCTTGGCGTCCAAAATTCTATGGCGCAACAAGATCGCGAGTGGAGAATGGCGGGTGGCAGGATCCCAGCAATGGAACTTCATCATCAACACTGGAGCAGTGGCATGCCGAACTGAAGAGCCTGCTGATGAGCAGAGAAAGATCCACAATAGCCGCCAACGGAAGAATTACTTCATCTCATGGAGTCTGCTTTGCCGGATGGCGGGCCGATCGATCTTGTTTCGAGACGGTAGTTATGCTTTCCGCTCAAACAGGCTGGAAGGACCAGGACCATGGTGACGTCTGCTAATGCGGTCACACGTAATTTTGTTGAGCACGACGCCAGTAGCTCTTGGCAGGTGGCAGAATCATATTGTGATTGTGTTGCGCCATAGGAGGTTGCTGACAACTAGACTGTGTATGTAGATGCCTCGTAGCCAAGTTGAGTGAGCAACGCAAGCATCGTTCAACAGCAAATTTGAAAGATCCTGATAGAGCTTGACGGCTCATGACATTTCAACCTCTCGCACCTTGTATCGAGGACAATGGCTATCACGCGAGCAGCCGATGCCGTGTGGTCGGCACTGTCGGGCGACCGTGGTAAACAAAACGGCACGGTAAAAAGTTCCCGAGATGAGCCGGGTCGTGATGGTGAGGATCGGACTATCGAACACAGTCTTGACATCGATGAGACCATAGGACGTCTTTCTCAGTATGGCATTGCCGCCAACACTGCAGCAAGAGCAAGTCGTCAAACGACACCCAATGGAAAAAATCCCAGCCTCCAAAATATCTCGTTAGTGCTTCATGAGAGCATCAAATCCCTGCCAAATAGACACCTCAATGGCGATCAAACGCCACGTCAACTGGCCTCCCGAACGACCAGCAGCGGCCTCACCATCACTTTGACCAACGCAACAAACGAGTGGCGTGTTGTGATTGAGAGTGACAAACATCCTTACGAGATGGATGAGAAAGAAGCTCTCAAAGTATCGCAATTGGAAGATGCTGTCCAGCAACTCTGCAACCATGAGAAAGTGGGATTCGTTTCATCGAGAGATCATGGGCCTTGCAGCGCACAGGACCTGAAGCAGATTTGGTCTTGGAACGCTGTTGTTCCTGGGATGCATGGAACTTGCGTCCATGATCTTTTCGCAGACAGAGCCCACAGGCAGCCCGAGTTCCCAGCTGTTTGTGCGTGGGACGGAAACTTAAAGTATCGAGAGCTTGATCACCTTTCTACTCGACTAGCCTTCTATCTTCAGTCTCTAGGGGTCGGACCTGGAAGTATCATTCCGCTGTGTTTCGAGAAATGTATGTGGACGCCAGTAGCCATGTTGGGAGTCATGAAGGCTGGCGCTGCATCGGTCGCACTGGACACAAGTTACCCAGAGGCCCGCCTCCGCAGCATAGTGCAGAAAGCACGCTCGCATTCAAAAAGCCGAAGTCTCATCCTATCGTCGAGAATGAAGGAAAGCTTGTCTTGCATGTTGGCGCAGACTGAGTCGAGAGGCCGATCTCTGAATGAGGAGGCTTCAGTGGTCATTGCAGAAACAGCGATACAACAGACTCAGAATGTCCAAGCAAGATGGATGCCGGCCAGAGTGCAGCCGGACAGTTTACTCTATGTCGTCTTTACTTCAGGGAGCACGGGAAGCCCCAAAGGCGCCATGATTACTCACGGAAATTTCAGCAGCGCAGTTCATCATCAACAGGCGACCCTCGGATACCATCAGGACTCGAGGGTATTTGACTATGTGTCTTATGCCTTCGACGTGGCCTGGTCAAATGTTTTGCACACAATCACGGCAGGAGGTTGTCTTTGTATTCCAAGCGACGGTGATCGGCAAGCCGACATAGCGCGCGCGTTCAGATCTTTGGGGGCCACAGATGCTCACTTGACACCCACTGTGGCACGGCTTATCAAACCCGAAGATGTGCCCGGGTTGCGTTCCCTCATGTTCATTGGAGAGAAAGTCAGTCAGTCTGATTTACGGCAGTGGCAAGGGATCAGCCACATTCGGAATACATACGGCCCAGCTGAGTGCACAGTGACAAACACGATTGCCCAGCTTTTTCCCGCGGATAAGACTGGAGAAATAAGCATCGGAACAGGAAGCGGAACAGTCACTTGGGTTGTGCACGGAGAAGGCAACGAATTAGCACCCGTGGGCTCAGTCGGGGAGCTGTGGTTGGAAGGCCCTCTCGTGGGACAAGGCTATCTCGGCGACCCAACAGTGACTGCTCAAGCTTTTGTTCAGAGTCCCGCATGGTTGGCTCGAGGAGGACCGCACTGCAGTGGTCGTCATGGGCGACTATATCGCACTGGCGACCTCGTGCGCTATCGAAAGGACGGCAGTCTCATCTTCATCGGCCGCAAAGATGATCAGGTGAAAATCAATGGTCAACGCATCGAGCTTGGTGATGTTGAGTATCACGTCCGGCAGTGTCTCGTCTCTGAACCAGACGTAACCGTAGCAGTCGACATTGCCACACCATCCGGAGGCGCGACACCTTTGCTTGTTGCCTTTCTTGGAATCGGTCCAGCTGCAGACGAGTCGAAAGACGAAGTTCGTAGCAGGCTACAGACTCTATTGCTGCTGGTTGACGGTCACATCTCGCAATACGTGACCGCGCCCATGGTCCCGGCCGCATACATCCCACTTCGGCAGATCCCAGTGACTGGTACAGGCAAAACCGATCGACGTCGTCTCAGGGAGATAGTCGCCGGCATGACGCTGGAGCAGCTTGCAGAGTTGCAGCCCGCGCGTTCCCAATATCAGAAGCCGACCACAAAAACTGAGCGACATCTTCAGGATTTATGGGCCTCTGTTCTGGGGTTAAAGCGTGAGAGCATTTCAGCACGCGACAGCTTTTTCCGAATTGGCGGTGACTCAGTCGCTGCCATGCGGCTTGTTGCGGCAGCGGCCAGCGAAAAGGCGCTTTCGTTTTCGGTCGCGGACGTGTTTCGCCACCCGCATCTGGCGGACTTGGCCTTGAACATCGGCGAGAGTGTCACTCCTGCTCAGCCTGTTGTCCCATTTTCACAACTGGGTTCCGATGTAGACGAGGGAAACATTCGTGCACAGGTGGCTGATCGCTGCCAAATCAACGCGCGTGAAGTCTTGGATACCTTTCCCTGCACGCAACTCCAACAAGGCCTTCTTGCCTTAACAGCGAAGAGATCCGGCGACTACGTTGCTCGCCACGTTTTCCGCCTGGCTTCAAATCCCAGTTTTGACTTACCTCGATTTCGATGGGCTTGGCAGCAAGTCGTCGAATCGCATGAGATCCTGCGTACTCGAGTTGTTGATCTTCCTGGCTATGGCCTTGCGCAAGCTATTTGTGCCGATACTGAGCCCCTTGCGGAGAGTTCTGACCTCTCGAGCTATCTTGAAGACAAGGAATGTCGTGACATTGGGCTCGGAGGCCGTCTCAGCCGTGCGGCCTTGATCAGTGATGAGAAAAATCAGACTCGTTTCTTTGTTTGGACCATTCACCATGCCATCTATGACGGCTGGTCAATGCCGCTCATCTTGAACGATCTCACGAGAGTATACGACGGGATGACGGGCCTGACTGTCACCCCGTTCCAGGCCTTTGTCCAGTTCACACGCACACTTGACTCGAGCGCCGCCGTCGACTTTTGGACATCACAACTCCAAGACTGCGAGGCTGCTCAGTTTCCCAGCCTACCGACGACGACATACCAGCCACATGCCAACACGATGGTTCATCATGCTATTCGAGACCTTCCCTGGCCATGCGGCGATATCACCCCTTCCAACATAATGCGAGCCGCCTGGGCCGTTCTTCAGGCTCAGTATTCCGATTCTACAGACGTTCTATTCGGCGCCGTTGTGAGTGGTCGCCAAATAGCCATGCCGGGAATCAGCAATGTTACTGGGCCGACAATCGCGACTGTTCCTGTGCGGGTGCGGCTGGACTTGGCGGCTCAAATCATTGACTTGAAGCAAAATGTGCAAAAACAATCCATCGATATGGTGCCTTATGAGCAGTTTGGTTTATCTCGTATAAAAAGTCTCGGGATTTCGCAGGCGTCAAATTTCCAGACGCTCCTTGTCGTACAGCCCAAGGGCGACGAGGTGACGGCAGAACGGGAGACTTTGATGAGGGAAATGCAGGATTTGTCTACTCCCGATCTCCACCAGCTCAACACCTATGCACTCACAGTCGTTGTCGATTTGCATGACAAGGGGCTGGATGTCACCTTGAGAGTCGACAGCCACGTCCTGGCCGCAGATGCGGCGCAGCGCATGGCGAAGCAGCTGGAAGTCGTCGTGAGACAGCTCTGCGATGAAACTCTCAGTCGGGCAATGATATCGGACATCCAAGTCATGACAAAAAAGGACTTGCACCAAATATGGGCCTGGAATTCCAAGGTTCCTCAAGCGGAAGAAAACTGTGTTCACCATCTATTTTGCGATGTGGCCAAGAAGCAGCCAAGCGCCCCAGCGATCTGCGCGTGGGACGGCGATTTGACATATCAGCAGCTTGACACATTTTCCTCGCGTGTGGCTGCTCGGCTCCAGCATCTTGGGGTCGAGGGAACCATTGTCCCGCTCTGTTTTGAGAAGTCGATGTGGACGGCCGTGGCCATGCTGGGGGCGATGAAGGCTGGAGCCGCAAGCGTAGCCCTGGACATCAGCTACCCTATAGCTCGCTTGCGAACAATCGTCCAGCAAGTGCAGGCCCACCAATCGGCCAACCGCTTCGTCATCCTGTCATCGAAAAGCAACCAAAACTTGTCGCACGCGCTCGTCGAGAACAGCAACAAAGGCGCAGTCGTCGTCATTGCAGAGACCGCCGCGCAAATACCTATTGCAGCCAAGTGGAGGCCCTGCACAGTATCACCCAAAGACAGGCTATATGTTGTCTTCACATCTGGCAGTACGGGCAAGCCCAAGGGGGTCGTCATCAGCCATGGTAATTTGAGCAGTGCCTTCCATCACCAAGCGCCCAGGCGTTTGTCGGCATCGTCGCGTGTCTTCGACTTCTCCTCTTATGCGTTTGATGTCGCTTGGATTACAGCTCTCCATACGCTCTGCATCGGTGCCTGTCTTTGCGTTCCCAAGGATGAAGATCGTCTTGGTAAGGTCGCCGAGTCAATCCGATCATTCGAGGCAGACTACATAAGTTTGACCCCAACCGTCTGGCGGCTGATCCGACCTGAAGATGTCCCCAGCCTCCGGACTCTAGTCTTGTTAGGGGAACCACTTCGTGAGTCTGACGTGCATAGAAGCACGCATCTTGAAGCCGTATATAATGCCTACGGCCCGGCGGAATGTACGATTGAGAGTACATTCGGGCGGTTGTCCTCCAAGAGTCTGAGTGTTAATAACATTGGAAGAGGCCGTGGCACAACGACCTGGGTTGTTCGCCCAGACGCCTCCGGGCTGGCAGCTCTTGGCACCGTCGGCGAACTTTGGATCGAAGGCCCTCTCGTTGGCCAAGGATATTTGAATGATGCAAAGAGAACAGCAGAAGTCTTCATCGAGGACCCTCCTTGGCTGCTTAGAGGCGGGCCAGACTCAAGTGCTCCTGGCCGCCGTGGGCGCTTGTATAGAACTGGTGATCTCGTTCGCTACGATTCCGACGGCACGCTCGTTTTCGTAGGCCGCAAAGACGACCAAGTGAAAATTCGAGGCCAGCGTGTCGAACTCGGTGATGTTGAAGCCCAGATCAATCAGATTTTGGATTCTTCCGACGCTCAGATCGCGGCGCAGATTATTACTCCGCGCGAAAGCCAAAATCCGACACTCGTTGCCTTCATCAGTCTGCCCACAGTCAAAGATGAAGATCTGGAGCAAACCGTCTCTCACCTATCCAAAGGACTCACGGATGAATTAATTCGGCGTCTTCCACTGCACATGGTCCCGTCCGTCTATTTGCCAATTGTCAGCATGCCAACGACTGCTACAGGAAAAATTGACCGGAGACGACTTCGTGAAATTGGGGAAGCGATTGACTTGACCGAGTCTGCGGTGACTGGTTCCAACGCACCATGCAAGGCCCCTTCGAGCGAGATCGAAACCCTGCTCGTGCATACGTGGGCTGATGTTCTTGGTATTTCCACCGAAAACGTATCCATTGATACACCTTTTATGAGACTCGGAGGTGACTCCATCAGTGCCATGCAGATCACTTCAAGGCTCCGTACGAAACGGGTTCATCTTACGGTGTGGAATATTCTGCGTCATCATACTATTGAGAGTATCGCTCCATACTGCCGCTCGCTGGCCAACACCAATGGTAGGCCAGCCGGCGAGGACGTCGGAGACAAGGCGGGCGTGGCTTGGGATCTTTCCCCAATACAAAGAATGTTTTTCGGATTACATCCCGATGGTCTGAACCATTTCAATCAAAGCTTTCTGCTCCGACTTGCGCGAGATAGCAGTGCCTCGGAAGTGGAAAGGGCCGCGACAAGCCTGGTTGCTCGACATTCCATGCTCCGGGCGCGATTCAGACGCAAGACAGACGATGATGGCTCCTGGGAGCAGTATGTTGTTGATCAGAATGACGAAGCGTCTTTCATGTTCACGACGCATCAGGGACTCACGCATGCTGAAGTGCTCTCAGTCTCCCAATCGAGACAAACGTCCTTGAATATTGCTAGTGGTCCCGTATTTGCTATTGACTATTTTGAAGGTCCAGATGGCATCGAACTGCTTTTCACGGCACATCACTTAATCGTCGATTGGGTTTCTTGGCGCATCATCTGGCAGGATCTGGAACAGCTTTTCGAAGGAAAAGACCTGCCTGTACCTGAAACTTCCTTCCGCAGTTGGACGAACATGCAGAAACAACAATCTCAAGACGCTCATCCGACGCCGATCAAACATGCGAGCAATGACTACGATTTTTGGCACATTGTGCCCGCTGAGAATACATTTGAAACGATTCACGATTGTCACGTTCAGCTGGACCCTTTTACGACTGATCTATTGCTTGGCAAGTGTAACGAACCCCTGAGGACTGAGCCGCTTGACGTCATGACTGCGCTCCTGATCCATTCGTTATTTGGCGTCTTCCCAGGCCGTTCGGCTCCGACCGTCCTTGTAGAGGGACACGGGCGTGATTTGGGTGGCGATCTAGACCTGTCCGACACAGTTGGCTGGTTCACATCAATTTATCCAGTGCAGACAAAGCTCGAAGAAAGCAGTACTCAGTTCGAAACCGTCAAGTTAGTCAAAGACGTTCGGCACAAGATGAAGGGGGACGGTATGGCCTGCTTTGCGAAGAAAGACCTTTGGCAGGCAGATAGTCCGGCGTTCTACGAGAATGCAGAATTTCTCCTCAATTACGGAGGACTGTTCCAACAACTTGAGGGTCAAAATTCCATATTTCAACGTTTAGGAACTGATATTAACGAGGTTGCCCCGGAGGCGCGTCGCATGGCTTTGGTCGAGATAAACGGGAGCGTGGTGGACGGGAGGCTGTGCCTGACAGTATCAATCAATCGGCAGATGAGACATTTTGAAGCGCTGAAAAAATGGGCTTACAGTCTCAAGGAGCTCTTTGCAACCGCAACATTGAGCCTGACCAAAATATTGGAAGTCACACCTACGTTGAGTGATTTTCCATTGCTGGATGTCTCTTACGACGAGCTCGAATATTTCATGGACCAATTGAACCAGAAAGGATACAAGCTTGGAGACATTACAGAAATATTGCCATGCATCCCGCTGCAGGAGGGTATACTTTTGAGCGTTGCAAAGGGATCCGCAACATATCATATTGTGCAGGTATGGAAGTGCACTGAATCTTCTGACGTGCCAGCCACTGCCATCAGTGTCGATAGACTTGAGTCCGCCTGGACAACAACCATGAAGCGTCATTCGATCTGCTCGACAATATTTTTGGAATCTACAGAGCTCCAGAGTTATGTTCAGGTGCAACTCAAGCGTTCAGTTGTTCCGATTCAGCGGCTTCACACTGAAATGAGCGACCCAACAGATGCACTACTAGCAATGGAAGTGCCAAAATTCCATGACGCTCAGCCTTCTTTTATCATCACCCTGTGCCAGGCTAAGAACGGCCAAGTGGCTTGCCGTCTTGACGTCAGTCATGCTTTGATAGACGCCATGTCGTTCCCGATACTTCTCGCCGACGTCACAGAAGCCTATCGAAGTGGTCAAATAGGGCGCCCCGCGCCGGCATATCGTTCGGCGATACAAGAAATAACAAGACTTCCGGTCGACAGAAAATTGGACTACTGGACACACGACCTAGAGGACGTGAAGCCGTGCAATATTCCAACGAGCTGCTCAGAAAATGGCCAAAAGGCGGGCTCTCATAAGGACATTGCCATCAGTTCCTCGGTGACCAAGCCGATCAATGCCTTCTGCCAAAAAGAGGGCATCACCCGATCAACATTCTTCCAAGTCGCGTGGGCGATGGTTCTATCGCAGATTACAAGCAATGAACAAGACGTTTGCTTTGGATTCCTAGCTTCGGGTCGGGATATTCCGGCCGAGGATGTTGATGGTATTGTCGGACCATTGATCAACATGCTCGTGAGTCGAGTCAAGTTGAACGCGCCCCCCAGTCAAGTTTTGGCGCAGGTCGGGAAGCGCACAGCAAATCACCTAGAATTTCAGCACATATCTCTGGCGAAACTCCAGGACCGGCTGAATCTGCGCGGTCAGCGGCTCTTTAACACCGGGTTGACCGTTCGCCCTGAGTTCAGCCAGCAGGAGGGCCGTGATTTGCGTTTCCACGAAGCATACGGCACCGATCCCACTGAGGTGTGATTTTTATTTCTGTTACTTGTTGTCAAGAAAGATGGGTGCTAATTCAGATCAGTTTGATATGTCCGTGAACGTTGAAACGAGCAGTGCTGAAACCGATGTTCATCTGGTTTATCGCGCTGATCGTGTTAATACCAGCTCAGCCTTTGAGGCTGCCGAAACGTTAGAGCTGGCAATACGATTCTTGCTTCGCTCGGAAATAGAGAGCTCTGAGACGGACCGAAAGTCTCTCCATAACGCATTCTTTTCCTACCGGACTGGCGCTGACCGAAGCCAAGTTGAAGCAACATTGAAGACTCGCTTCGAAGGGCTGGAAGCAAGTGCTTTCCCAGCTTTACCGCACCCCGGTTATAACATCAATGCAAGTTCCGTGATACAGTGCGATCTCGGTACACATTTGCTGGGAAATCATACTGAAATGACTCCTCTCTTGTGGACGGCTTGGGCTTTGTTGATGACGGATTACACAAGCACAAATGATGTGCTGTTTGGGAGCACAATATCAGCTGCAGATTGCGAGTCATCAAATCCCATCGAGCCAAACAAAGCGCTGCTCACTCCGCCACCGCCTGTTGTTCCTGTTCGGATTACAATCAGTCGTGGCGTTCCTGTGTCTCAATTGCTGCAGCAGGTAGCTTTAGTGCACAAGGAGCTTACACAGTGTCATCGCCTCAATCTCGATCTGATCCGCAAACTTGGAGGAGAAAAAGAAGGAGAGAGAGCCTGCAGATTCCAAACATTATTCCAAGTATACCACGGCTGGAACGACGAAAACACCGCGGCCGAAAAACAGACGCCCGTGACGCACAAAGGCTATGCATTGCAATTCAACTGCCGGATACAAAACGACCGAATATCTCTCTCAGTTTCTCATGATCCATTTATTACTGAAAGTCAGCAGATATACAGAATGGTGTTTCAGTTCAGAACTCTCGTGTCACAGATTGGTAAAGCCCGGCAGCAAGATCTGATCGTGAACAGTATACAATCAATTAGCAAGGAGGACCTAGACGACATCTGGTCTTGGAATGCCGTTCTTCCTGAGGCTATCGAGGTTTGTGTTCATGATCTTTTCGCTGAAAAAGTGAAAAGGCAACCCGGTGCGCAGGCAATTTGTGCCTGGGATGGCGACTTGACTTATCAGCAACTTGACGAACTTTCGACCAGGCTTGCTTTTCGTCTTTCCATTCATCTTAAAATTGGACCTGGCGCCATTGTTCCTTTGTGTTTTGAAAAGTCGATGTGGACTCCAGTGTCCATCCTCGCGGTGATGAAGACCGGTGCTGCATCTATCAACCTAGACTCCACGTACCCAGAGGCTCGCCTGCGGTCCATAATACAACAGGTCGACGCACATTCGACCCTGTCTGTCATACTTTCGTCAAAGATGAATGAAAATTTGTCGCACTCCTTATCAGAGGCAGCCGCAAACTCGCCAACAGTGCTCGTCGCACAGACAGCCATTGAACTTGAAAAGTTGAGCCCGGCCGGTTTGAATTGGGAGCCAATCAAGGTCAATCCGGATGTTGCCATCTACATCAACTTCACGTCTGGTAGTACCGGAACTCCAAAAGGGGCAATAATCAATCATCGAAATTTTAGCAGCACCATCCACTATCAAAGCAGTGCTTTGGGACTCAGGGAAACGTCTCGAGTCTTTGACTTCACGTCATATGCCTTTGACGTTTCCTGGCTCGCAACGTTAGGTACATTTGCCGCGGGCGGTTGCTTGTGCATTCCGAGGCAAGAGGATCGGCAAGATGATGTTGTCGGCGCAATTCGAAATCTGAAAGCTAATTACGCCTTTTTAACACCGGCGGTCGGGCGCTTAATTCGGTCAAGTGAGGTCCCTGATGTCCGTACGGTCACATTCAGTGGCGAGAAACTCTCACGATCTGATCTGAGATGTTGGAAAAATGTCGAAAAAGTCATTCAGGGATACGGCCCCTGCGAATGTACGCCCTTCACCACTTTAAATACAGACATTCGAGATGTTTTTGAGGGGTCGGAGCCTTCGAGTGGACTAAGCATTGGCAGAGGCTGTGGAGCAGCAACCTGGATCGTACGTGTGGATGGCAAAAGTCTCGCGGCTATTGGCACAGTCGGGGAGCTCTGGTTGGAGGGCCCGCTTGTCGGCCAGGGTTATCTGTCTACGACAGCTTCTGCAGCCTTCGTACGAGACCCCGAATGGCTACTTGAAGGCACATCAAACAGTCCTGGCCGCCGAGGGCGCTTGTACCGGACTGGAGACCTCGTTCGCTATGACAGTGACGGATCTCTGCAGTTTATAGGACGAAAAGACGATCAAATCAAGATCCATGGACAACGCGTTGAGCTTGGCGACATCGAAACTCATATCAATGACCTACTCTCAACTGCAGGCGATGTGCAAGTCGTGGCGCAAGTCATTACACCACAGACTACTACAAACCCGATTCTCGCTGTCTTTGTCAGCCCACCAGGAAACTTGACTGCGCGACATGAAAATCTCGAAGCTGCAGTTTCGGAGCTCACCAAAGGATGCAACATTGAATTGGCCAAGCGACTTCCACCGCACATGATTCCAGCAGTCTATCTGCCAATTGCCGCTATCCCTATTGCCGGGACGGGAAAAGTGGACAGAAAACGCCTTGCCCAGATCGGAAAGAAGGTAGATCTTGTGAACTCGGGCCCGGACGCAGATATAATCAAGGCACCGTCTACCGAAGTCGAGAGATCTCTTGTGGAGGTTTTCGCCGAGGTTCTAGGTCTTTCCCAACAATCCATTTCGATAGACATAGCTTTTACCAGGCTTGGCGGTGACTCTATCAGTGCCATGCAAGTTTTGTCGAGACTTCGCAAACGGCATCTTGATCTGACTGCAGGCGATATCTTGCGGAACCAGACGATTGAAAAGATTGCCCCATGCTGTCGATCACATATTAGGGATGTTGTTACGAATTCCAACAAACGAGAAGAGACTGGAGAGTTATTCGCTCTATCTCCGATTCAAGAAATTTTCTTTCTTTGCCACCCAGACGGGCTCAATCATTACAACCAAGCATTTTTAGTGCAGCTCAAGAGACCATACACTGCTTATGAAGTTCAAATTGCAGTCGCTGCTGTTGTGTCCAAACATCCTATGCTTCGAGCGCGTTTCAAACAAAGCCCCGATGGAACGTGGGGGCAATATGTTACTCCGAACAACAGCTTCTTGTTTGCTGTTCATGATGTTGATTCTCAAGCTGGCGTAACCAGCTTATCACAATCACGACAGGCTTCTCTGAACATAGTAGCTGGTCCAGTATTTAGCGTTGATTACTTCAACGTCGGTCGAGGGACGAAAGTTGAGATTCTATTTACGGCGCACCATCTAGTCATTGATCTAGTCTCTTGGCGAGTGATTTGGCAAGACTTGGAGCAGCTATTGAATGGCACAGCAACTCAACCTCACTTCGGGGCCACTTCGTTCCGTACTTGGGTGGACCTGCAAAAACAACTGAGCAAAGAAGCGAACGCTGCAGATATGATTCCTTTCGAAGTCGCAAATCAATTCGATTATTGGCACGTCACCCCCGCGGAAAATATACTCGACGCTGCGGATGACCATCAAGTCCACCTTGATCGGGCTGCTACATCGCTGTTGCTTGGTGATTGCAACCAAAGCCTCCAAACTGAGCCTATTGATGTCATGGTTGCCTCGCTCATCTACTCATTATGGGTCGCTTTTCCTGATCGACCTGCCCCAGCCATTTTTCTTGAAGGACATGGGCGTGAGCAACTCAGCAATGCATCAGTTGACCTTGCTGAGACAGTAGGTTGGTTCACCACACTCTCTCCAGTACAGGTACCGCTGCACAAAAATAGCAGTATCATCGAGACTGTCAAACTGGTCAAGGATGTTCGCCGGGAAATCGCTAGCAATGGGCTGCCCTACTTTGCGTCTAATTTCGGGTCTCGGGACTGTGCGGAGATCGAGTTTCTATTCAATTACGCCGGATCCTTTCAACAGCTGGAAAGTCAGCAGTCGATCTTTCAGCGCGTGGATATTGACCTCGTTGACGCGTCACCATCAGATACACGCCGCCTCGCCCTAGTGGAGATTAATGCAATTACCATAGAAAGGGAATTACGATTCTCAATCTCGATACATCGTGGTATGAGATTCATTAAAAATCTTAAAAGATGGGTGTCTGGCCTTGGGGAAATATTGCGGTCGGCAACGCTCGACTTGATGAGAGCACCTCGAACAGCGACTTTGAGCAGTTTTCCGCTATTGGCAACGTCCTACGGTCAACTGGAGAACCTCATGCATCAATTATCATGCTTGGATATTCGCTTTGACGATGTGGTGGATCTGCTTCCTTGCACACCAGTGCAGGAGGGGATATTGTTAGGCATGGCAAAGGGATCTGCAACTTATCAAATCGTGCAAGTCTGGAGTTGCAATGGTGGACACCACGGGGCGCCGCCGGACCCCTCGAAATTTGAAGCTGCATGGAGGAGCGCGGTGAGCCGCCACTCCATATTCTCAACGATATTCGTAGAATCTCCGGATCTCCAGACGTTTGTGCAGGTTCAACTTTCACGTCCAGCCATCCGAATCCGACACTACCAGCCTTCATCTGTAGATGACCCCGGAAACACGCTGATGCAGATGGAAAAATCCATGTTCGACCAGAGAGAGCCTCCTTACACCGTAACGATTTGCCATGCACCCTCAAGCGGCCGGATAGCCTGTCGTCTAGACGTCAGTCATGCCCTCATCGATGCTGAGTCAATCGCAATTCTCCTGGCAGATGTAGCCACGGCATACGACCAGCAGCACCAAAGCTTGGGCCAAGTCATGCCAATTGCACCTGGTTATCAGCTTGCAGTCAAAGATATCGTAAAGACTTCGCAGGAACGCAAGCTCGAATACTGGAAAAACTTCCTACATGGGGTTGAACCTTGTATCATTGCTACAAGACCCCGTCAGTACGATCAAGGGGGGCATGAGGAAATATCCATCACGCCATTTATAAATCAAGGCATCTACGAATTTTGTCGTCTTCATGATCTTACCCGCTCCACGTTCCTGCAAGTCTCATGGGCGATGGTCCTTTCGCAATTAACGAATAAGCCACGTGCCTGTTTTGGCTACCTTGCGTCAGGGCGCGATCTTGCCATTGAAGGCGTAGAGGAAATTGTCGGACCAATGATCAGCGGTCTCGTCAGCAGCATCAATGTCAACGCCCCGACCGAACAGGTATTCGGACAGACGAAACAAGATTTGGCGAATCACTTCGAATTCCAGCACGTGTCTTTAGCCAGATTGCATTCGGAGCTTGGAATGGGCGGCCAACGTCTATTTAATACTGGTCTTACAATTCGATCTAACTTCAGCGAGAAGAGGAGTCATCAGGGACTCTACTTTGACGAACTTTATGCAGACGATCCCAATGAGGTAAGTTAAGGATTTATTTTTTTACGACAATCGATAACATGCTTACGATGGTCAGTTTGATGTCACAATTGCTGCCGAATTGACCGAGTCCGATACAGCCATCCACCTTGTATATCACAACGGTCGCGTCGAACAATCTCTAGCTCACCAAGCAGTCGAGATGTTGGAGCGTGCTATCAACTTCCTTTTGGGGCATGGATATCATTTACGAGCTCAAGAATCTCTCTTTGACAATTTCTTCTTCTACCAAACCGGCGCTCATCGGAAAGAAGCCGAGGCTTTTTGGACCGCCCAGCTTCAAAACGTGCAAACATTGTCACTGTTCCCTGTTCTGCCTCATCCTACACGTAAGACAGTGTTAGATTGCATGGAGGAGCTGCATGTCCACGATATTTTATTTTCTGGAAGCAGGAAACAAACTGCAGCTATCTTCTGGATGGCATGGGCTGTACTGGTCAGAAGCTATACAGGGACCAATCGAGTCTTGTTTGGAAGCGTTGTTGACGAGCTGCCCGAAAAAAATGCACGAAACCATGGGTGCGCGAGGGGGAGAGCAAAGCCATTGTCAATAGTGCCGACCCGGATAGAAGTGGATGACGCTCAACAGGCGTCTCAGGCAATCAACGACGCAGAGGCAATGTACGAGAAACTTGCACAATTTGGACGTGTCGGCAACCACTGGATTCGTTCCCTCGGTGAAGACGGTGATAAATGCCTCTCGCTTCTCACCGCACTGCTCCAAATAGACTGCGAGCATGAAAGCAAAGTGTCGCAGCAGAATATCGATTCGTCGCATTTCTACCAAGGCTTGGCGCTACATCTGCGATGTCAGGTTCACAATAATGGTAGCTTCCGACTGGCGGCACGATTTGACTCGTCAATCACGAGGCCAGGACAGATGCAGAGAATTTTGCGACAATGGAGGAATATCATTGAGCAACTGAGCCAGGGCGAGCGTCACCATCCCCTCCGAGACATTCAAGTCGTCAGTAAGGAGGATCTGGACGATATTTGGCGCTGGAATGCGACTCTTGCGGAACCTATTCAGGCAAGCGTTCATGACTTCATTTCCAATATCACGAAGAAACAACCATATGACCCCGCTGTCTGCGCTTGGGACGGCGAATTGAACTACCAGCAGCTTGACACACTGTCAACGCGTTTAGCTGCTCGTCTCGGTCATCTGGGGGCTGGTCCAGGAACGATTATTCCGCTCTATTTTGAGAAGTCAATGTGGACGGTCGTGTCAATGCTTGGAGTTATGAAGTCTGGGGCAGCATCTGTTGCGATGGACTCGAATCATCCAGAGACTCGATTACGCACTATCTTGCGGCAAATTTATGCACAATCGAAAATCCGCCTACTGTTGTCCTCCAAGTTAAATGAAGAAAAGGCTTGGAAACTATCACCGGGGGCAACGATTGTCGTTACCGAGATTGAGGCGCATAAACGGAAAGAAACCAGCTGGAGGCCGCCTCCAATTCAGCCGGATGACCTTCTCTATGTGGTGTTTACCTCTGGTAGCACCGGTACGCCGAAAGGAGCGATGATCAGTCACAAAAACTTTAGCAGTGCTATCCAACACCAATCACGCCAAAGTGGCCTCACTTCATCAACCCGCATATTCGATTTCGCCTCATACGCTTTTGATGCAGCGTGGTTTAATGCTCTGCAGCCGTTAGCCGCTGGAGGATGCGTCTGTGTTCCTAGCGAGACGGATAGGAACAGCAATCTCGCCTTATCAATCAACACATTACGCGCCAACTTTGTGGTCATTACGCCCAGCGCAGCCCGAACCTTGAAAGCAGAGAATGTGCCAAATTTGCGTCATATTGTTTTCGCGGGTGAAAAGCTACTTCGATCCGATGTAGAGGCATGGCGACCGTCTGTTGTTGTATTAAATTGCTACGGTACAGCCGAATGCACAATCGGCAACATTCTCGGCGAACCTTCGCCGGGCAAGAACGAGCCCAGCATAGGGACAGGCTGCGCTACCGTCACATGGGTTGTTCGTCTGGATGGCCACGCCCTGGCTGCTGTTGGAACAGTCGGCGAGCTATGGCTTGAGGGCCCTCTCGTCGGTCAAGGCTACTTGGGAGACGTCCAAAAGACGGCAGAAGCATTCGTCGAAGATCCTCCTTGGCTACTGGCAGGAGGACCGAGTGCTCGCGGGCGCCGCGGGCGTCTGTATCGGACTGGTGACCTTGCGTACTATAATACTGATGGCAGCCTCCAATTCATAGGTCGCAGAGATGATCAGGTTAAGATCCGCGGCCAACGCGTTGAGCTCGGCGAGGTAGAGGCAAATATCAGCAAGTTGATAGCGCCCGACGTCCAAGTGGTAGCAGAGATTATCACGCCACGCGAGAGTCCCAATCCCGTCCTCATCGCCTTCATCAGTCCTCCGGGAGCGTCGAAACTAAGTACTGATCGGCTCAGGGACGTGGGCTACGACCTTGTCTGCGGGCTGACTGATGAATTACTCCAATGTTTGCCACCACATATGGTCCCATCAGCATTCATACCTATCGCAAGGATTCCCGTCACAGCAACTGGAAAGACTGATCGAAGGCAGCTTCGACAAGTGGGTCAAACAATCGATTTGGTCGAACTCAACAACAAAAACAGTCATCGCAAAGCACCGTCAAATGAGCTTGAGTCGATCCTCGCGCAGAGCTGGGCTGATGTGCTTGGTACTTCATTGGATCGCATCTCGGTCGACACGCCCTTTACAAGACTTGGTGGCGACTCGATTAGTGCTATGCAGGTCGTTTCCCGACTTCGTGCACAGCATGGAATCAGCGCGACTGTGGGCGAATTTTTGAAGAATCAGACAATCGAAAAAATCGCTCCATGTTGCCAGCATTCCACGGTCAATCGCGCTGACGACAATGATGAATTGGAACAAGAAGGGTCAGAAAATGCCTGGGGCCTATCTCCGATCCAACAGATGTTCTTCCAAGTCCACCCTAGTGGCTTGAATCACTTCAATCAGAGTTTCCTCCTCCGAATGCGGGAAGTGCACGGCGCTGAACAGGTGTGCAAAGCAGTCAAAGCTATCGTCGCACGGCATCCAATGTTACGGGCACGCTTTAGGTGCACTTCGAACTCTTCTTGGGAGCAGTATATCGCCGAAGAAAGCCAGGAATCATTCGAATTCAGCGCACATCGAGAGTTGACCCAAGAATCTATGCTGCACCTGGCGCAAAGGAGACAAGAATCTTTGCACATCGTTCGTGGCCCAATTTTCGCCGTTGATTATTTCGTAACGGGCGATGGCAATATCAACTTGCTTCTCACCGCACATCACCTGGTCATTGACCTTGTCTCATGGAGGATTATTTGGCAGGATCTGGAGCAGCAGCTACGGGGAATGCACCTACCCCCAGTCATTGGGACTTCCTTTCGCAAGTGGACATCTGCGCAGAAGCAGCTCGGCCAAGATAATGCTTCGCACCAACTCCCTTTCCAATTGATCGATAAGCTTGACTTCTGGAACGTGGATTTGATCGAAAATACTCACGGCGCCGTTGATGAACATGAAATTTGTCTCGATGCAGCGACAACGTCCCTCTTGCTGGACGATTGTAACACAAGCTTGCAGACAGAGCCGCTTGATGTTATGATTGCTGTTTTCATTTTTTCCATACATGAGAAATTCCCGTCTCGCCCTGCCCCAGCCATCTTCGTCGAGTCTCATGGAAGGGAATCCCTCGGCAAGGCCTCCCTTGACGTATCAGAAACGGTCGGCTGGTTTACCACTCTTTGTCCTGTGCAGATAGCCCTGCAGAAAGATAGCACTCTCTTTGACGCGATAAGATTTGTTAAAGACACGCGCCGCAGGATTGTTGGAAAAGGCTTGCCTCACTTTGCCTCACAAGCTCTCTCTGGGCATTTCGATTATGCCGAAGTTCTCTTCAATTATAGCGGGATTTTCCAGCAACTCGAGGGCGCGAACTCGATTTTCAGCCGCCTTGATGCTGATCTCATTCAAGCATCCCCGGCAAGTCGACGCCTGGCGTTGATAGAAGTGAATGGCAGCGTGATTGAAGGGAAACTGCACTTGTCTATTTCATTGAATCGGCACATGAGCCATTTAGCGACGCTTAAGAAGTGCATTGATGATCTGGAGAACAACTTCGAAATGGCGGTGTCATCCCTCGTCCATGCCGCCAGGGCGCCCACCTTGAGCGACTTTCCGCTATTAAATGTCTCGGACAAGCCGCTTGATCTAGTCATGTATAGAGGACTCAACAATCTCGTGACTCAGCTAGCAAAGCATGGTATCCGCCAGAACGATATCGAGGACATTTTTCCGTGTACACCGCTGCAAGAGGGTATACTTCTGGGTATTGCGAAGGGATCGGCAACTTATCACATTGTACAGATTTGGCAGTGTATCGAATTATTTAGTCGCAATCCTGGCTGTACAGTTGATGCAAAAAGGCTGGAAGACGCGTGGCGGACGACCTTCAGGCGCCATTCAATCTTCGCATCTTATTTCTTCGAGTCAGCGGAGCTTCAAAGCTTCGTTCAGATCCAGCTTCGGCAGGCTCCGATTCGCATTCAACGCATTCGCACCAATAAAGACGATCCAGCAGAAGAACTTGCCAACTTATGCAAGTCAGTGTTTCGCGATCACGAACCACCGTTTCTGCTCACCATTTGTCAAGCGTCAGGTAGCAAAGTGGCTTGTCGCCTTGATATTAGCCATGCTCTTATAGATGCGATGTCCTTCCCCACCCTGCTGGCCGACGTTGAAAAAGCGTACAGTCTCGGAGAAAATTTACAGGACGGCCCGAAATTTCAGATTGCGATCAAAGAAATGCTCACTATCACACAGGAAAAGAAGTTGGATTACTGGAGCGATTTCCTGGCCGACGTGGAGACGTGCGAAGTGCCAATCCTCCCAGATAGCAATGGTAATGAAGGGCATCACACGGATATTACTATCGCGCCCCGGCTCACAGGTCAGATCGCCGATTTTTGCCAGAAAAACGACATCACTCGCTCGACTTTTCTCCAGGTTTCATGGGCCATGGTATTGTCGCAGCTCACCAGCAAGCAGACTGTCTGTTTCGGGTACCTAGCTTCTGGCCGCGACATCGCCGTGGAACAGGTCGAAGCTATTGTTGGTCCACTCATCAACACGTTGGTCGGTCGTGTTGACTTGAATGCCCCTTGGCGAGACATTCTAGCTGAGACTGGCAGCCATCTGGCCAGTCACCTAGAATATCAGCATGTTTCCCTTGCGAGATTGCAGGAAAGGTTGGGGCTGCGTGGACGACAATTCTTCAACACGGCAATGACCGTGAGACGGGCCATTCAAAAACAGAAGGAACATGAAGAAGGCCTTCGCCTCGAAAGCGTGTCGGGAGACAATACCAACGAGGTAAGCAAGTCGCAGCAGTCGTAAGAAGCAATTTGTCTTTTATTGACCGACTATAGTATGACATTGGCATCGCTGCCGAACTGAACGGATTCGACACCGAGATTCAGCTTGGGTATCGCGCAGACCGCATTGAAGAGCCCCTGGCCCGTGAAGCTGCCGAGCTATTTGAGCAAGCAATTGGCTTTCTTCTTGACGCGCCGGACACAAACGAGGCGTTGTACACTGCATTTTTCAGCCATCGCACTGGCGCTACGCGGACTCAAGTCGAGTCGACTTGGAGAAATCGACTCCAAGGATTGGAAACGAGTCACTTCCCTACCTTGCCTCAACCCACGTACAAAGTTCAGCTTGATTGCTCTGCTCATTACGACCTGGAGGATATCCATCTGCTGGGCTCTGAAGCTGAGAATACCGCTGCGTTATGGACGGCTTGGGCGTTACTGATAGCAGATCACACAAGCACAGACGACGTCGTTTTTGGAGCGACGATGCCTACTGCACTTGACCAACCAACAGTCTCCGCATCGCCACTTCCGGTCCGATTGACACTTGAGCGTAATCAGCCGATTGATGGAGTCCTCAAGGAAACATCGGCGGTATATGGTGAATTGAAAGAATTTCGCGGTGTCAATCGGCGCTGGCTTCGCCAACTTGGAGCAGAAGGTGAACAGGCTTGCGACTTTCAATCCGTGCTTGAGACGTTTCGCCTTGACAAAATTTCCAAATCCAAGATCGATCCAACGAGACCACGCGAGGCTTTTGCATTGCACCTGAAATGCCAGATTCAGCTAGACAGCCTTAAGTTGTTGATCTGGCACGATTCTTCAATCCTCAAAAGCGATCAGGTACAAAGAATGATGTTCCAGTTTGGATATCTCGTCAGGCAACTCACAAATTCTCGTTCCGCAAGCTTGAAGAGCATCTCCAATCTCAGCCGGGAGGACTTGGCAGATATTTGGAGCTGGAACGCCCACGTTCCTGAGGCTATTGATGCCTGTGTCCATGACATCATCTTCACTGGTGTCGCGAGCAGACAGCCTAACGCGCCTGCCATCTGCGCTTGGGACGGTGAACTGACATTTCAACAACTCGACCATCTCTCTGCTCGCTTAGCATGCCTTCTCAATAGGCTAGGCGTCGGTCATGGAAGCATTATCCCGCTCTGCTTCGAAAAGTCAATGTGGACACCCGTAGCCATGTTGGGAGTCATGAGGGCTGGGGCCGCGTCTATGATATTTGATACAAGTCATCCAAAAGACCGTTTGCGGGTCATTGTCCAGCAAGCACACGCACACTCGCAAAAACGCCTCTGCCTATCCTCAAAGCTGAACGAAGGATTGGCTTGGGAACTCTCGCAGGATGCTGAGGTGCTTGTCGTCGAAACGTCAGTGCAAGAGATCTCGAACACACGGGATTGGCGGCCGGTAAAAGTGAAATCTGGGGATATGCTTTATGTCGTTTTCACTTCCGGAAGTACCGGCGTACCAAAAGGTGCCGTTATAAACCACGGCAATTTCAGCAGTGCCATTCGGCACCACAAGATTCCTTTTGGCTTTGTTGACTCTCCACGAGTGCTCGACTACGCTTCCTATGCGTTTAACGCTGTTTGGTTCAATCTCTTGCACACACTAGCTTGCGGTGGATGTGTCTGCATCCCGAGCGATGAACAGCGAGCGGGAGACTTAGCAGGGGCCATCAGGAGATACAATGTGACTTATGCAGTCATGATCCCGACAGTCGCCCGACTGATGCGTCACCAGGACATACCGTCGCTCAAAAGAATCATTTTTGCGGGCGAAAAGCTTCTTTGGACGGACCTCGGGCAGTGGCGAGACATGGCTGCAGTCTGCAATGGTTATGGATCTGCAGAATGTACAGTGGCCGGGGCAGTCGGGGACGTCGACCCAAGCACGAAAGAAGACCCGAGCATCGGTAGGGGTGCCGGATTGGTCACTTGGATCGTTCGATTAGACGGATCTGGGCTGGCGGCCATTGGCACGGTCGGAGAGCTTTGGTTCGAGGGACCGCTTGTTGGGCGAGGCTACTTGGGTGATCCGGACAAAACGGCAGAAGCATTTGTCGATAATCCCTCCTGGCTTCTTCGTGGCGGCCCAAACACGCCAGGGCGTCCAGGACGACTTTACAAGACGGGTGATTTGGCCAGATACAAGACTGACGGGACGATCGAGTTTATGGGTCGTAAAGATGACCAAGTCAAGATTCGTGGCCAACGCGTTCAGCTTGGAGAGGTCGAATTCCACATCTCCAGGTGTTTGGAATCTCAATCGGAACTGCCTGAGGCTAAGATTCCTGTCGTCGCCGAAGTAGGCAAACCTTCTGGGAGCGCTACACCGCTTCTGATTGCCTTCTTGGCCGTCGGGCCAGCGGCGAACGGGACGAAGACGGATATACAGGCCACAATGACGACACTGAGGCATCTCATTGACGACAGCATCGCAAGACACCTGGCATCGTACATGATTCCGGCCGCCTACTTTCCTATACAAAAGATCCCGGTGACTGGCACCGGCAAGACTGATCGTCGCCGCTTGAGGAGCATGATCGGTGAAATCACTCTTGGTCAGCTCGCCGATCTGTCACCAGCGCGTTCTGATGGTCGCTTCCAAGAGCCAAAAACAGAAGTCGAGCGCCAACTACAGCGACTGTGGGCAACAATTTTGGGTATTGATCGCAAAACCATTTCTGCTCGTGATAATTTCTTTCAAATTGGTGGCGACTCGATCGCAGCCATGCGCCTCGTCACTTTTGCCCGTGATCAAGGACTTTCATTTTCTGTCGCGGATGTCTTCCGCGCACTCAGCTTGAGTGAGTTGGCGAAAGCTTCCAAGGACGCTGTTCACGTCGAGTCCATCACCCCGTTTTCGTTGCTCGACACCGGCAGAAATACGCAAATTGTCAAGACCGAGGCAGCAGTTCGATGCCAAGTACCTGCCGAGCAGATCTTGGACGTTTTCCCTTGCACACAACTACAGCAGGGGCTACTCGCTATGACAGCAAAGCACTCCGGCGATTACCTTGCGCGGTATGTATTCCGTCTGCGCTCAGATGCCGACTCGGGTCGCTTTCGACGGGCTTGGGAACAGCTTACCGAGGCCCATGACATCTTACGCACACGTATCGTTGATATAATGGGTCATGGGCTCGTTCAGGTCGTGACAGCTGAAGGTCAACCCCTTGCCGTCGATAGAAATGACTTGACGCGCTATCTTGCCGAGGATCAACATTGCGCAATCGGACTGGGCTCCAAGCTCACGCGCGCTGCCCTAGTCGAGGATAACCAGTCTGGCCATCGCTATTTCATCTGGACTATTCATCATGCTCTCTACGACGCGTGGTCTTTGCCGCTACTTTTGAGTGAGATTGAAAAATTTTATGGCGGATCATCTGTGCCTCTCGATATTACGCCGTTTCAACATTTTGTTCAGCTCATTTCTACAATGAACCAAAGTGCTGCTACTGAGTTCTGGCGCTCTCAACTGAAAGACTGCGAAGCTATGCAATTCCCTCCCTTGCCGACGCCAAAGTATCATCCTCGACCTGACGAAACTACGACTCACGCCATTGCCGGCCTGCGCTGGCCACAAAGCGAAATCACGACTTCGAATTTGCTTCGTGCTGCCTGGGCAATCCTTCAAGCCGGCTGCGAGACGACAGATGTTGTTTTTGGCGCTGTTGTCAGTGGTCGTCAGGCGGGCATGCCGGGTATTGATCGCATTATCGGACCTACCATTGCCACCGTACCATTACGCATCAAAGTCGACCAGAATATCCATGTTAAGGAATTACAGCAACATATTCAATCGCAGTCGGTTGCCATGTTGCCGTATGAGCAATTTGGTCTATCGCGTATCAGGAGCCTCGGCGAGCTTGAGTCGGAGGCGTCAGACTTTCAATGTCTGTTGGTGGTACAGCCGAAACAAGACATCAAACATGGTGTGGAGGAGGAAAGTGCACTTTTGGAAGAAGTTCAGGAAGCTTCTGATCTCTCTCTGAACCAGTTCAGTTCCTACGCATTGGCGGTGATTTGTGATTTGCACGACGACGGCCTCGACCTTGCCTTTAGCTTCGACAGCAAAGTGACCTCGGCGCGAACCGTAAAATCCATGGCGGAGAAACTCGAAGGCATCATCAGGCGGCTTTGCGAATCGGACACCGCTGTCAAAGTGTCTGAAATTGTGCCCATGAGTACGGCAGACTTGACCGACATTTGGTCTTGGAACGCGACTGTCCCGGAAGCCCATGAGGTCTGTGTACACGAGCTCTTTGCGAGTGTTGTGGAGAAGCGGCCTGGTGCGCCGGCTGTTTGCGCTTGGGACGGGAACTTTACGTACCACGAGCTAGACATCTTGTCTTCTACTTTAGCCCACCATTTGGTCTCTGCCGGCGTTGGCAGTGGTACAATCGTACCACTTTGCTTTGAAAAGTCCAAATGGACCCCAGTCGCAATGCTGGGAGTCATGAAAACGGGCGCCGCTGCTGTTTTACTGGATTCCAGCCACCCCAAAGCCCAGCTACAGAAAATTGTTCGGCAAGCGCATGCACATTCGAGGCAATGCCTCATTATCTCCTCGCAATGCAACAGTAATTTGTCTCACACGCTAGCGGAGCAGGGGGAAACCACGACAAAGATCATTGTAGCTGAGACGGCAACACAAGATCCGCACAAGACGCGACATGAGAAACTTCCCAAGGTTCGTCCAGACGACATGCTTTACGTTGTTTTCACTTCTGGAAGCACGGGCGAACCGAAAGGAGCAGTAATTAGCCATAAAAACTTTACCAGTGCTGTGATTCACCAGCAGGCCGCCTTGGGACTTTCGAATACCTCTCGCGTCTTCGATTATGTCTCGTACGCCTTCGATGTAGCTTGGTCTAACGCGCTACATGCCCTGACTGCCGGCGGCTGTCTGTGTATTCCCAGTCCAGAAGATCGACTCGACAACATCGCTGGATCCCTGCGGAAGCTCAGGCCGACTTATGCGCTGCTCACGCCCACTGTGGCAAGACTTGTTCAAGCAAGTGACATTCCGGAATCTATGCGGACAATCGTCTTTAGTGGCGAGAAGCTGACGCGATGGGATACATTTGGCTGGCAAAACGTGGACATGATGTGCAACGCGTATGGTCCGGCTGAGTGTACAGTGACGAATACAATCACGAGAGTCCAAGCAGGAGATGCCGGGGACCCAAGCATTGGAAAAGGTAGTGGCACAATCACCTGGGTCGTGCGTCCAGACGGTCTAGCGCTCGCGGCTGTTGGCTCCGTCGGAGAGTTATGGCTCGAGGGTCCATTAGTTGGCCGAGGATATCTGGGCGAGCCGCAAAAAACGGCAGAGGTCTTTGTTGAGAACCCTCCGTGGCTCACGCAAGGCGCCGGTCCTCGTTTCCCTGGGCGCAACGGCCGCCTATACCGCACCGGAGACCTTGTTCGCTATGATCCCGATGGGACACTCATATTTGTAGGTCGCAAGGACGATCATGTGAAGCTTCGCGGCCAGCTCATCAAGCTCGGACACATTGAGAACTGTCTGAGGCAGTGCCTCAATTCTCGACCAGATCTCGCCGTGGTTGTTGAAGTTGCATATCCATCTGGGAGCACCGCGCCGCTACTGGTCGCATTCTTGGCTCTCGATGACACCAGTGCAGCCGGGGATCAGGGAAGCAGCACCCTCGATGATCTCACGCTGCTCATTGATCAGAACATCAGCGATCTTCTGACACCTTCTATGATCCCATCCGCGTACATTCCTGTGGAAGTAATTCCGCGCACCGGAACCGGCAAGACAGACCGCCGCCGCCTCCGTCAGATCGTTTCGGAAATGACGCTCGAGCAGATTGCCAGTCTACATCGCAATCGCTCACATGAAGCCTTCCAAGAGCCTTCCACGGACATTGAGCTGCGCCTCCAGCACTTGTGGTCGGCTGTGCTCAACGTCGACCGCCAATCCATCTCAGCCACCGACGACTTCTTCCGCATCGGCGGCGACTCTGTTGGAGCGATGCGGCTGGTCGCGGCCGCTTCCGAAGAGGGACTGTCCCTCTCGGTCATTGACATTCTCGAAAACCCGAGTCTGCAAAAGCTGGCTTCCATAGCCACGACTCAGAGGCATCTAGCTCGCAATTACGCACCACCATTATCGCTCGTGAGAACCTCGCTGGAACGAATCTCCACTCATGTTTCCCAGCATTACCCGAGTCTCGAGATTCTGGATGTCCTTCCCGTGACGGACTTTCAGCGCGAATGTGTGCAGGCTGCAGCCGCGACTCCGCTCGGTCGAACATACCATTTCTTCTTGGACTTTCCTGCAGAGATCAGGCGCGAGGAGCTCGTAACAGCGTGCCATCTACTTTGGGGTTCCTTTGATATTCTTCGCGCTGTATTCGTTATCGAGGACGACCAGTATTTCCAGGTGATTCCCAAAGAACTCCCGTTAGCCGTCGACGTGCACTCTGTGCAGTCCCTGGCGGAAGCCTCGCGCCGGTGGTGCTCTATCGATGTCGACACCCTTCACCTTGGCAAATCCTACGTGCGAATGGCCGTCTTTCAATCAGCGAGCGGTCACAAACGTCTCGCTCTACGACTCTGCCATGCCCAATACGACGGCTTCATGCTGCAGTCCATGGTGCGCTTCTTGGAGACATTTCTCAACGACGGCTCGCGACCGACCATTGCTCCGTTTTCGGACTACATGCAATTCCTCGAAGATGGCCGCCAAAGCTCAGTCCAATACTGGCAGAAGCTTCTGCGCGGATCCAAAATCTCGCGCTTACCTTATAACCCCGCCAGCAATACGACCCCCAATCAGGAAGTCAGCCAGAAGTTTGTCTTGCGCACACGCACGTATACAGACAGTGCTGCCAACACATTCGTCGCCGTCTGCGCATCGGCCATATCAGACGTGCTGGACTGCCGAGACCTGACACTCGGGTTCCTGGTATCCGGGCGCGCCATGGCTCCTCACCTCATGGCTGTCGGTGGCCCCTGTGTGAATGTTGCGCCTATCCGACTTACTCTCCACGATGCCGATAGCGATGACGATACTGCGCTTGACCGTGTCGCTCAGCAAGTGCACGCGCAACGGGTAGCCGGGTTGGCGCACGAAGGCAGCCAGTTCAGCGACATCAGAAAGGCGGTGGCCGGATGGGATCGCGCCGATGAAGGGTTCGGCTTTGTGCTGCAGTACCAGAACATTGACGAGACGCCAAGCTTCAGCACAGCTGGCGCGCGCTCGACACTGCAGGTCCACGAGGACTATGTCGCCACTGACCTGCCGTTTATCTCGATCACGGCTCGGCCGGGCGAGGGACAGTGGGAAGTGACGCTGATGGCGAGCGCCAAGTACTATCGGACAGAGTCGCTGGCGCGGTTGGCTCGGGCGATGCAAAGCGTCGTCGATGGGCACGCAGTGAGCCCTGCGAAGCATAACCACTAGTCTGCCACAGCCGGAGCCAACCGTACTTTTCATAGCCTCATTCAACAGCAAGAAGAGGCTGGAGCCCAACACCATTCTTCCAACATGATCCAGCAGCAGAGCAGGGGCTCATGTGCCGTGTCCCTGCTTTTGCACATATTTCCTTTCATTTGTCTTTGTTTTATCAATTCACTCTTGTTTTCTCTTACTGTCACTTATCGAGTACGAGTTATTAGATAGGTTTTTATAAAATCACTAGTCAAATTAAGCAGTTTTCTTCGAATGAACGTATATATGTTGCTAGATGGCTACCCTGTTGAGCCTTATTGAGCCGAATCCTATTTCAAGCTGATAGTCTCTTGCGTGCTTTCTTAGGATCGCCCTTCTCCTGGGTGGACAAGAGTGTCGCGATTAGTATTTCAGAGACCAAGAGGCATCGGGTTGAGTGTTCTCCGGTGGAGTCGCAACTTGTTTTCGACGGGACAGAAAGCGGCCTGTCGTATCAACAAGAATGCGGTTACGGGGTGGTACATTCAGGCGGGAACGCCTCTTCGACCATTTGGCAAGTGCAGCAAGTGTATCAAAGCCTATCTTCGGCTTCGCATCTATGGAGAATGCAACGAATACTTCGGTGGGCACGGTGTAATGTTACCACGAGTTTCAGGGATTATCCAGAGTGCGAACAAGCACACGATTATGAAACGCCTCAGCTGCCTTGGATCACAACAGGGAGGGGATGTGCCTCGAGATAAATTTGCCTCTGCCAATATTGGTAATTTGAAAAATCGAAATAAATTGAATAGGAAAAGCAAAAAGTGCAAATCACATGATTAAAGCCTCAGGGGCTATCCTAGGGTTGAAAAGAAAGTACGGCAAGTATTAAAGCATACAGAAATGAGGCACTCAATACGCTTGAAGGGGTCAACTTAGGTAAGGGATATTTGGGGAACCTACTTTGCTTTATATTTAAAGAAAGTGTCTCAGTGCACTGATGCCCCTTGATACTTCGGCCTCCAAAGTGACAGTAAATGCCTCTAGATGCGGCGGTCTTTACACTAGTTTCTCGACTTGTTCTGTCAACATGGCTCAGGCAGTCTCAGGAATGTCATCCCGGCTCGTGCTGTTCAGGTGTCAAGGCTCGCGAGGGAAAAACCGAGACCTGGGGAGGCATTCTGTACATTTTCATGCAGTGACACATATTTGGCTCTTCCTCACCGCTCCGCTACAGTTAGTCTGTCCTAGTGATCGTACCATCCAGACAGCCGCCCCTCGAACTGCCCATCACCGCTCCAGAATATTGGTATCGTCCAGATACCAGGTCAGCGCCTCCGTGTCGCAAGCGGGATCCTTCTCCGCCACCGTCCAGCCGTTGCCGAACCAGCCAAACTCATTATCGTCATACGCGCGCACGTCAAAGTCCTCCCACCGCACCGACCTGAGCGCGCGGACGCACTGCAGCGCACTGCCGGGCCACAGGGCCGTGACGCGTCCGCGCTTCTGCTCCTCGCGCGTCGCGCCCGCCGCGGCCGTCTTGTACCACGAGTTGCACTCCTCGGAGAAGACGGTGCGCTTGAAGAACTCGTCGCAGTAGCTGGTAAAGGCCTCGACGGCCCGGTGCTTGGGCTGCACGCGCCCGACGTTCTCGTACGCCATGCGCGCGAGAATGCTGCCGACGTACGCGTGGACCTTTTCAATCACCATCAAGAGGCTGCCGGCGCCGGGGAGCGAGTTGGGTCCGAGCGACTGGAAGAAGTTGGGGAAGCCGTCGGTGCACAGGCTGAGGTAGGTCTCGGGCCGGCGCGCGTACCGCTCGCGCAGGTTGACGCCGTGCTGGCCGTAGATGGGAAAGCCGCGGCCGCCGGGCTCGGTGTGGAAGCCGGTCGCGCAGATGATGACGTCGTCGCGGATCCGCGCCGCGATGGTGTCGACCTTGGGGGACGCCAACGCCTCGAGGTAGCCCGGCCCGGGCGTCATGCGCTTGCAGTACGGCGAGAAGCTCGGCAGGATGTTGTCGAACACGGCCGGCTTGGCCTGCAGCTTCGACCGCATGCTCGCGTGGCAGCGCGACCGCGCCGCCGCCTGCTCCTTCGACCCGCTGAACACGACGCCAAACTTCTTGATGCTGTCGCGCTCGAGCGCCCGTCGGTACTGGAGGTAGGCGGCGCGGTCGTGCTCCCACAGCTGCTTCTCGGCCTCGGTGTAGGAAAAGTTGCCGCCCTCGGCCTGGCTCCGTGCCAGCAGCGCAGGGTCGTCGTCGAACTGCTCGGCGATCCAGGTCCGGCCGCGCACGTAGTGGTCCAGCGATCTGACCTCGCCCACGATGGCCGGCACGATCTGTATGCCGCTGCTTCCCGCGCCTATGACGGCGACTTTCTTGTCCTGTCATGTTTCCCCAGTGACCAGATGAGCAACAGAAGCCTTTAAAGCATCGGCCCCCGGTGGAGGGGCAAGGGAAGGAGATGAAGAGAGGAAGGAGGAATCGCCAGGGACTGGACTGATTTCGACCCGTACCTTGAGTACTGTCTGGGGATCCCAGTTGGCGCTGTGCACCAAGGTACCTCGGAACTTGGCAAGGCCGTCAATCTGCGGCCACTTCCACTCGTTGAGCACGCCTTCGCCCGTCATGAGGACGTCGGCAGAGTCCTGGTGGACTTGTCCGGACTTTAGGTCCCGGATCTGCACGAACCACTTGCCGGCCGTCTCGCTCCAGCGCGCCCCGAGACACTTTTGCTCGAACCGAATGTGTCTCTTGACGCCGTACTTGCTCGCGACCCTTTGCCAGTATTCGAGGATTTCTGGCGCCTGGGCGAAGAACTGACTCCATCGTGGCCAGGATTCGGAGCTGAGCTGGTATACGTGCGCAGGAACATCTACGAAGGAGAATCAGTCAGGGGGCTTTTAATATGAAAAAAAAGTGGCTTGATGAGAGCACAAATAAAAGAGAAACAAAAATCAGTGATCTGGTAGGATTTTGAGACTCTTACCACAAGCACATCCTGGATACCTAAAAGGAAGCTCACCTGTCAGCATCACCTCGCAGCCTTTTTGTTTTTATTCGTTGTATTCATAATGTCAAACTCGTTGGCTGGTTTGTCAGAAGCCAAAACAAAAATGTGACGGCTTACTTATTCTCGAACCATGTCCCGCCCACCTCCGGGTTCTTCTCGTAGATGACCAGCTGCAGCTCTGGCACCTGCTTCAGGAACTCGATGGCACCGACAATGCCAGAGACGCCGGCGCCAATGTAGATCAGCTTCAGCGGCCTCGGCTGGTCGGTGCATCTCTCGGAGATCCAAGTCCCTGCTTTGGGTGTGAGCGGCGGTGTCGGATTGGTAAGTGGCGGTGGTGCTGTCGGATTGATGCTGTTTGATACAGGCTTCCGCACGCCGTTGACATGAGCGGGACCGTTCTCCTCGCGGCTACCGTTGGTGTAGACGTTATCGAAAAGCACGTCAGCCATGATTGATTTTCTGTTCCCGCGCTGTGTCGTTCGCCGCCGTGACGGATAAATCAGGACAACGACGGTGAAGCCGATTGTATTATATTGGATCGACTCTTCCTTGGCCTGGTGGAAGACTTTCTACATCGGATGCCACTCACTATCAACAACGCGGAGACTTCGGCCGATAACCCAAGCAGCCCTTGATAAAGCTTTCCGGTCGTGGTACCGTTTTAGCCGCCGACATGTCCGGTACTGTGTGCGTTTTGATTACCAGGATGGGCCTAGTCCACCCGCACGTTCGCTATGGGTTGCCTGGTGATTCCGGCAGCTGGTCCGATTTTTTTCCAATCTTGTTCCTTCGCCTGTCCTCAAGGTGCGGCCGTATCTCGGGCGGGGTTCGAGATGGACGCCACCGCGCGCCGCGCGCATGTTCTCAAGATATGCCCTTTCCCCACACATCGGATAAGAAGATGCCTGTCACATATCTATTTCCCCAGAGTCTGCCAGAATGCAAGGGTAGCATCCAAGGGCGAGGTGTCGAAAGTTATCAATTGATTGCTGGGGGCCCGGCCGCACAGCCGGAGAGTTGTCCTCATCGGGTAGCTACCCGAGGATGGGTGACTACGGAGCAGCGTGCCGGCTCACGAAGGGGCGGGTAGAAGAGAGGGGAAGGGGCATACCACCTGGAACTTGGGCATCGCAACTGGACTGGACCGGTGGACGCTGCTCCGATTTGGGCACGATTTAATCAGACGCACCGCGTCGTTGAAAAATGCCCTCTCATCGCCAATCATTAGGAAAAAAAGGCTCCTTCTCCATATCGTCTCCTTCTCCCTTTCAATCAACGGGTTTTCAAAGTCAGGGAAGACTCCAATTGCTAGGATGCCCGAAATTGTATCTTATCAGATCAAACCCACAAAGCTTGTGCCCAACTCCCCGCACCCGGTCCTGCACTACAAAAAGTACTTTTCCGTCAAGGATGACGGCAACATCGACGCCTCTCTCATCTACGACACCTTCAAACACAACGGCTGGGACGTCCAGTGGGTCGCGAGATATGGCAAGTACCAGAGATCCCACTACCACCCCGAGACCCACGAGGTCATGGCCGTCCTGAGCGGCCCAGGGACCATACGCTGGGGCGTCGCCGACACGGACGACGACGAGGAGAAGCACACGTACGGCGAAGCCTTTGAGGACGGTGGCCTCGTGGTCGAGGCGGAGGTCGGGGACGTGTTTCTCGTGCCGGCGGGCGTGGCGCACAAGTCGTTTGATCCCAGCACACCCACGCCCAACGTCCAGAGCCTCGCGGGAGGCCTGCACGGCATCGAGGGTGAGGATCCGAGCGGCGTCGTGGATCGGGTGTCTCAGTCGGGGTTCATGATGATGGGGGCGTATCCGCAGGGCCTTGACTGGTCATGGAGCGAGGGCGGCGAGCACCTGGCCCAGTTTGATGCCATATGGAAGGTTCCAAAGCCGGATCTGGACCCTCTGGAGGGCACACGGGGTGCATTGGGTGTCTATTGGAAGTAGCAGAGCGTTCGTGGATGCTTTCGGCAAATTCATAGATGGAGATGCGGCAGCTGGAAATGAGTCGTCATTGACGTTGTACTCGACCATTGTCAAGATGCTTGACAGATTGCTGAGCAACAAAAAGATATAATGGAGTAGCTCTCGTTGGATTGAGTTTGCTCTGCCGCACGTCGAGCCGCCCGAAGTCTCGGACCTGACCTTGATGTCACGCCAATTGAGATGGCGGCGAAACAGAGCAGCGCGTATCTTTCGGGGTAGGTTGCGGCGCCATTTAGTCCAAGAATGCATAGAGTGAACATCATTTTGAGGGTGCTCATGGGAATCAAGCTAGTTGGAAATCAAGCCAGTCTTGCCATCTTCTGCACTTCCAATGCAAAGCTTCACGTTGGACAATAGCACGACGGAAAGGTCGAGGCAACACACAGAGGCTGACACGATTCCAGCTTGCAGGCTGGGGGGGTCATTGACTCCCAGAGCGTTTACAATGAGACAGCAATCTTGCAGTATGCAGTCTCGTTGTCGTGGAAAGACATGGCATTGAACCGCCCTTTACATACTGCGGGCGATACAAAGCTGTCGCATACAACATCGTATCTTGTTCAGCGGCTCGAATCGATTGGAGGGCTATTACTAGCGAGCGTTTCCCGCAAGCTCAGCTCACCGGAAATGCAGTGTCGAATTGAAACGGAGGAAAAAATGTGGAATGCCCGTCGCAAGCCCCAAAGACAGCCTCATTTGTCTCACCTCGTCTGCTTTAGAAAGTGTAGGGAAGACTCTGGTACTCCTCATTCGGTTCACGTCATTGGCAGCAGCAAATGACTTGCGAATAATGATCACAACGATGAGATGCTTCACTTTAAATGGATCACGGCCCTCGAGTATGCGAGCCGTCTTTCTCAGGCTCTTGATTTCCCGTCCACTGATCTCATTCTCAGCAAGCTGGTTCATGTCCTCTTCGGCAGTATAAGCCATGTTCGGGCCATACAAAGATATAAAGTTCGCCCAAAGCCACCGGCGGGATTTGCAGCTCAGGTCCGGTCAAGGTAGGACGAGATCGAACCCAGCTCGTAAACGGGATCAACAGAAGTTAGGCGGCTCGTCTTCAGGAGTAAAAGACCCTTGTAATACTCTAATTTTTGGACGAAGACCAGTCATGCAGCCGCGCAGGTGAGCTAGCTTAGCTCTCTGCAATACAACGCGTCCGCTTGTAGTGATTTTGGCTCGCTGGAACTCACTTGATACAAGTTCGTTGCACTTTCGGTGCACTGATCACTGTCAGAATCTCACGACTCGACAAGTAAGTCCGCTTCGTTGAGGAGCAGGACCGCGTCCCACAGCTGGCACCTCTCAGGAGCCTTTGCGAGGTTTGGTTCGACCTTTTCGACACCTGTGCCGAGAGCGCCCGCGCCAGGCACGTACAATGGCGATCAAGACCTCTCAGCCGCTGACATGATGGGGACCATTTCGCTCCATGGGGCTGCGGTGGCGGGACTATAAGAACGTTCTTACCTGCTTCAGCTCTCGGAATTTCACACACGTGAGGAGGTCCACAGAGATGGTTGATGATTCCTTCACTTGTGGCGCGCCATGACTATCAATGTACATGATCAACCCTTCGCGCTGCATTCCTGAAAGGCCACGCAGAGGCTCAAATTTCCTCCCTCATAAGTCGGACCTTCGTCGCAAGCTCTGGTTAAACCAGCGCCTTTTCAAACAGAAACAAATCCAAGCCAGTGATGGGTTTCACGTCATTGAAGGCGAAGATGAATGTTCTGGCTCGACGGCCCGTGCTCATGCTACCGTTTCCAAGCGAACTGCGTCATGATCAGGACCACGTGAGTCTCGGGTCCGTCAGGACGCCTTCCCTGGAGAAAGACCCTCTCCAGCTGGTGTACTGCTGGGCCAGAGCCCTCCATGGGCGGCTCCGGATGTCAGGGACTCTCAATTCCCTCTGGACTATACTCGTTCTCGCTCATTCGTGTGTTTCCACGGAACAGAGAGTTCACGCGACTAGCCTCATTGATTGGTCCACTGGCCATGCCGCGCTTCCACATTGGATCTTGCCATCTATAATTTCCCATTCTCGAGGTGATCAATGACGAAACCGCGCACGTACTCAATCTCACACAGTTGCCTCGAGCGCAGCGAGGCCGGCCAGCCGCAGGCGACCCCCGTGCTCTGCGTTCATGCCTCCGGCGGCCCTCCCGGGGGTCGCTGCCGCGGGCTGGCCTCGCTCCGCTCGAAGCATCACCATCGCCGACTCAGAGTGATCCTCCAGGATAACTCGGCAACTTGACAGTACGTAGAGTGCTTTGCCGATATGCCTCCGGCGGCCCTACCGGGGGTCGCCTGCGGCGGGCTGTCCTCGCTGCGCTCAAATAACTGCCTCTGATCATGACCTAGCCTGCGATCTTTGTTTGTAGTTCAGCTTCGCTATTGGTTGCCTCCGGCGGCCCTACCGGGGGTCGCCTGCGGCGGGCCGGCCTCGCTGCGCTCGATAACACCAGAGAATTCACGCGACTAGCCTCATTGATTAGTCCGCTGGCCATGCTGCGCTTCCACATCTGATCTTGCCATCGACAACTTCCTAGTCTCGAGGTGATCAATGACGAAACCGCGCACGTACTCAATCTCAATGATTCCAGAACGAGAATGCCCAATGTGCCGCCCGCCGCAAACCAGGCCTCCCCCCCCCCCCAAACAACACCAACAACAACAACAACACGGCCAAAGATGCAGATGGGCCGTCTCCTCCTCGTCGGAGCCTGTCCCGAGACCGTGGGGCACGTTCCGCCCACCCGCGCCATCCATACCGATAAGCCGTTCATCTCGCTGCCGCAGCTAGCCGGCGGCGCCATCTTGCCAGCCAGTTCGGGACCCGTCGTGGGTCACTCACGTTTCTGTCCGTTCGTCACCACCAACCTGCTTCACATTATCTCCTCCCAACTTCGGAAACTTCATGTTGTTCCGCCGGTGGCCGGCCCTTCCCACGGATTGCCGTCGCGGGCTGGTTGGTTTCTCGCTGCGTCGTAAGGGTTTTTCCTCCTGCCTGTGGCGCACAGTCGTTCATCCGTTCCAGACGTGATCCAAAGTAGCTGCAGCCGTAGACGTGCGTGACGTAGCGCCTTGTGAGATGACTGCCACCTTTATTCGTATTTCATATTCATGAAATATCCGGAGCTGAGTGGCAGTCTGCAGCTTTTTATTTTCATCACCGTGAGGCCAGCCAGCCAGCCAGCCCACAGCCGCGGACCTAGCAAGGGCCGCCAGAGATACACGTTCAATATACCCAGCCCATTGTGACTTTTGTCAAGAAAGCTGGCTCCCTCGCCCTGCGGCGGCGGCCGGGCCTTTTCTGTTTTCTCTTTCTTTTTCCCACAACACCGTCCTCCCGCCGGCCGTCTCCCCCTCCCCATCACCACCACCATCCGTCTGCTGCGCCGTCACGCCCAGGCACACAAAGCCCAAGCGCCTCGGGATCGCGGCGCTGCGCACGTTGCCCTCCCGGTGCCCGATCTGGACCGCCTCGGCCCCAATCTCAAACGCGGCCCTCGTGACCAGCGCCGTCGCCCGGCTCGCCAGCCCCCGGCCCGTCAGCTCCGTCGCCAGCCAGTACCCGACCTCGAGCGTGTCGGGCTTCCCGCTGCGCGGCCGCAGCAGGCTGAAGGAGCCCTGGGCCAGGGCATCCAGGGCTCGAGCGCGGCGAGGGAGCCGGTGACGCAGGCGACCGAGGCGGCGGCGTCGCCGGGGCGCCACCGTCGCAGGACGACGACGCCGTCGGTCAGGGTCTCTGGCGGGAAACGCATGTTTTCTTTTCTGTGCGTGTGGGGAGAGAAAGAGAGAGAGAAAGATAAAGAGAGAGAAAAGCCCGGAAGCGTCACGTCCTTGTCTTGGCCATTGTATCTATGGCTGTCGACACGAGCAGATCGGCACCTTTTTTTCAGGTCAAGATGATTACTCTTACCGGCTGAGCGCGTGAGTCACCCAGATCTTAGCGCCGGGTTCGCTGTAAGAACATGGCATCAGCACGGGACAGACGGGGGGCCTCGGATCCGACGGGAAGAGCCGGGCACGCCACGTATCTGCAAGGGGCGGGGGCTCGCAGATCAGCACGTCTACTGACAGCGCCCGCCTTCACGATCACCCCGCCGGCTACCGTAAATACTAAAGCAGGGCCCGAAAGCACAGTGCTGTCATCGAGCGGAGCGAGGCCGGCCCGCCGCAGG
>AZGY01000017.1:306123-323669 GCA_001636675.1 Moelleriella libera RCEF 2490
GATTTACATTTCATGTCCGTGCGAGATGAAGCCGCCGTTATCGCACGGCGTAATGTCTGCGGAGATATCAACAGAGACACCGTGGTTGTACCTGCGGCCCTCGCCGCATCACCCGACGGGCCGCGTCGAGCAGGCGCAGAAGAGAGAGAGAGTCGGCGCCGCGATCCGGGCCGTTGTCTCTCGGGCCAGGCCCGCGGAGTCACTGACGTCTGCGCGCCCAAACTCGTCGCGGATGGGCCGCAGATACAGCTTCGGGATAGTCCAAATGAACTATAGACATCACTTCAAACCGAGAGAGATTCATGGTGGGTGAAGAGTCTGCTGGCAGCCGAGATTTCCTCGCTGCAATCTCTTCTCTCCCGCGTCCCCCAACTAACCCGTCAGCGGGGCCGAGGACCCGAAAACGATGAGAACGGGTTTGACCGCTGCCATCACGATTGAGAGCAAGAAGACGTCAGACCATTTGACAGAGGACGGTAGGGAGAAGAAGCCGATATAAAAGAAGCCAATCTATACAAAACCCTGCTGCACTAATGCGCTCTCGACATGCATCGCGTCAAATGTGTCTCGTCTCCGCCTGCATCGATGCTCGGCTGGCGATTCTGCCCATTTCCACACTCACGCTCCTGATTCTTTGTTTCCGAGCCGTTTGTAATGCCCTCGGCAACGGCCACATACTAAGGGTTCCATGCCTGCGCGAAAATTGCTGTTCAGTGCCTTGGTCTTTCGTGCCTCGGTCTCCAGTGCCTCAGTCTTCAATGCCTCAGTCTTCAGTGCCTCAGTCTTCAGTGCCTCGGTTCTTACCCTTCGCCAGCTCGGCAAACCATCCGCCTTTCTGTATCAAGTCTCCCGGCGCACCGGCCTCAACGATGCTTCCGGAATCCATGACAATAACCACTTCCGAGTCCATAATGGTGTTGATGCGATGTGCCACGGCAATCCTCGTGCACTGCGCAAAGTCTTCACGCAGAATGCGCTGTATAATGGCGTCCGTGTCCGCATCCAAATTGCTGGTCGCCTCGTCCAGGAGTAGAATCTTGCATTGAAAAGTCTGCATCTTCAATAAAGCTCTGGCCAGCGCCAGCTGCTGCTGTTCGCCCCGAGAGAGAGACGTTGCCGTAATGTCCGAGTAAATGCCTCGCGACCGAGCCATACCTCCCAGACCGACACGGTCCAAGGCGGCCAAAACAGCTTCGTCCGAGCCCCGCCCCTCTGGATCGACGTTGAGACGCATGCTGCCGGCGAGAATCAGCGCGTCCTCCGGAATGCTGACCAATCGCTGGCGCAGCGTCTCCCGCGGCACGGTCGCAATGTCTACGTCGTCAATGAGAATTTTGCCGGAACTGAGCTCCAGCAATCGAGCAATCGTGGCCACTAATGAGCTCTTCCCGCTGTCACCCCCGAAAGGTCAGGCTTCAGCGTCATGTCAGACTTGTGCGACACCCAAGTGACTCACCTTCCTGTACGGCCACAAATCCCAATCTTTTGCCCTGGCTTCGCTTGAAAGCTAACGTTGCGTATGCCGATGGCGTCGGGGCTAAAGACGGTCTCGTTCAGCAAGACTGGCTGTCCCATTCGAGTTCGTTGCAACTCACCTGTGAGTAGCCGTGACATCAGATAAATCTATGGCGCCCCTGGCAGGCCAGCTGGCTGGAGGCTGGTACGTCTCGATACTTTTGTCTTCCGGCTTGACCGTGGCCTCAAACGATCTCAAACGTGATATCGCACCGAGCGAGGTTTCCAGCATCGTCCACCCTGTCACCAGCGACGAGAGACTACCGCTGAAGGCTATCGAGATGCTTGTCAGTCAGCCGAATCATTCCGCGTGGCCCGCCCGATGGACCCCTCCGTTGCTTACATAGAATACTGTTGAGGGAGACTCCGAGCCGCCCGGGGCTGGTGTAACGCCGGAGTCCGATTGCGAGGCCTATCACCAGAGTGGCTTCGGCTCCAGCAATGAGATCCAACACGAGATTGAGCCAATTTTGGCCCGAGTACAGGAGGTATTGGGGCTGCTGGGATTGATCGAGTAGTCTCTGCAGCTCGGTCCGGAATCTCGACTGCCATCCGAAGGCTCGGATTGAGTCAAGTCCCCTCGAAGTTTCCATGAAATGGGAGAAGAGCGGGCTTCGACTCTCAAGCCCGAGCAGTCGCAACTGTCTCGAGGTCCGGAGATAAACATGCTGGAGCGCCCAAATGACAACGAACAAAATGGGAATGCTGGCAAGCATCAGGACAGAGCCGGTTGTGACCAGTGCCGCAGTTGCAATGGAGGAGAAAAGATCTGTCATCAGGTCAGCGTTATGGCTGGATACGCGTCATCGGGTCACCACGTACTTGATATAGCAATTAGAACCCCAATAGGCAGCTGGGACTCTATGATGGTCATGTCTTGGCTGAATCGGTTCAAGATTGACCCAGCATCCGTATTTGAGAAGAATGATTGAGGCGCTCTGTTGCACAATGAGCTAAGCAAACAATCAGGGCGTTGCGTGCTTACCTTATGACGACTCGTAGGAGGACTCTGTGCAGTTGACGTGCAGTATGGGGCGAGATTAGAATGAGCATTGTCCTAGGCGTTTCAATCAGAACGATAATGGTCAACCAATGTCCATCGGACGGGCGTGAAGAGAACGTACCACACGTATCCAAAAGTCCCAACAGCCGTCAAAACAGCCAGGCCGATATAAACTGACATACCCAAAGCGACTCGACTTCCATTTATTTCGGCCCACCACTTGAGCCAGATGCCTTTGCGAGCGTCTCAGCCTGGCGCATCATTACAGGTGATCAGGCAGGGACACGACTTACTAGTAAAGCTGTGACAAAAGACGTCGACGAAGACGAAGGCTACGAACAGCGCCATCTTGAGCCAACCAACAGATCGCAAGTAGTAGCGATACACCTCCAAATCATTAGTTGGTTCACTCAGATCATCAATCTCGTTCATTTTTGAGATTAGGCCTGCTTCCACGGTAGGGTCACGCTCTTTCACTTGGCTTTCAGGGTCCAGCCGAGAGCTTTCGAACAATCGCAAAGTCTCTGTGAGCTCCTTGCCGATAGCCGGCCCTCGTCCTCCGCCATCTTCCACCTTTCCGTTGGCGATCATGAGAATCCGGTCTGCATATCCCAAATATTCCGCTATTCGATGGTCAGGCAGCCGTAGGGCGCGAGAGGGAATTGACGGTACTTACTTGCATGCGTGGCAAGCACAACGGTTGTCCGCAGTCTTTTCAGTAGGCCTGCCTCGCTAAATAGTCGTGACATGACGATTGCCTGCGTCTTGCCATCCAACGCGCCTAGCACGTCATCTAGGAGAATGATGCTGGCCTGGGTATAAAGGGCGCGAGCCAAAGCGACTCGCGCTCGTTGGCCGCCGCTGAGCACGGTACTCGCGCTGCCCAGTAGGGTTTTGTCACCGTCTACCAGTCGCTGAAGATCAAATTCAAGCGCACTTGCGTGCAGACATTGCCTGTACCAACTTTCATCTAAGCTATTATCATCTTCTGCGTAGCCTAGTACAGCTTGACGGATACTAGTGTTAGGGAGCCAGGGAGTCTGGGCGCAGTAGGCGACATGAGGGCTCGCAACCGCAAGTGAACCGCCATCTTCCCCGGCAATCTCTCCCAAGATCGCTTTGAGAAATGTGGTTTTGCCCGAACCGACTGGGCCAATGATCATTGTCAGCGAGCCTGGTGCGACGGCCACATTCACGTCTGTCGCGATTGGCGCGAGCGTGGGAGCTGGACGAAGCAACAGCTTACGCGCCTTTATGGCGTATTCACTGCTCACGGCCCCGTCAGCCGGTGGGGAAATTGTCCGGGGATCGCTTCTTGGAGGCTTGACCAAAAAGTTCTGAACACGGTCGAAGGAACCCGTAGTGGCAGCCGTGGACGGAATCGCGCTCAGCAGCTTGGCAACGGGAACTGTGAGCAGGGTGATTACTGATAGACTCGTGAATGCCTTGGTGACATCAATAGCAGGCTGTCCGCGGGCCTTGGCTTGCGCAACGTAAACAACAAATGTGAGCGCGGGGGCAAGCGACCAAGGAAGGTTTTGCACAACATTCTGCCATACAATGGACCATCTCGCCCCTGCCATACGACGAGTCTCTTGGATTCTCTCTCCTTGGACGATGCTGGAAAGCACAGCGCTGAGTCCCATCATCTTGACGCTCCGCATGTTAGAAAGCATTGAAGCCGTAACATTGATCCGTCGCTGGATCGCATCCACCCAGATTCTCTGACGCGAACCTATGGTCCTAGAGATTTCTGCAGTGCCGAGCGATGAAGCTTCATTCCCAGCCGTCAGCGTCCAAAATGCAAAAGATTGCTCGGATAACTGCTGGTGAGCGAGCGCCAGACTCACCAATGACGACAATGATGGGAACGATCGAGACCCAACCCAACTGTCGGGAAAGAAGCACAACGCCGAGGACAACCTCGATGAGGTGTGCCCATACCTCATTCACACTGGTCAGGCAGAGCACGAGACCATCCACATCTGTGCTCATCAAGGTGACAACCGAGGAGTCGTCGCATTCACCAAGCGGAAGTGTCAGCAGGTGGTTGTAGATGAGGGAGACGCTCGCGCCGCGAAACATGGTCATCATTCGAGAGACGCCCTGATTGTAGTAGAGGGTAGAGAATGACTTTCCCGAATAGACGACAAAGGCGGCAGAAATGAGCGCGAGACCAGCGTCACGATTCACGGGGCTGTCGGTTTGGGTGAGAGCATGCAATACCTGGGCAATCAAGAAGGGCTGCGCAAAGTTGAAGGCTATCAGGAATACTCTGGGGATCGCTGCCGACAAAACGTGCCAGCGTAATGCTCTCCAGGCTGCCAATGCAAACTCGAAGCGACGTTCAGGCTCTCGACGCTGCGCCCAAGCCTCCCGGATCTCGATGCTGAGATTGGCGGACGCCAGCTGTCCATCCAATGGGAACAGGTCTCCAATGGTCAGAGTTGAACGGATGCCCTTCAAGAAGAGACTATTCATCCACCAAAGGAAGCTTTGGCTCACTAGGCCACTGGTAATTTCGGGGGAGAGATGGCGTGCCTGGGTAAGATATCGTGTCTTGCTTTGGCACTCCAGCAGCAGCATGACTACTTTGAGAAATTCATTGACCGCGCATGTTGCAACATGATAATGCTCGACCCGTTGATGCCGTAAAGTCCAAGCATTGGCAGCATCAAAGACCAGGCTGACGATCAAGTACGTACTCAACGTGGTCGAAGGATGTGCGGAGCGAGCATCTTCCATCCACGAAAGCACCACAAGCTCGACAGCGGCAACGGCGTTGAGGACAGCCGAGAACAAGGATGTTGTCGCGCGTCCATGACCAACGCGTGACCAGAAAAGAAGTAGAGTGACCTGCAGAGCAAGCAGAGCAACTGAGACAGCCTGTCCGGGTCAGAACTTGATGGTCCGTACCAATTTTCGAGCCTGTGGTGCGTTCAAGCCGCAGCAGTCATACATACAAATTTGCCGAATCGCAACGGGCCAGGTCGCGTTGCTGGAGTCGATTGCTTCAGATGTGTGAAGCGAAATGGGAATACAAGGACGAAAACGACAGCTGGGGCGGACAATAACAGCAAGGAGTCGCCGCTGGGGAAAGAGCCTGCAGCGGTTTCCCACATCATGACTCGATCGCGAACGAGGAACGACGGCTGCGAGTAGCTCTTTGCTGTGTGTGTCTAGTCCTTGGGAATTGGGAAAAAGCGGGTGCTGATCTGATGTCTGGCCGCGCAACTTCAGATGACTAAGGACAGGTTTCAGCGGACACGGGCACCTTTTGTCGCCTGTTATAGCTGCGAATACTGATATCACGCGCCGCGAAACAGTGCTGATGCACTGCGCCGATGGCGTTCAGACCGGGTGTCCTCCGTCCATCTTGTTTCGAATCTCTGCACTGACATTGGGCCGTGCTCTCTGGTTTTTGGTCATGCATCATCAATCACTGCGACGTTCGTTTCATGCTCGACTTCGAATCAAACCCACAGCCGAAGACGAGCACGGGCCTGGTGAATCCAAACTCGCGCAATCCCATTGGTTACGTCCCTGCACACGAATTTGGCAACCACTGGCTATCCTGCATCAGGTCTCAACCCCGTCTCTTGAATTGTGTCAACGCCTAAAGTCACCCCTGTCGAGAGACATGCTGGCCCAATAACGGTGACCGGGAATCGGGCATGGATTCGTCTCCATGGCTTTCCTCTGCTTCGTTCTTGTCCAACTAGACAATGCCCTCATCATCCTTCGAACGATGTTGTTCGGCCCAATCATATATCGCGTCAAAATTCTTGCAGGTGTGCTGGTAACCCCAGCCATCCGTCGCATTAGGACGATGACTGTACTCTGAAACCCATTCCAACGTGGTGTCTCCGGCACACATAATGGTCTGTCTGAGGTAGTCCCAGCAGTGAATCAGATGCTCGGGCGGTACTTCGTCCACATTGCCAGCTCGCGCATCCCAGTAAGCGGTATACGTCATGTACTAAACGTGACAATCGATGTCAGCGTTAGAGTCCGCACCCTCGAGTCCAGAGACTCACCAAACAGTGCAGCTGGTGAAAGACTGCGACGCATGCCTGCTGCTCTTCTCTCATGTGAGGGTGACTGAGGCCTGGCAGATCAGGAAGCCACGTATCGTTCTTCACAAGGACAAATCCCTTTCCCTCTGGAACGAAAAAAAAAAGTCAGCCGTGCCCAAAATGCAACCCCCTCGTCATGGACTGCTTACTTGGGATCAATGAGCGCCACGCCAGCTGTGCTGCATCGTCAGGTTTTGATCCGTAGATGGGCTTGCGGCGGAAGATTTCCGTCCGCCATCTCTCGGGAGGAAGCCAGCTGGGTGTAGACTCGACCTGAGGCAATCCTCCTAACGGAACAGGGCGCTGCGGCTTATGAAGCTGTCGAATGCTGGTCTCATCTCCTTGACTGCGAAACTGACGAAATAGCAGCGCAATGAGAAGTATGTGGGAAACAGTCATAAGAGAGATGACGGCAGCGAGTAGACAACGACATCGACGCCCTCTTGTTCGGCGACTCCGATTCAGTGAATCAGAACCCAAAAGACCATCTTTTTCCTCCAGGGACATGGACCCGGAGTCAGGGTTCGTGGTGTTTTCACCATTATCACGTCTCAAGCCGATCATTGTGTTATCGTGTAAGCTGGATTGTACCTTGGTCCGCAGTCCTCTCGTTGTACATTCAACTATTGTCAAGCAGCCCGGTTTGCCATTGGAGAGCCGATGGCGGACCACGACTGTTGACCGTATCCGGTGACTCGGAAAGAACACTCCGGTTCTCCCCCGAGCATCTCCGTGGGGTCCTCGTCTCTCCGCCGCTGAACTCGCTCTCTGACCGATTACGATGTTGCAGCGAAACAGCGTCCAAAAGAACTCCAACTTTGGCACGTCACTCGCCGCAAAGTCTACGCTGACGACATCGTTGCGATAATAAGCAGCCATCTCGGAAAGTATTTCTGCCGCCATTCACGTTGCAGTCACTTGCAAAAACATATGCCGCATCGCATAATGTCGTCACGAGAGCACAATCGCATGTCGGCCGAATAGACGAGCGCGCCCGTCACCGATGCCACGCTCGTCTCGAATCCGCATGGTCAACTTTTGCTGTTACTCAATCCCGCTGCTATTGCTCGCAGTATTACGCGGGGAAAGCGAGGCCTGCATGCTTCTGATGTCACGATTCTCGACTCACGCCTTGGCCGAGGCATCGTGAGATTTTAGCGCCGCTGCACGGCGGGACGCCTTGGGAAGGCAGTCTGCCGACGTGTGAGCCTTTGGCGCAAAACCTGCAGTCCGTTGCCGAATAGGCCAAGTCTCGCTTACGAGGAGAGACGGCTGGTTTGTACATTTTAGGCGTCCATGGAGGCACGGGATATGGCGGGGTCCGTCCGATATCCACTCAGGGGGTGTTACGTACAGCCCGGCAGGAGCGGGAAGTGCAAGGTAGTATTCCGTCGGGCCCCCAAAAGTTTCGCCTTTTCTTGGAGAAGCGCCTTGACAGTCGCAGTCGCGGGCGGCTGTCGTGACTCTCGGCCGAGAGTGGCGGGTCAGGCCATTTTGTGAGAATCTGCGAACACGGAGTGGATAGGTAGAGTGGACTTGACGGTACGAGGGCATGACACGAAGCTCGGATATTTGCATAAAATTCATCATGATACCAAAGTCATCGTGATAGTCGACCCATCTGCGGATTGACACTATGGATTGCGAAGATGGCGTGCGATCTGTGAATGCATCTTCCTCCTCAGGCCCTCCAGTCCTCCAGCGGCCAACATTCGGGGTAGATGACCGGGGCCCTGGTGTGTAGCTCTCCACCCATCCAAGTAGCGTTGGTCAAGACGTTGTGACAGTGAACCGTGTGCTTATACGTCCCTAGATGCGTGTCCATGGGCGCTCCCCTTTGCAGGAGCCTGACCATCTGCCGCCGTAGGAAAAGACAGTGGACGGCGTGGAATCTGGCTGAGACGTGAACCGGTCCCTCATCCTCAGATAGCAAATGATGCGGTACATGGGCGGTGCCGGCTTCGTCTTCGTAGTATTGCCAATCATCCGCTTCAAGGAACTCTTCCACAGTCGTCTGGTCATAGCATTCGGGGACTTGCCATGCGAAGCTCAATCCGTCGAAACTGCAGCCAAGTTTGCGAGCCTCAGCCGGCGAAGAGCCACATTTCTTCAATGTCAGATCGTGTCTCTCGTTACCGTCGAGCTTCATCGTTTGGGGTGTAACGGGGTCTGAAACAGAAATGGACGGGTAGGCAAGTCCGGTGTGTGCTGATATTTCGAACATTGCCGTCATGATGACGAGAATTGCTATCGCTGCGACCAAGCCATAATTTGACTTGAGTTCTTGTGATATGAAGCGCCAATGCTTTTGAACCTGAGGGCTCTTAGTGGCTGGAAATCCCTGTAGAGTCATGATTCTCTTTGGTAACTGCTATTTCGATCGAATTGTCTGGCCGTGTTAGCAGTTGAATCCTGTCCAACGGCAATCTTGCTCGGGATACGTACTGTCTCCGTCTTTAACTGCTCAGCAACAAGCAAGTCGTATGTAAGCTGTTCGTGAGGCTCGTCTAGTTGAGGACCATAAACTTCCCCAAAAAAAAGTATAGAGCAGGCAAAAACCACGCAACCTCCGGCAAAATGGCACCGCCCATTGCACCTCGGGCGCGCCCTTGGACCCAAGCCCCAGTGGCAAGCCATGAACGGATACTGCAACCATAGACGGGCTTCAAGGAAACTGATTTGAGCTTGCAGGCAAAGCAGGGCGCCCCACCCATTGACTGCAGTGGGAATGCCGTGAAGTGCAAAGCATCTCCGACTAACGAGAGCAGCCCCGTACGCCTTCACCTACCGACGTTGACTGATTCCGATCGTCTCTCATTCTTGCCTCCGTCCATACCTCTCCCCACCAAGCCATTATATCAAAGATTTAACATGACCTCCAAAGCTAACTACGGTCAGTGTCTCGTCATTGGCCGTCCTAGGACTCCGAGAGCTGACCTTCCACAGTTCCCATTGAGAGTCCTGGTGAGCCAGCTAGCTCGAGGTCAAGCATAGACGTCGGCGTTGCGGAAGTCTGCCTGCATGACTCCAAGACAGCCCCCTTGCTTCACGAAGATGTCGGACTGCAATGTCAACAAGACAATGTGAAGCAAAACGTGCGATTCCGCCGAGCACTGCATATCATCTCTTCTGTTCTCTGCGTCGTCGCCGCGCTCGCCGCCTATGACTTTTACAGAACTTTCGAAGCGTCGCAATCGCTCAACGATGCCTCGTTCCTCAGCCCATGCGGAAATGATCCGAACACGGCAAGATTCAAGGGCTGCCTATTTGACCCGGTGTCAATCGCGTGGCTTCCTCACGAGTGCCACGATTTCGATCTCACTCGGGAGTTCATGGCCTTGGAGAAGTGGCAGTTTTGGACACAGCCTAGCGCGGGTCATTCGATATCCTTGGCAAACGTGATGCAAGGACGGCACTCTTCGCTCTTTGTCCAAAAGACCTTTCTGCAGAACAGCTGCAACTTCGCTTGGCGCAAGTCCCACCGAGCCCTCATGAACCGAACGGCAGTGGATGGCTATACGGTTGATTGGCATGGACTACTGGAGTGCGAGGCCTTGTTCAAGAAGTCCGGCGGAGATGAGGACAGATTACACGAAGTGAAAGTGCGCTATCCCTCCTGTACCTTACCAGCTTAGTTGAATCGTAACCCAGACCATTGCTTTTGAGAGCTTCGTCCAATCTGTGACCGAATTGCGGCAATACCGCCCTGAGATGTCTTTGCTAGGCGCCATGAATTATCGGTTTAAAGGCAATACCGTGGCAAAACACGGAGGAGAAGAAGAACACTTCAGATAGATTCATCACGATGTTTGAAGTTTGAAAAATTGTGTCATTCATTTAAGCCAACTACACCGCAGTGTCTCAAGTTCTCACACGGTATATGATCCTTCAAGCCCGCCCACTCTATCTCGAGCTGCAATATCATGATTGCGCGCGCGATCGAACTGATGCTTCTCAATGTATTCCTTCACAGCTTGCTGTTTTCGATCCTGTCAGAACACAAGATCTTGAAGAAGCATAAGACGGGACACTATATGAACGAACCTTGCTTGCACAGACATGTGGAATGCCCACGCCGTCTACTTGTTTAGAGCCCTGCTTGGGCCATTCTAGTGACATGTCGGCGGAGCATTCGAAGCTCTGTCTGAAGTAGTCAAAGCAGTGCGCCGCATGAGAGCCTGCAAGCTCGCTGCGCGCATACTCCATAATGTCGGCCTCACCATTGACGATTCCGTTCACAAGACGCCAATAGTTTTGCCGCACCAAGCCAAGACAGTGAATCTGATGGTACAAAGCCACTGAGTAGATCTCACCCCGCCCCGTGTCAATGCCGGGCTCAAGACCGTAGCTGATGCTATCGTTCACAAAGACGAATCCTCTGCCAGCCTGTCCCAAGATGAGTGAAACTCAGTGGCACACCATTGGGTGATTTGCTTGGCTCACCGGTAAAAGACTGTTCCACGCCGCGTTGTTTTCAGCGCTTGGGGGGTCTATGAAGGTCGAGTTCTTCTCAAAAAATCGAATCTGTTTAGGAACTGCATCGGAACTCTGTTAGCTGTCATCCAATGTAGCCGGTCTCCTTTTGGGCTTTGGTACATCTAGGTACGGGCGTCTTCAACAGAGACTCAGCTGTTGACCACGTATCGCTTCTGCAAGTGGTGGGGAATCGCCACATCGCAAAGCAGACAATGACAGATGTGAAGGCTGCATAAATCAGGGCAAACAGTGATGTTCTCAACACATGATGGCTCGTTAATGGTCGCCCCATCTGTGTTGAGGCTGGCGAGTCAAGGTCGACATCATCGCATCTCACCCGCGAAAAGCCTGTCGGCCTGCGGCTAAACTTGTCCGCGAATACTGATCTCAGGTTCCAGTCAGCCATCACAGCTGCCAAGTTTGATGTCTGAACACAGGAGGGAGAGTGCAGAAAGCTGGGGGATGCCGACATACCAGTAAATTGTCCTCCAGTATGGCTCGCCCCCCGACAATCGTCATTGTAATCAGTTTCCAAGTTGAGACCGCACCGGCTCATGCAGTCTTTCACGAAATGAGTTAAAGGATGGACAACCAATGTAGCCAAAAATACCACTCGTCTCGCATTTCCCGATTCTTCGGTGCCGAGTGTGGAGCAGGTAGTATTCGAACGCGAGCATCCCCGAAGCCCCGATACACGGTCTTAGTCATGCATGCATATGCATGAAGCATAATCCCACCTTGTTGATCAAAAGGGGAGAACAGGACGAGGAGCACACTTCGTTGTTCGGCACTGCCCACGTGAGCTGGGTTTCACTACTGAGATTGTGTTAGTGCGATGGGTTACCTTGCCACTAACACTATACGATCAGACGTTGACAGGAACTTTGGTTGCGTTCTCGGCAAATCTGAAGGATAACAGGCGGTAGCGTTATCATAGCTGCCAGCGTTTTGTTGACGATGCAACTTCGGGGACGGAGTGGCAATCCGCACAGGCGGCGTCTTGCGCCATCAGGAAACATGATACGCTCATCGCCATCTTCCCGCAATCGAGATCACGCCGTGCCTAATCCACTCTCAATGGGTAACTTTGGAATGTGTGACTGGTCTCAGAGCAATCTTTCACGTTTTGCCCATCTGTCAATCCGGGCCTTTGCCTCTTGGCTTTTCGGCATCTCACTGACCACCTCGCCGCGCTCTCAAAAATTTCTTAATGCCACACTCATACAGTCTGCAGTCAGACTCGGAGACTCTCTCAGCACGACAGAGCAGCTCGAGTGGGCGAGCTTTCATGGAAAAGCCATCTTATTCTCCATGTCCACCCAAGGATAGGCGGTCATGGCTGCCCAGTCCTGCGTCCGTCATCTTCCATTTGGCTCTTGCAGCTTTCTACTCAACATTGTTTTTTGCGTTCTGGGACTACAGAGGTTGCTCCTCTTCTCCCGGAGCGCGCAAACCAGGACTCCATACCTATAGTACGTTGACTGCAGAAGCTAAATCAATGTTAGTAGCTTGACCTGACTGCGTTGACAGGTCCGGCATGGGAGGCAATCAAGTGGGAGCCTCGAATATTGGAAAATGCTCTCGAAGCGCCAAACCCTTACAAGGGGCGCCCAAGACCAGAATTGGACGAAGCTTGGGACAAGCTCCTCGGCCCTTCGTCAGTTCGGGTCAGTAAGGAAACTCTAGAACGCATCAACCGAACCTCCGTGCCGATTGAGGATGGATCGGGTTATATGGCGGGACTGGACGTCTATCATCAGCTTCACTGCCTTGTAGGATGGACCTGTGACCATTGCATTTCAGTCAAACACTGACAGATTTTTCATAGAGATATGTGCGGCGATATCTCCATCAGGACTACTATAACATGACTCAGGAGCAGAATCTTGGCCAACACATTGGTGAGTGTAGTCAGCCCCGAAAGATGGCAACGCAGGTTCTATCTCAACGTTACTAAAGCACACAACCGGGTTATGCAGACCATTGTCTGGACAGTTTACGACAGTATCTCATGTGTAATGCAGATGTATCGTTATTGACGTTTGATTGGATTCCAAATTTCCACAAACCTTGGCCCAACTTCCGCATCATGCATGAATGCGCGAACTGGGAGGCGATTGAGAAATGGGCCTGGGACCACTACTTCGATGGGTTTGACGAGTCGCTCATCAAACATCCGGACTTTCACCCTGAACTACGTGAGTTTACTTCTGGTGCACCACGTCTCTCGCTTCTAACAGTCTGCAGCTGGCCCTTTCGATTACACAAGTAGTGGCAATGACGTTTGAGAGCGATGGAAGTTTGGAATTCGGGGCGATATTGTCCGTAAATCTCGAGAACCCATAGCGTAGTGATTAAACTGAAGAGAATGAGGAGACTTGAGCTGGTATGCGTTAAGCTCGCTGGGCAACGCAAGGGCAATTCACGGGCTTTCTTCACTATTCGGAAACCAGACTACTGTGATAGAAATCCGTAAACTATGACATTTTGACCAGCTCCAGCTCTAGTGACGCATGCTCGCCATTTCGGGTGTAATCGTGATGAACTCTGAGATACTCCACAGAGCATCCTTCGGTCAGACTGGCTCCATTCCGTTATTCCGTCATCGCAAGCTCTGCAAATCGTAGTCTCGCAAGCCCGCAGAAACAGACTCGATGCATGGATGATCGTCACATATCTCATCGTATGCAATAAGCAGATACGAGGTGTCGGAGCTAACTCGCCATCTATATGCCGCGTTTCGGTCATATGTTGTCGTATAGATGACTTGGCCGAGACGGGACGCAGCCATATGCAGTTTAGCCTTTTTGTTGTCGTATACGGGCCACTGGAAGCATTCCGCTCCGCTACCGTTGCACGATGGCAACGTTTGATAGCTACGCTTCTTAGTAATGTGCGGTTTATTAGCAAAGATGATGGAATACGTTTCGCACATGACGAGCTAGTCAGTGATTGAACTCTCCCCTGATTACCGCGTTGGGCTTTTGCCCCCATAGAGAGATTCAACAACTAGATAAGAACCAGCTCGAGCCTAGGACTAATCTTTCAGAACAGACGTCCTTCATCCCCAACATCATCTCCTGCTACAAAGCCTACCGCGCGAACTTGAACCGCTCTTCTTGACAATGCGTTTCTCAACAGCCGTCGCTCTCCTGCCAGCCTTGGCCCTGGCTGCGCCCACGAACCGTATGTATAAATGTCTGTTTCATCCATTTCGACTTGGCTGACAGGTCATAGCCGCTGCATCTGGCTCTGTCATTGAGCCCGACAGACACCAGTCCTACTTGAAGGCAAGAGACCTCAAGGAGCCTGATAGCCACCAGTCCTACCTGAAAAAGCGGGATCTCAAGGAGCCGGACAGCCACCAGTCCTACCTGAAAGAGCGCGGCGTCAAGGCCCCTGATAGCCACCAATCTTATTTGAAGGAGCGTGACTTGAAGGAGCCCGACAGCCATCAATCATACCTTAAGGAGCGTGGCTTGAAGGGGCCTGACCGCCACCAGTCTTATTTGAAGGAGCGCGACCTCAAGGAGCCCGACAGCCACCAATCGTACTTGAAGGAACGCGACCTCAAGGAGCCTGATAGCCATCAGTCGTACTTGAAGGAGCGAGACCTCAAAGAACCCGACAGCCACCAATCGTACTTGAAGGAACGCGACCTCAAAGAGCCTGATAGCCATCAGTCGTACTTGAAGGAGCGAGACCTCAAGGAGCCCGATAGCCACCAGTCGTACCTAAAAGAGCGAGATCTTAAGGAGCCTGACAGCCACCAGTCGTACCTCAAGGAGCGCGATCTGAAGGAACCCGATAGCCACCAGTCATACCTGAAGGAGCGAGACCTCAAGGAGCCTGACAGCCATCAGTCATACCTTTGAGTCACAGCAACAAATTGAGTTCCATCCCTTCAACAGAGATTGGACTCTATGAAATGTGTGGGAAGCGCCTGAGATGCCTGCGCATCACTCAGTGTAGTGATGCATGGATCGAGAGGACTTGGCGGTTGAGATTGTATTTCATGACTTGATGGATACGAACTTGGTAGCGGACGTATTAAATGAGTTGAGGACATGCGTAGAAAATACTGTAGCCAATTTGCCGTATTCAGCAGGTAGTGACGCTAGGAATCTAACCTCCGTTGGCTGCGAATTCTTTTGACTGCATGAATGGGTGAGGTCACAGATCAAAGACGCGTCTCGAGGCGCTTCTAGCATTTGATTGAGCTTTTCGAAAGCCGTGTCATGGAGCTGTTGAGGTACATTGATCTGAGCCACGCACAGCAGGGTAATTTGTTGTGTTTGAAAAGCATCTTGACCAACCAGGCCACGTTCTCTTGACGTCACCAATGCTGCAGGGGCGATGAGGATGGCTGTTGTTTGTTCCTCCAATTTTTTCAGTGCACAAATAAATAGTGGCTTTGCGCCTTGACACCCGCAGCCACGCCAGCCGACCTCTCTAGCCTTAATCTTTCTCCATTCTCGATAATGCTGGCATCAGTCATCGCATGCCGACAGGGACGCAGCGCGTCCATCTATATCTATGAGAATAATTTTGGATGTAACAGCAAATCCGATATAGTGTAATGGTTAACATACCTCGCTCTCATTGCAGGCGCCGAGGAGCTCGGGGTTCGATTCCCCGTATCGGAGATAGTGATGATCATACTATTCAATAGAGCACCTAGCACTCTGCCACGAGATTTTTGTCTTTTTGATTGCCCGAAGATGAGCGATTTCATATCACGATGGCACTGCGACAAACTCAATGTGTCGAGCTTTGGTGAACAGTGGTTCGCTCGATTGAACAGTCGTCTGCTGACGCTGAGATTAGCGAGGCCTCAAGGTCCTCTCATCTTTTTAACTTCGCGACGACTATGCCAAAGCGAACACGTTAAGCCGATCACCTGCACCCCGCGTCGTGGTCGCATCGTCTCTCGATTCGATATGGAAGGGCATGAACGGCTCCTGGCAAGGAGTTCGTCTTGACTTAAACGCGTCCCTCGGCCCGACGACCTTGTCATGTGCGGGACCAGGGTCGGGCCTGGATGCATCGTCAAGGGTCTAGGCGAACCTGCCAAGGCCATCTCTCTTCCCAGCCCGATAACGCAGATACACATGTTTCAGGGTAAGGTCTGGTCGAGGCTTGGCATGCTACGCCATGGCAGTGAAACAAGTGCATTCAACCACATCGGCGAGAGGAAAGACTTTGCGCATGGCGGAGCATCAAGATTTCGCTGGTGGTGCTGGCTTATGGGCGAAATTGCGAGCACGGCGCTCTGATCACTCGCCATTTGCCACCCTAAATCGCACAGCCAGACTGGCAACACCACGCGGCCAAGGCTGCACACTTGACGTGATGATATTTCCGTATTTCTCATTCTGTAGTCGCGTCGATATGTACCTGACCGCCGCAGCCGCCGCGCAACGCCTGCGTCAATCGCGACAGCATGCAAAGGGGCAAAACAAGAGAACCAAGATTCGCCATGGCAAGATCCAAACCCACACACAAACCCAAGCACAGCTGCCCTCACCACTCCTCCAGCGCAATCTCGCCCTCGCCCTCGAGAGATTCTTCCACGTCCTCCCAGTCTGCTTCGTCATCACCCTCGTAATTCTCGTAGTCGTCCTCCTCCTCTCCCCCTTTGCGACCACCGCGACCGCGCCCCTTGCGGCCCTTGCCCTTCTTCTTCTTCCCGCCGCCACGGCGACCACCATCGCCATCACCGTCGCCATCACGACCACCACGCCCACCACCGGGAGGGCTGACGCCGCCGCCCGTCTTGGGCTGATACTGCACCATGGGAGGACATCGCCCCTTCGTGCCGTCCGGCTGCGTCGCGATGAACCGCCCCGTCTGCAGCGAGCCCTTGACGTTGTAGTGGTACCAGACCTCCTTGAGCGCCTTGCCCTTGCAGTTGAGGGTGACCTCGGCGCCGTGCCGCCTGGTCAGGACGCGCTGGATCTGGCTCAGGCTGTACGTCTTGGTGTTGGAGGGCGTGATGCCCGCCTCGGCCAGCCACTGGTACGTCGGCAGCCGCCGGAACAGCTCGACCGTCTTCTGGAAGAAGTCGACCACCTCCTGCTTGGCCTGGTAGCGGTGGTAGCACGACGGGCTCAGCGTGCTGATGCACGTGCCGTGCTTGCCCCATTCGTGGCGCCAGAAGCGCTCGTCGTCGCCCTTGTAGTCTTTCCAGTACTTTTTCATGTACGCCAGCGTGTTGGTCGCGCCGGCTTCCGAGAGGATGTTGCCGATGCCCGTGTAGGCGCGCTTCGAATCGCACATGGCGGGATAGGACCCATCGCAGTTATCGGGCCAGAGACCGTGGATGGTCCAGGATTCTGATGGCTTGTCAGTTTCTCTTCTTATTTGTTCTTGTTCTGGCTTTGGAAGAAAAGGGGAGAGAGTTTCAAGGAGGGGATATAGAGAGAAAGGGATGGAGGAAATTGGAGCATCGGGCTGGCGTGTTCTCCCCCCCCCCT